>JARYHS010008074.1:238372084-238808272 GCA_031002005.1 Vandiemenella viatica | reverse complement strand
GTATGGAAAACTTTTTGTAGTTGACAAAATATTGAACTACGAGTACTCTTCAGTAATATGTTGCTAATGAAATTAACATAAAAAACTTAAATTACTCATGGTCTATGCTGTAACCACGAATACCAATTGTCATTCCGGCTTAGGATAAATTTCAATTTAATGGAAATCTTGGCTAATGTTACTGCTTGATCAAAGTTTATACATTACGGTTTATTTGCTTTTTACGTATTTTACTGACCACTTTAGGTAATAGTCTTTGTTCATGTTTGCTATACGCAAATATGTTACAGAATCGAGTATTCTGGCAATTCATTTCTTCGGAGTTGCTCAACTATTTAATAATCTGGAGTCTATATAAGTTCTCTGGCTGTACAGACACTTGATTACATTGTGAATGTCTGCCCAGCCTCAATTATATATATATATATATACCAAAAAAAACAGGAATTCTTCAAATTTTGCAGTGTCAAATAAAAGTCAAGTATGCATTTCATCAAGTTCAAACCTACTACCTTTGAAACAATTTATACGATAGCGCGACCATACCTGTCTGTGTTTAATATTATTTCTGAGTTCTTCAAACTTAAACGATTTTATTCACACTAAGGGTGAAACACAAGTTCGTATTTTGTCAGATCAGGTAGCTGTTATAATCTTTGGCGCTATACTTCCGCTAAGAAGAGAAACAAAATTATAACTCAGAAGACAATTAAAGACTTTTTGGCAAGTGATCGTAATTAATGTACAAAAAACAACTTTATTGCTTCCCAAATTAGTTTTACACTATAAATAAATTGTTTTACGTATTTCAGTTTCAGTAGGTTTTTTGATTCATTGTAACTTCTTTCCTTGACCACCGGTTATCCGAGTTTCTCGTTATCCGAGGTGGTTCCGGTCCCGTTTACCTCGGATAATCGGACTTCTACTGTAATACATATCAAGTTACAAACATTAATTCGATTATTTAGAATATAAACAGTAATGTGAATTTATTTACCTTGTAAGTAATATTGGTGTAGGCCCGTAACCGTGCTTAGGGTATGATGACGCGTCTAGAATAGTTCCACAACCCTTAAGGGATTCGAACCAGGAGGACGTGGGTTCGAATTCCCGTCCGGGTATCCAGATTTGGGTTTTCCATGGTTCCCCCAAACCACTCCAGGCGAATGCCGGGATGCTTCCTTCAAAAGACCATGGCCAAATTCCTTCCCGTTCCTTGTCCGCATTCCCTTCCCGCCTCTAATGAACTCGACGTCGACGAGGCTTAAAGCCATAAGCAGAAAAAAAATTCTTAAGGTCGATTTAAAACAAAAATGCATTGCACAGTTTATAATAACTTGAGTTGTCAGTATCACAGGTCACTTCCACTTGACTTACAGTAATCTGTCCGATACAGAATCTTGAATTGTGTTAGACCCCACTGTTTGCACTGCAGAATTTGAGGGATTATTGTTCAATTTGAAATGATTAAAAGTATGAAAGACATATAGAGATTTTGATTATTTGGTCTTTAAATTCCTTGGCAAGAAAAATCTTTATGATATTTTGAGGTTAAACAACGGTTGCGCCGAAGTGATACCATTTTCTTTTTGTTATTTTATTTCTTTGAGATTTGCTTTATAGGCATTACAGTCAAGGCATGTTACACGTAGTATTTGTTTTGTTCAATACAATCACAGTAAAAAATGTGAATTCAGTTAGTAGCATTTGCACAATAGAATTAAGTAACACAAATAAAAATGTGTAAAGTTATTAAAAATAGAAGCAGTACAATAAATATTTAACAAGTCTGTAATACAAAAAATTAAAATTAATGAAGGCGAAAACCTTTTACATAAATAATGTTAGTTTCTTATTTTATATTTATGCTTTTTTCATTAAAAAATAAGAAGGAAGTAAAGGTATAGAATAATATGAGATAACACACAATTATATTTCTGTATTATGTTTGGATACAAAGTGTACCAGCATCTGGTACGTTGAAGCGTTTTCCAGAATAAGGATATAATCCAGAATGAATGGATAGCTCGTTTTCCATTGATTTAATTCTTTTAAGAGGATGTCTGTATAATCCTTATGCATTTTACATCCATAACATAGTTAACGTCTGGCTCTTTCTGTACGTCGGAAATTTGTCATTTAACTAAATACCAGCTTTATTAAAGTTTTATAAAATATTCAGTGACTGCCCACTACTTATTTCTTATAATTTGTGTTCTTCTTCATTTCTCATCCTCGCACTTTCTGTAATCAACCAAGTCTCTCATATTTTCTCCTATCTTCCATTCTCAGATATTCATACCTGCTGTAAATGAGAACTTCAAATATTTCCGTTTCCCTGCGAGTAATTTTTCTTACCATATTTAATTTATGTTATATACCGATTGATGACGATATAAAAGCGTTATTTACCTGTACGTGTCCAACACATAATGTGCCGATGAATCTAGTGATTGAAACTTGTTCATTAATCTAGAAAAAGAGTTTTAAAATTTAACTGATCGTTGTAATAGTCAGTGTAAAATTTAAGTTGAAGAAGAAGAATTATACCAAATTTGATGGAAGGGTTTTTGTGAAAAGTAGAATTTTCCAATTTATTAGGAATTATACTCTGTGTTATATTACTACTTGTTTCTACAAAGTACTGTTTAGAAGAGCTTTTTACAAGAGGTTCGTCTGCCTCTAAGAAGCAACTCGTTCTCAAATCCTTATTTAAACCGAGAATTTTCAAAAAGTAAATCCAGAATTCTGGATAGTCTGATAGCTACGAAGGCATTATTTGTTTCATAACCCTGTGTGGATTTTTAAAACGAATTTTTTGGTGAGCCACATCTAATGCATCGCACAGAAGCTCTTATACAAATTAAACCTTTGATATTAGACCGCCAAAGTAAATTGAAACGTGCGGGTAAACGTATCCCCACACTGACGAGAAGTAACTGAGCAGAGGAAGACTGAGCCTATACGCGAACATAGGGTCAGGTCTACCGGCCTTTATAATTGCGGTTTTTGTTCGTTATCAACACTTACATTTTTTCTGTGAAACCTGGCAGCTGAGAATAAAATGATTCACATAGAAAAGAGGCCGTAACCGAAAGAATTACCACCGTCCTCCAATAAAAGAGAAAAGCGTTGTCCATCAAGTGGAACACTCAAAATTAAAGAGGAAAATTTTATTTTTTGCAATCAAAGTCCACAAACTTTAAGATATAATCGAAGATTTCCGCGGCCGGAGTAAACAGGCTTCTAGTTCCGTGTAAGGCGCCCTGTGCTGTTATTAAATGCCGACGATTTGTCCATCCGCTATGGCCTTCTAGGGACATGCTGCTTTTCTCTGCCGCTAGTAATTTTATTACTAAACTAGCAAAGTACCCGACGTTTCCCGGCCTGGTTGGTGCTGGTTTACCCCTACAGTATTTCAGTTCATCCGTTGGTTCAGTTAGCTGTGGCAACGTGATGGTGTCCGGTGCCTGACACAGGGTTAGCCGGTTCGATTCCTGCTGGGGAATGATGCTTTAATCATCAGCATTAGGGTGATACACAATTCCTAGTCACCAAATTGTGCACCCAAATCTCTCCGCAATGCGTATGGAGTGAAGGCATACCACGCTGTAGATAGCAATTGGTCCGTCGGATGGGAAAGTTTTGCCTGGAAGCCCTTCAAGTATTTCGGAAGAGTAGGCCTGAATGGACAGCCACGGAATTTCCCCCTCATCTTTCATCTCTCATCCACAACAAACGCTACACTGGACACTCACACCATCACAATCATACACACATACAATAAGACATATTGACACTGTCACACAGGGGAAACCATCTGGGAGCTAACCCAGCTCATCTTCCCAGACGGCACCAAGAAGGCGTAAACGTTCCCCATGGTAACCGCCTACGATCGGCAGGGACTATGCATCCATAAGAAAAAGAATGAGTAACGTGTGTACCAAGATTCATGAAAATTACCCCCGCCGTTCTGAAACGAAACAAAAACGTCGTAGTACTTCCTTCCGCTACCGCACTGGGAGCAGTTACCATCTAGAGGGGTTACTTAGAGCAGGTGTAGCTCCTCCATATTTTTAATTCGACAGTATGAAACACATGAATCATGTTTCATATCAGTCGGTCCATTTATTGATTCCATGTGAAATAATTTGATGTTGAGTAAATATTTGATTTCATGCTCCGAAGTCTGCTGACGTAATGTGATTACACATACATCTGATTCCAAATCAGAATCTAAGGTTTCGAACTGTGAAACACTCGTAAAAAATTAGTTGAATAAAATAAATTAGTGAAATTTGTATATCAACAACTTCCAAACTAAGAATAGATAAAAACCATAATTTAATATGTTTCTTAAGATTGGTGATGTCGGCGTACAATAGAAATTTGAGGCATGTAGCATCACCTAGATAAAGTAAATTTGAGCTACGAAAATGTCCTTAATCACTCCAAGAAAATGTTAGGCAGTGTCGCCATCTAATTGTCAGCGCACTCCCGCACGGTGTTTTAGAATTGAAATACACACTTCCTTCATGAGTTGTGGTAGTTGGTCATCTGTGTCCTCAACCAGTATGCATAGCACACAATTATAGTCAGAGAAGTCATAACTTTTCAGCTGCCTCCAACTATGACAATCACACGCAATATTGCAAGCAGCTTTCTGGTTGAGGACACAAGTGATTAACTACTAGACCTCAGGATGTAAATGTAAGTTACACCATGACATATATATGTAAGAGTAATTGTACAGTATTATATTCAAACAAAATCATTTTGAATGATTTTTAAAAACCGTAAAACATTACAGAAAACGTTGAACGATGATGATTCTTCGACGACAGGCGAAACGCGTTCAAGAATTTAAAAAATCCAACAGTAGCCGTGGCGCATTTGTGTGATAATAATTTATTATGCTAGGTGAGTTGCTTTGTTCAAATTACTGATTAGAAGAAGGTCTCATTTAAATGTAAGATTAACAGATTAGGTCATGTCATTACAATAGTTGGCGTATTGTAAAATCACTGGGAAAAAACTTTCACTAGGTCATAAAGACCACAGTATCTACGGAATCGTCGATATTATCTGGACTCATGGCACACAGTGGCTTAGGATTAAAATATAGTTGACTTTCGAACTGATAATAACGATCCAAAAAATTGCTTCCGATATCATTTTCCATGCTGATCAATAACTCTTATGCTCGATTTTTCATAAAAATGAGTCATTCATACTTAAAAAATATTGGAAAAAATGTATTGGAGAAAATCTATTTTTTTCCTCGGTCCTGTATTAAAGCGTCAAAGTTACAACTCATTGCGACATCAATATTCCTAGCGCATCCTTGTGGCTTTAACTACAGAGCGCAAAATAATTTTGCTTGGATATAATACTGTACAATTACCGTTACATATCGGGTCATAGTGTAACTAACATTAACATTTTCATCTTGAAGTCAAGCAGTTGATCACTTTTGTCCTCATCCAAAATGGCGTTTGTAATATTGTATGTGATTGTGATAGTTGGAGGCAGCTAAAGTTTCAAGTAGCATGCTGGTCGAGAAACTGGTGAACAACTACCACAACTCATGACGGAAGTGTAAATGTAAGCTGCACTAATACACTTATATGTAAAATTCATTGTATTAGAGCCAAACAAAATCATTCAAATCATTACAGAAAGCATTTCACGCTGAAGATTCCTCGACGACAAGCTATACACATCTGACAATAAAGAAAATCTATCAACAGTAGCATTGGCCTATTTATTTAATAATATTTTAATTTTATTTTAATAAGCAACTGAAGAAGAAGTGACCTATAATAATTAAATACCATTAATATAACCGAAATAAGTTCTTACAGAGGTTAAGGACAGCCTCTGAAAATCTAATGCGAGGCACTGATTAGCGCCGATATCCTTCTGAACCCAGTTCTTGATTTTTTTTTTAATAAGATGATTCTAGATTCGTATGGATGCAAATATGTATTGCCAACTAGGAGAATCTTGTGCGTGCTAATGTCACATTCATTGGCACACAGTTCCTTGATTATGGTGACTGCAACCAACTGTTTGTGTATATCTATATGCTCTGGTTTAGCATATATAGGCTAACTCCCGCAAACTATCGTCACCAATTCTTTACCGTAAACGTACGTGGTGTGTGAGTGGTAATGTTCTGACCTGGCATCCAGATTTCGCTTTTTCGTGGCTGCACAAAATCAGTCCACAGCGAAATTCGGGATTGTTCTTTCAAAAGGCCATGGCAGAATAGCTTCCGGTTGTTTTTTGCTCTTAGACATCTTCTAATGACCTCATCAACGAGGCGTCAAGCCTTAAAAAAAATAATCTACATAGATTAAGACGGCTACGACAGGAGCAGATTGCTCAACCAGTAAAATCCCTGTAACCATGTCATTATGACCATACGAACTGACCTTTTGTCCATAATGAGTTTGTGTCCATCAAAATTACGCATCTTAGCTGTGCAAGTTTGGACTAATGAAGTTCAGTTTTCGGGCAGCGACGTACTCCATCTGAAAGAGCCACAGTCAGCAGACGGTCATTATTGTTGCAAAGGGCAAAGATAGACATTTCCCAAATTAGTATTAACCGGGTGAACATAATTACAAGCGAATTTAGACGGCATGCCGCGAGAAGCCACACGCGCTTCGAATTTATAAACCAATAAGCTGGTGCGTGGGTACAGTACACAATCTGATAGCAGCCGGCAGAGCAGTGTTAAACGTGTTTTAATTAATAGCGGGAGTCCCCGATAACTGCCGTGCCTCCGCTCACATTCCACAAGCTAATAACAGACTGGCTTCTACCTGCCGCAGGCTAAAGTTACCCTCAGGACTAGAATACAGCGCAACAGTAGTTGCTGTCACGTGTACTAAAATTACCATTTCACGTTGATTCATTCAACAACACTCAATAACAGATAAAAATTATGTTTATTATGATTATAGGGTGGCGACGGAATTGATTGTTGAAGACTTTATAAGTAAATACCTGGCTTAACATTTGATAATTAACTCAACTGGGCAGGTGGTAGTAAAAGGTGTCAAAACCCTGCACTTTTTGGAAAGAGTGATGAGGGGATATACCTCAGAAGTGAGGTAACTGGGATACAAAACGTTGGTCAGACAATTGCTTGAATATGTTGGCGAAATATGCGAGCCACATTTTTGGTAACAAATACAGGAGTTGAAGGGGGTGCAAATAAGGGCTGCTAGATTTGTCTCTGGAAATTACCGCACAACATAATTAGTAATTGATATCATAAAGGACATGGAATGAGATTCAATTGAAGATAGAAAGGAGGTGAAGAAACTGGTGGGAGTGTACAAAGCGTATGTTGGTGATGAGACGTGGAAAGATATTAGTGGAAAAATTAAGAGTAGTGAATGGAAGAGAAAATATGACAGTGACCACAAGCAGACACATCATTTCAGGCTTAAGGGAGAGGGAAAATTTTCTTTCGTGGGTAAGGGAATCAGAGATTGGAATATATTGTTAGGGTCAGTGATGAATAATTTATCGAAACGGCAGAAAGACTTTAAAATTTGTAGAAGGCAAAATTAGGCATGGAACAAGAAAGGAAAAAAACGAGTGTGTAGGTAAATTGACTTACCCATGACGCTCGTTTTGAATGCTGTTTACAGCTATTGAAGTTCCCCAAACTGTTTTGAAGATTATCAGTGTTGTTTGTCTGGCTATTTGCCTGTGAAGGCTTGGATAAGCTTTAAAAATGTGCATAAACTTGTTAACATCATTTAAAATACAGGTCAACGTCTCTTATACATAATTCTCTGCCTCCATGTCTGAAACATAAGTTTTTTTAACCATATTATTTTTGACCGAAGAAACTTGTTTGTGTTACAACGTTTTATTATTTCCACTATGGCACTCCCAACTAAATTGTTGCCTGACATTAATTTTAACTATATAGTAAAAAAATGATAATGAAAACGTCCCATCATAATGTCGGGGATGGAATAGAGGGAAGATTGTTTATGAAGCACTTCACGGATACTTGACACTACATTAGTAACATTTATATGAAGAATGGATCAACAGCTTGTGCTTCCTTCTAGCATCTGTTCACTGTTACCAGAGACCTTTATTTTCCCTCGATCCGGACACCTATGACTACGCGACATCGCCTCCCTGTTTAGTAAGGAGTCCAGAATGAATCATGAGCAGGGTGGGGGCGGACCTGCGTCCTACGAGAAATAGAACCGAATTTGTGAGACCCGCAGCGTTTAGCAAGTAGGAAGAATGTTGGTGTCCGTCTGTCTATGAATCGTGTAACTTTGTGTTCGGTTTTTTTTTTTTAAATTCCTTAACGTCTCTTAACATCGAGCTTTTTGAGACGGGAAAGGATGGGGGGAAAAGGAATGGGAAGGAATTCGGCCATGGCCTTTTTGAAGGAAGCATCCCGGCATTTATCTGGAGTGATTTGGGAAGCCATGGAAAACCCAAATCTGGATGCCTGGATGGGGATTCGAACCACCATCCTCACAAATGAGAGGCCAGAACGCTAACCGTTACACCACCACGCTCGGTTTTGTGTTCTGAGTGGTAGGTGTATATTTTCTTAGTGGCAATGTGTAGTTTACGTGTCGGAGATTGGGTACAGTTCCCGTATTCACCTATAGTGATTATAGAAAACCGCCTAAAATTGTGTGGGTACCAAGACTCGAACCTGGTACCGTTGTACCTCCACGATCCAATGTTGTGATACCTTAACTCACTCAGACACAATGGCTGGAAAGTAACAGCTTTTATTATACAGTTTTGATAAAAATACACTTACCAGCCGCCTTGGCACGAGACCCCGTTGCTTAATCTAGGGGGCGGCAAGTGTCGTCATCTCTCTGAGATGGTGTCAATTGTAGTCTCTGTGATTAGTATCACTGATTACTGTGATTAAACTGAGGTGCCTTCATTACTTTTTGAGACAAGAAGCGTTATCATCCAAGTATTGTCCTAAAGGATTACGGAAAATCACTTTAAATCTTCAACTGGTGGCTGGTAGGTCAAGTCAAAGATTTAAACCTAGGACCTTCATAGCTTCCCCATTAAGTATGGCAGCACTTAAACGCTTAATATATATTTCATTGTGTAGTGAATCAAGGTTTTATAGGGATTTATTGGCAGTTATAGGAATTTAAAGAGAAAGTACAGAGAGCTAGGTCAGTTGCGACAGATATTGTAAACAGTTTAGCCAGAGAGAATGTGCAAACTCGCGGGGTGATGAACTGGATAGGGGGTTAAGTCAGTCAGCGTTTTAGAGCGAGCAACGACGCAATCAGATCTTACGACTGCATCAAGGAGGCAAGGCATTGGACATTCGCTATCCCCTCCGGGGAAAATGTAGTGAGGGAATGATGAACAAAACTGATGTGCAACCTGCGGAGAGAGGTGGAACAAGTCGTCGAGCAGATCGCAGCGGTGCTGGGTCGCAGTGGAGAGCAGAAGCCCCGGCGGCCACGAACAGACACGGTGGTAGAAGCCTTCGACGGATTACGCTACAATAAAGACAGCTCGGAATGAACCTGCTTAGACGGCGATAGCTATTTGGGGATGGTATAGCTTAATGGGAAGAAAGGGAGGTATTGTAGACTCTGACATTAGGCTGACCTGGCTTGAATGACAGTATGGTCTTAATAACGGGTCAATTAATGGTTATTGTGTAGATTACTGAGTACACGTAAATACTTGCACATAACCAGCTGGTGTATTACTGACGCATCCTCACATGACAATAGGTTTCTTACCTCACTGGGGGCAGACCGAAAAAAAATAACAATAGCCGGTCCACTATAATTGGAAGTTATCTTTTACTATATATTTGTAATTTATTAATTTTCGGTTAGCTACTACATTGTTTGTGAAATTTTTGGTGGCGGGGTAGGGCAGGGGGGATATTGGTCGGGCGAAGATGGGAGATGTGCTGAATAAGCAGATCGTCATAGTACTTGACCTTATAGTAGATTATTAATTGGTGAAATAACTGTATAAAACTTTGTCCGACATCCCACAGGGGGGAGGCGTCAAGTCGGTGCGAGCATTGGAGACCACCTCAAATGTTCTCCTCTAGTGAACACGATTCTCTGGTGGGAGTACAGATTGACATTGAAAAAACTTCTGCTTTGTCCATATTCGTCGTTCCGGAAGTAGTTTTCATGCTTATCAGTGTCAGAAATCTACTACTTAATCTCGCTGTCAGATGGTATATGGACAACAATCTTTTCATGATTATTTAGTAATCACATTTTCAATGGAGCGCCACAGTGTAAATATTCCTGTACTCGTACTAATGATTTATGTGCAATTTAATTTTAGGTTAACATTGTTTGAGGTTTACTGCTCAACACCACTACCGATAGTTTATTGTTTTGCCTGTTCTATAAATAATAGCTTCGCCACTGCCTTGTACCTGAAATGAACGGTTTCCTCTTCCTGTTTCGCCCAGTATCCGATATACTCAAGTATTTCTTGAGAGCACCCATCTCCCCTCTTCCAGCGACTCCCATTGACAAATCAATGAAATATTTCACAATGTGAGATAAATGAATTTGTGGTGTCGTCGCACCCATTAACTTTGATGAATACAGAATATTATTTGTTTTAGCGTATAAGAATATGTATTTATAAAAAAAGGATAAAGATGATCTTAGGTTTTTATACGTTTAGCCATCTCCAATTTATTTTGTTCTAACTACTTTATCGGGCTCAATAATTTGGGACACTGTAGTGAGGGCAACACAAGGCACAAACAACACTTAATTAAAACCACCAGTTCCAGAAGTTGGACTAAAAACGGCGACCATTACAATGCGAAACCTGCGTGCTAGCCTCTACACAAGCCACAACATTGACATTACAGTAGGTTTCACTTATTGTGATTCATTATAAACTATTCGTTCGATCTTACACAAATATCGTTATATATTTATCAAAGTATTTCTCATTCTGAAATAACAAAACTAGAAAAGTTCTTCCCCTGTTTAGATACGTTGTATACTGTCGGCGCTGTGCCCACTGGCGCCTCCCAGTAGCGACACTAAAGCTTCGTCACGTATGACGGCTGTGTAAACAAAGTATTTTTGTGTCGTGCCACATGTAGTACAGGGTGCCGTGCGAAATGAGAATCCATGTGGCATGTAGAGTCTGTACAAGCGGCTGCATTGTTTCATCTTTATTCAACATTTCATGAATAAACTGATGAAAAAGCCAACACAAAATGGCTAGAGTGGCCTCGCATTATTTATCTTTGAAGAGATAAATTTTCGAATGCTTTCCCATGGTTGAAAGGATGGAGGTTTGACTCGTATACTAATGATACTAACTTTCAGCCGTTTTTTAGTATTCTCTATAATTTAAAAAAAATCGCAACTGTAGTAGGTGAAAATTTCACGTTTCAGTACGACTGTGCGGTAAATTGCTGCTTCATAACTTTTGTATGATTTCTGTATTGTTTTCAATTTTTCTTGTTTGCAAACAAAATTCTGCCAACTTTGGGAGTTTTCGTGTCACCGCATAACGTTCTTTTGTATTTCGTGTCATCGCGTGATACAAAAGAAAGTTACCGGAAACACCGTTCATATGGTTCTCATGGCAATCCCACTTTGTTTATCTGCGTATATGGTATACTGTCACGATCACCAACAATAAGCCACTGTCTGGTAATGAGCCACTAAACTGTTTTAGTATGAATCTTTTCATGAGTTTTATATAGGATGTCATTTTTACATTCATCATCCGGTAACTACTTATTTATGATACAATACGCATAAATGTTTCAGATATTGTGTACGCCATTCAGCTACTTAGATTCTAAAATACGAACCAGAATAGACTAGGTTTTAATATCAGTTCAAAGCTGTTTAAGCACCATTCTACTGATATTACATTTATTTTATGAAATAGTGCCTACTAGGTAAAACAGCCAGCTCCAGTTTGGCGATTATTTTAATTCGTATTATATATATTATTTCTAGAAGGTGTTTCTTAGTCACAAACCACCTTTCTCCGTTCATACTTAACCAAAATCAATAAATCAGCTATCATTTTAAAGATTAAGTTCTCCTCTTTGGTAACATCACTAATTGGGATTTTTTTTGTTTTAATTCAATTCTTAAATGGTAGAATTATGAACAATTAAGGTACCGGGTACAGGATAGTTCATGGGCAAGCCGCTAGGCTTCACTAGTGTCGATAAGGAATGATCGAATTATCACTGGATAGCATAGCCCCATATATATATAGACGTGTGTTTCCCTATATTTCACTTTTCAGCCACCACTACCAAACACAGATCACTGCTGTTCATGTGAGGTAGTAGCATGGAATTTTTGTGTCGTGCACAACGTTGGCCGAATGCCGATAGCTGTGGGGGTGTGGGAGATATGATGGTTAAAAGTTCATATTTCGTCCAAACACTTGTGTATCCTTATACTTGTCTTTCTTGCGACAATTACATAGGATAGACCATTAATGTTTGTGTGTGGTGATAACATCGAATCTCCCATCGTGTACTATGGTGGTTAGATGTCGGTAGCTATGGAGGTGTGGGAGATGTGGTGGTTTAAAGTGGTCGACCTGCAGCACTTTCATATTTCTACCAAAACCGTATGTGTCATGATGCATTACTTTTCAGTCAAAAATATCCATCCAGAACACTGTTGTTTGTGTTTGGTAGTAACACAGAGTCACCCGTCGTTGGCCGAATTTCGGTAACTGTGAGAGTGTGGGAGATATGGTGGTAAAAAGTGGCCGATCAGGGATATTTTCGTATTCCGATCAAAGACATGTGTCTGTGTGTATGTCACTTTGATGCCACAACTACATAGCGTAGACCAGCGGTGTTTGTGTGTGGTAGTGGTATCATGGCTCCTGTCGTGTGCTATGATGGTCAGATGTCGGTAGCTATGGGCGTGTGGGAGATATGGTGGTTGAAAGTGGTCGTCCTGTGGCACTTTCACATTTCTACCAAAGACATGTGTGTCCCTATATTTCACATTGCAGTCAGAACTACAAAGCGCAGACCACGGGCGTTTGTGTGTGGTAGTAGCCTGGAGTCTATGGTGATTACATGTCGGTAGCTGTGGGGTTGAGGTAGATATGGTGGTTGAAAGTGATGGACCCGATAAAAAATAGACATGTGTGTCCTTATATTACTCCCTACAGCCAAAACTACCCTTCGCAGTCGACAGGTGAGTGTATATGGTATTAATCTCAAGTCGCCAACCGTGCACCATGGTAGTGGCATGTCGGGAGCTATTGTGGTGTGGGAGGTATGGTTGTTGAAATTGGTCTACGGAGGGTAATTTATATTTCGACCAAAGACATTTGTGTCCCTATATTTCACTTTGCAGCCATAAATGCCCTGCGCCGGTCATTGATGTTTGTATCCGATATTAGCTTCGAGTCTCCCATCGTGCAGTATGGTTGTTAGATGTTGGTAGCTGTCAATCAAAATTCTTAACAGTCACGAACGAAGTCGTGGGCATCAGCTAGTTGTTACCTAAGACGTTGTAAAAGTTTTGCTATGTATGCCTGACTTTTTCCGTTGACATATAAACAACTGCTATAACTGACCATCCTACTACAAACCACCATCCTCGCTATTTATCGTATATCCTTAGCGAAATTTTCAAACCAGTCACCCAGTATGTTCGAATTTCTACATCACATGAGTTGCACGAAGTGCTGCCAATACAAGGCGGACACGACACACAGTTAAATCCCCCCACACCCGAGGCCGGACTGGAGTCGCCAACTCCTGCAATGCGGAGCAGCCACGCGACGCTACGATGCGATGCCACTGGTGAATCTCGTATGCAAAAAACTACATGTGTCATATCTAACGCAATAACGATGGTAGTTTCCTTGCAAACATTCCCTGACTGTCGCTCCATTGTAAATGATTGCACGGCACAACCGACAGAATAAACTGGAATTCAAATCCAGATGAAGTTGAGAAGTTTTCCTTGCAGCTTGATATTCCGTACCGGTCTGCGGCACCGTTGATCTCACTATCCGACATGAATACGGCAGTAAACTCTTTGGAGATAAAAACGAGCGGAACGTACCACTAATCACGACACCTCATTCCGCAGTACCAAGGCTTCAGGAAGAAGCAAATGACCGTAATGTAGATAATGAGAGAATTGCTATTACAGAAACACGTCTCTGTTAATCAAATCATCGGTGACATATCTAAATCCCAGCGAGATATGTTTAAATTATAAGGACTTATCTTAGAATTTTTTTTTTAGCCCCCTCCGTCCTACCAATTTTAGTAAAACATGTTTGCATTTACTCGTGTCTACACTGTAATATTTCATAGTTATGTCACTTTCGTTTAGTTATGCTTAGAAGCAGCATCAAACAGCTGCAAATTTAGGAGCTGCAACTTCACTTCCAGATTATAACGTTTTTTCAAGTCAAGCAAATAAATACCTACTGACACGTTCTGTTGTACAGTCGGGGACATAATTCGCGAGACTCCCTCGCCTTTCGATTATGCTTCGTTCTAGACACGACTGCCACATGGGACAGCATAACTGGTAGGTGGTACACTAAATTCATGATAAAATAGACCTCTCATGTCCAGCGCTTTACCCAAGACTAAAAAAAATGAGCTCGCGCGCGAGAGACTCAGAGGCTAAGTTCGGAGTTCTACAGTTAAAATAATCACGAGTATCACTATTTTAATCATAATAACTATTGAATTAATTAAATCGATTGATATAGAGGAATGATACCGCTTTTTTAGAAATTTTGATAGCCACTCCGTATTTTTTTTTTTTTAATAAACAGTTGACAATTCGCTAGCAAACGAAATTACATGATTAATACTAAAACGAATCGCTAAATTACTCACGGATAAAAATTTGTAAAACCAATAACAGAGCTTGAATGGACTTAGTCACACGTTCTAGCGCTGCAGCGTTATCGAACTGTGTGTGACAAGCGTAAGTAGAAAGTGTATTTGCGAAAGTACTCAGATGGTGAACTAAATCACGAAATATAAATTATGTAGTTATTTCCACATACTTCAGTAGTTCGGAATAAGAACACCTTAATTTTGTTTTCACCATAACATTTTTAGAAGGTAAGTTTAACTTGATCGCAGTAGTTACAGTTTCAGTGGTAATAATAATAATTAATAACAGTAAATCCGTCGACAATGTAAATAAGCGGTTTCAGGTTTTAAAGCTGAAAAAATGGAAGTGGGAAACCTTTCATGCCTTCCTTTGTTTCTCCCTAGCCCTGATACTTCTTGCCTTCCAAACCAGATGGGTTATGGTTAACAATTTTGCCTGGCATTCGGGCAGAACGCGGATTCAAGCCCCGTAGGACATCCAATTTCAGTTTGGCATGGTTTCCGTAAATATCTCCAGCTGAACACCGAAAAAGTTGCTTCAAAAAGCCGTGGCTGAAATTATTTCCCGATTCTACTTTCCAATACTCTCAGGATTCAAATCACATTGGCGTCGAAAGAGAGCAAGAAGAAGAAGCATAACTCAATGTGGTGTTATTGGTAACACTGTGAGTGGCTTCCGGGAGGACGTGGGTTCGAATCCCCGTCCGGTCATTCAGATTTGGGTTTTCGATGGCTTCCCCAAAATCACTCCAGGCGAATGCCTGGGTGATATCGTCAAAAAATACCACGGCCGAATTACTTCCCGTTGCTCACCCCCGAGTCCTTACCGGATCTAACCACCCGACGTCGACAAGGCATAAAACCAAAAGCAAAACAAAAAAGATACAAACCTTAAAAATGTCGCCAAATTACTGTCAGTTACCAAGCTTAAAGAAAAGCTATTGATACTCCTCCAAATCATAATTTTTATTAGTAAATTCAGGAGATTGTTTTATCAATGTAAAGGAACATGTTGTGGAAGTAAAGGAATCTAAACACAAACAAAAGTTGAAACTCCGAAATAATATGAGACGGAAACCCAATATTAGCAAACCCAAATTTGACGTCGTTTGTGAATATGACCCAACGAACCAAGGTATCTTCTTTTAAAAACAAAATCACCTGCAGAGACGCCGACAGGCATTATGCCGAAAATGAATAAAAAGGCTTCACATGATATGTTTTGCAGTTACGAGACCATAGAAAGAGAAAGGATGAAAGTGTTGTAACTCAACGCTTTATTCATAATTATGTATTCGTCATTAAAATTATTTTAGAAAATTAATCTTTCTGCATTTCTACTTCAAAATGCTCTCAAAGCATCTTGAAAATTCTATGAGTAGTATTTGCATGATGGAATTAATTCAATAATATTGTGTATTGACTGTGCATTAAAAAAAAAAAAAAAAAAAAAAAAAAAAAAAAAAAAAAAAAAAAACTTCAAGCATATCTTACGGGAAATTGAACTGCTTCGATCTTTAGATTTAAATATTTTGGTCTGTTCTCTGGTAAAAGAATGTGGAAACGTGATTGCAATCACGATGTCTAACACAGATGATAAATCCAAGGTGCTTCAGCTACTTCCGGGAACGATTTTCCTCAACTTTATTTACCTGCTCTATGTTTATCCCTGAACGTTGTATCTGACGCAGCTAAAGAGGGAAAATCATCATAGGAGAACAGAAAATATATACGTTACGAACGATCGTTTTCTGAACAATAACATAAAGTAAAGTGGATACGGAAATATGAAGACGAAAGAAATGTCTCAGAGCGGCCCAACACAGACAGCTGCTCGACGAAAAACAACAACTGACCGTCTGGTCGTGGATTTCTGCTGCAGGTTGCGGTGTGCTGTGGGAGGTGGACGGCCGTCTTAATTCCGCAGCCTATATATCTACTTCTGGAGAACGTGATGTTGCCATCTGTGAGGCAGAGAATTCCGAAAGGGGATATCATGTTCCAGCATTACTGGTCACCAGTCCACCAGTCCCGTCTAGATCAGAGGGGATTCCTCGAACACCCCGAAATGCTGCAAATTGATTGATCACCCAAGAGCGGTAAAACACAGAAAATATTTGGGCAGAAATGGCCAGAATTAAAAAAGAAAAGGGGGATGTGCCGACGACCCGGTGGCATTTATGACGCATGGAAAGAACTGGCCGAAAATCGTGGTTTATGTCACGCCTCATTTTTTCCATGAACAGTAAAATCCGTGTTGTTATCGATGAGGAGCGAGGCTGGACAAGACACTGAAAGCTAACTCAGTGTATTTTTTTACTTATCCATAACTATTCTGCCACACCTCTTTTCTGGCATTCAGCGATCGTATCCCTGTATTACCTCCTGATCCGTTTCCAAACATCATTTTTCCTTTCCTCCTCTCCCCGTCACCAAAGATATCTGGACAGAGTACAAGTTCCAATCGAAGAAGGAATATCCAACCGTTCGTCGGTGGTGGCGTAGCAGGAAAACCGACAGAGTAGTAAAATAAGGCGTGGGAGCTGGCACGAGACTCTGTGGAAGCATTTTTTTTATCCTCTTGTTCATTTCTTTTTAGCCTCCTATATAAAATACTACACAGAAGTTTATAAGACAAGCTTACCATTCAGTCCAATAAGATAGCAATTTTTTACTCCAGTTTTAATTTTAATATTAGTGTCTGTAACTTAAGTATCACAATTTTAAAAATTTTGGTACTGAATTAATTTAAGGTTTAAGCTGTAGTTTTCTTTACTTCTTTTCACTGTTGCATTAAATGCTTGCGAATGCCTGGAAGGTGCCTTCAAAAGACCTTGGCCGAATCCATCTCCGTTTTTTCCCCAGTCCTTCCTTGCTTCAAATTACCTCGATGTATGTGTTGTAATGCCAAAATGAAAAAAATTAAAACTTAAAAAAAATAAAAAAATGTTTCCAATATCAATGTGGATTAAAACAAAAGCACTTGTCACCACGATTTCATCACAAAAAATTCTCAAATAAAAATATTACATCTCTGAGGTGCGTTTTGGCCCTACTCCTTGTTGGATTTATCTCATTCAACCGTCGACTACGGTAGCGGAGGGACTCGAGTGCTTCTTCCACATGTGAAGAGTCGCCAGTATGGTGTTTTTTCCTTAGGTCTGGTCGATGTCGAAATCATTAGAGGGAGAAAAAGGACTTGGGGCATCGATCGGGAAGGAACTCAGCCATGGGATTTTTACGGATCCATCTCGACACTCACGGGATGATTTCCATTAATCATGCAAGATCGAAATCCGGATGGATGGACGAAGATTTGGATCCGTGTCCTGGAGCTTTACCGGAACTGTCGGTCACTGGTGCGATTACGGCCTGGGGCATGGGAGTTAAAGTAAGTGTTTTCTATGTCTTGTGTCGTCTTTCACTTGTATGAGCGAAAAACATTTGAAAATACGTCAGTTCACAGAATGATGAATGGCTATCGCGGGAATGCCATTAAATATTTAAGACAATGTTATTGAACCAAAAGGCAAAAATCTCTCACAGATCCACCCCGCTTGCCAAAAAATATTATTTTTTTGGTGCCAGCTAGCAACATGGCTGCGTGCTAATAAGAGTTTAAGGATAATAAGATACAAAATTTGGAAAGTAGGCGGACTATAGTGAAATTCTTTAGAACACACGGAGCAGTATTTACTTTCAGTTGAGTTTGTAGGACGTGATATCTTTAACACTACATGTGGTTATTATAATTATAAGAATAATTCACTCGAGGAAATTGCAGGTCAGAGGCAAGGAGTAAGTAACCGATGTAACAAATGTTTCGAGCAAGTGTTTATTTACCAGTGGCTCTGAGGAAGCGAAGAATACTTGTTCAGTAGAGTTAGCTCAAATAAGGTGTGTGTGTGAATATCATCATCTGTACTCGAAATACGTCCTTTTTCGAATCACGAGCATCTATAAACACAGCGAAAGCCATTTGCCGAAAATAACAGAAACAACTCAACTTCATATAAAACATTATTAAAGTTACGTTATCATATTTAGAGGACCGGTGAAAGTGTTGAAAAATAACGTTGAACTAATATAATATTAGTTAATACAAATTTCGGCAATTACTCCTCGACTTCATTATACTGTCATTGCATCTTGTAAATGTTCTACTCGTACTGTTTTACTATCAAATGAATTAATTAATATTCCGTAATAATGGAGCTATTTCTTAAAAACTGGAAGTGCACGTTTTGGAAAACTGATCTGCCTACATCTGTTAATTTGAATACTTTGCGACCTTCGTTTTCTGTGACCATTCAGCCTGATTCAGTTTGTATTTTTCTGACTATTGTGTCAGGTTTTGCAGAGGTAATGTGGCACACTGTAGTGAAGCCAACACAATATGAACACTACACTCATTTAAAACTACCCATGTGGGAGGACGGACTCAAATCGGCGACCCTTAAAATGCGATGATACCATTCTAACCCCTATACCGCTAGGGCTAGCTTGAGTGTCTTGGTCGGAACTCTAGTGAAGGAATTTGTGAACATGTCTGCGGTCATGGTTTGCTAACACGGATGACAATTCCGGAGGCCCACAGGACAAGGAAATTATCACGCATGTGTTTTTCTGTGTTTTAGCGCTCTTGGGTGATCAATCAATTTGCAGCATTTCGGGGTGTTCGAGGAATCCCCTCTGATCTAGACGGGACTGGTGGACTGGTGACCAGTAATGCTGGAACATGATATCCCCTTTCGGAATTCTCTGCCTCACAGATGGCAACATCACGTTCTCCAGAAGTAGATATATAGGCTGCGGAATTAAGACTGCCGTCCACCTCCCACAGCACACCGCAACCTGCAGCAGAAATCCACGACCAGACGGTCAGTTGTTGTTTTTCGTCGAGCAGCTGTCTGTGTTGGGCCGCTCTGAGACATTTCTTTCGTCTTCATATCTCCGTATCCACTTTACTTTATGTTATTGTTCAGAAAACGATCGTTCGTAACGTATATATTTTCTATTCTCCTATGATGATTTTCCCTCTTTAGCTGCGTCAGATACAACGTTCAGGGATAAACATAGAGCAGGTAAATAAAGTTGAGGAAAATCGTTCCCGGAAGTAGCTGAAGCACCTTGGATTTATCATCTGTGTTAGACATCGTGATTGCAATCACGTTTCCACATTCTTTTACCAGAGAACAGACCAAAATATTTAAATCTAAAGATCGAAGCAGTTCAATTTCCCGTAAGATATGCTTGAAGTTTTTTTTTTTTTTTTTTTTTTTTAATGCACAGTCAATACACAATATTATTGAATTAATTCCATCATGCAAATACTACTTCATAGATAATTTTCAAGATGCTTTGAGAGCATTTTGAAGTAGAAATGCAGAAAGATTAATTTTCTAAAATAATTTTAATGACGAATACATAATTATGAATAAAGCGTAGAGTTACAACACTTTCATCCTTTCTCTTTCTATGGTCTCGTAGCTGCAAAACATATCATGTGAAGCCTTTTTATTCATTTTCGGCATAATGCCTGTCGGCGTCTCTGCAGGTGATTTTGTTTTTAAAAGAAGATACCTTGGTTCGTTGGGTCATATTCACAAACGACGTCAAATTTGGGTTTGCTAATATTGGGTTTCCGTCTCATATTATTTCGGAGTTTCAACTTTTGTTTGTGTTTAGATTCCTTTACTTCCACAACATGTTCCTTTACATTGATAAAACAATCTCCTAAATTTACTAATAAAAATTATGATTTGGAGGAGTATCAATAGCTTTTATCTTCAAGCTTGGTAACCGACAGTAATTTGGCGACATTTTTAAGGTTTGTATCTTTTTTGTTTTGCTTTTGGTTTTATGCCTTGTCGACGTCGGTGTGGTTAGATCCGGTAAGGACTCGGGGGTGAGCAACGGGAAGTAATTCGGCCGTGGTATTTTTTGACGATATCACCCAGACATTCGCCTGGAGTGATTTTGGGGAAGCCATCGAAAACCCAAATCTGAATGACCGGACGGGGATTCGAACCCACGTCCTCCCGGAAGCCACATCACGGTGTTACCAATAACTCACCACATTGAGTTATGCTTCTTCTTCTTGCACTCTTTCGACGCCAATGTGATTTGAATCCTGAGAGTATTGGAAAGTAGAATCGGGAAATAATTTCAGCCACGGCTTTTTGAAGCAACTTTTTCGGTGTTCAGCTGGAGATATTTACGGAAACCATGGCAAACTGAAATTGGATGTCCTACGGGGCTTGAATCCGCGTTCTGCCGAATGCCAGGCAAAATTGTTAACCATAACCCATCTGGTTTGGAAGGCAAGAAGTCCAGGGCTAGGGAGAAACAAAGGAAGGCATGAAAGGTTTCCCACTTCCATTTTTTCAGCTTTAAAACCTGAAACCGCTTATTTACATTGTCGACGGATTTACTGTTATTAATTATTATTATTACCATTGAAACTGTAACTACTGCGATCAAGTTAAACTTACCTTCTAAAAATGTTATGGTGAAATCAAAATTAAGGTGTTCTTATTCCGAACTACTGAAGAATGTGGAAATAACTACATAATTTATATTTTGTGAATTAGTTCACCATCTGAGTACTTTCGCAAATACACTTTCTACTTACGCTTGTCACACACAGTTCGATAACGCTGCAGTGCTAGAACGTGTGACTAAGTCCATTCATGCTCTGTTATTGGTTTTACAAATTTTTATCCGTGATTAATTTAGCGATTCGTTTTAGTATTAATCATGCAATTTCGTTTGCTAGCGAATCGTCAACTGTTTATTAAAAAAAAAAAAAAAATACGAAGTGGCTATCAAAATTTCTAAAAAAAACGGTATCATTCCTCCATATCAATCGATTTAATTAATTCAATAGTTATTATGATTAAAATAGTGATACTCGTGATTATTTTAACTGTATAACTCCGAACTTAGCCTCTGAGCGTTTGTGAGTCTCTCGCGCGCGAGCTCATTTTTTTTAGTCTTGGGTAAAGCGCTGGGCATGAGAGGTCTAATTTATCATGAATTTAGTGTACCACCTACCAGATATGCTGTCCCATGTGGCAGTCGTGTCTAGAACGAAGCATAATCGAAAGGCGAGGGGTCTCGCGAATTATGTCCCCGACTGTACATTGAAGCGCTTATAAAAATAACAGCATTCAATTAATTTTTGGATAGGAAAGTGTGACCCGCGAAACATGTAACATATGCTACCACCACAATTACGAAGTTAGTTAATTTTTAAATATTATTTAGTTAAGTGTAGTTAACTATGATGTAAATATTGATTGTAATAATAATGTATATAATGTAGTTAAGAAGCTCGAGAAATCCACAGATTACCAAACATATTGTCAGTGGGTACATCCTTAAAAGATAAGATAGAAATCTTTGGTTTGATGTGGTGGACAGAGAGAGAAAGAGAGGGGGGGGGGGGAAGTTTTTTTGGCGAGAAAGCGCTGTCGGTTTCGGACTGCGAGTGCCGCGGTAGTGGTATATATATGAATGTATTAGTTATTCAAAAAGTGATATATTGTAATTGTGTTTTGTTTTATCGAGTGTCTGTGAGCTTTGGTTTGATCATTAAAACAGTTGACAGTATATGCTAACAACTGCGCGTTTTAATTTTTTGTAGAATGAGAGACCCTTTGACTGAGTTATTTTATGAGGATTGAATATTATAATATTTAAAGAAGTGACCTCTACTCTGTTTAGTTGGGTCAAAAGACGACATATTTAGGGCCACGTCGTCATAAGACCTGCAGAGTTACGAGCAAGTTAATTAGTGGAATTTTCTCGTCTTCGATTTGATAAATTTTAATTGTATGGCTGTTACAAACATTACAAAATTACACTACTGCATAACACCTAATAACTGCATTCCAGATAAAGTGCTCTAGTAATTTAATTATCTGCGCAGAAGCTATGTCCTTACATTGAATTTCAGGTAACAAGAAAATCGCTATAAATAATTCAGTATAGTTTAATATACTATCTTATATATAAAAATCAATGTTTGTTTGTTCGTCTTCTATGCATTCCTATATCATTTATCAGATTGCAATGAAACTTTGGAGAGTTTTCGAGTGTGCGTCTGCGAAGGTTCCTGTGAAAAAAAATTTCAAAAGAGTCACCCCCTATTCCCCATAACACCCCATAATTTAGGCAATACCTCATTTTTTATCCGATTTAGATAGGAATTTGTACACTTATACTTTAAAACAAACAAAAAAATACTGCCTACATACGGTTTCCGAATATTAATCCCCTCGCCCCCTTTCCACCCTCATAATTTAGGCAATACCACATTTTTTATCCGATTTTGATAGGATTTTGCTCACTTATACTTTAAAACAAACAGAAAAATACTGCCTACATATGGTTTCCGAATATTAATCCCCTCGCCCCCTTTCCACCCCCATAATTTGTTCACCCAATAATTTAGGCAATACCACATTTTTTATCCGATTTAGATAACAATTTGTACACTTATACTTTAAAACAAACAGAAAAATACTGCCTACGCATGGTTTCCAAATATTCATCCCCTCTCCCCCTTTCCAACCCCATTACGTTTTCACCCCAAAATTTAGTCAAAGCACATTTTTTATCCGATTTAGATAAGAATTTGTGCACTTATACTTTAAAACCAACAGAAAAATACTGCCTACGTATGGTTTCCGAATATTCATCCCCTCTCCCCCTTTCCACCCCCATTACGTTTTTACCCCATAATTTAGGCAAACCACATATTTATTCCGATTTAGATAACAATTTGTGCACTTATACTTTAAAACAAACAGAAAAATACTGCCTACGCATGGTTTCCAAATATTCATCCCCTCTCCCCCTATCCAACCCCATTACGTTTTCACCCCAAAATTTAGTCAAAGCACATTTTTTATCCGATTTAGATAAGAATTTGTGCACTTGTACTTTAAAACCAACAGAAAAATACTGCCTACGTCTGGTTTCCGAATATTCATCCCCTCTCCCCCTTTCCACCCCATTACGTTTTTACCCCATAATTTAGGCAAACCACATTTTTATTCCGATTTAGATAACAATTTGTACACTTATACTTTAAAACAAACAGAAAAATACTGCCTACGCAGGGTTTCCAAATATTCATCCCCTCTCCCCCTTTCCAACCCCATTACGTTTTTACCCCATAATTTAGGCAAACCACATTTTTATTCCGATTTAGATAACAATTTGTACACTTATACTTTAAAACAAACAGAAAAATACTGCCTACGCAGGGTTTCCAAATATTCATCCCCTCTCCCCCTTTCCAACCCCATTACGTTTTTACCCCATAATTTAGGCAAACCACATTTTTATTCCGATTTAGATAACAATTTGTACACTTATACTTTAAAACAAACAGAAAAATACTGCCTATGTATGGTTTCCGAATATTCATCCCCTCTCCCCCTTTCCAACCCCATTACGTTTTCACCCCATGATTTAGGCAAAGCCCATTTCTCATCCGATTTAGATAAGAATTTGTACACTTATACTTCAAAACAAACATAAAAATACTGCCTACATACGATTTCCGAATATTAATCCCCTCGCCCCCTTTCCACCCCCATAATTTAGGCAATACCACATTTTTATCCGATTTAGATAACAATTTGTACACTTATACTTTAAAACAAACAGAAAAATACTGCCGACATACGGTTTCCGAATATTA
This sequence comes from Vandiemenella viatica, assembly GCA_031002005.1. Lineage (NCBI taxonomy): Eukaryota > Metazoa > Arthropoda > Insecta > Orthoptera > Morabidae > Vandiemenella > Vandiemenella viatica. The sequence continues at coordinate 238,783,655 of JARYHS010008074.1, read as the reverse complement.
ATCCCCTCGCTCCCTTTCCACCCCCACAATTTCTTCACCCCATAATTTAGGCAATACCACATTTTTTATCCGATTTAGATAGGAAATTGTAGACTTATACTTTAAAACAAACATAAAAATACTGCCTACATACGGTTTCCGAATATTAATCCCCTCGCCCCCTTTCCACCCCCATTACGTTTTTAACCCATAATTTAGGCAAACCACATTTTTTATCCGATTTAGATATCAATTTGTACACTTATACTTTAAAACAAACAGAAAAATACTGCCTACTTATGTTTTCCGAATAATCATCCCCTCTCCCCCTTTCCAACCCCATTACGTTTTTACCCCATAATTTATGCAAACCACATTTTTTATCCGATTTAGATAAGAATTTGTACACTTATACTTTAAAACAAAAAGTAAAGTATTGCCTACGTATGGTTTCCGAATATTCATCCCCTCTCCCCCTTTCCAACCCCATTACGTTTTCACCCCATAATTTAGGCAAAGCACATTTTTTATCTGATTTAGATAAGAATTTGTACGCTTATACTTTAAAGCAAACAGAAAAATACTGCCTACATATGTTTTCCAAAGCGCATCCTCTCTCACGCTTTCCAACTGAAAATGAATGAAACAGCAGTTTAAAATTTATATGTAAATATTTTTCCATTTAATCTATGTGCCTACTCAAGTCCAGCAATAGTAAAGCATTGCCGGGTCAGCTAATTTTCAATATTTATAGATAGTTCTTCTCAAAAGTTTCTTTAATCAAGCCAAATACGTTGTTATAGAATCAGATCAAGCAGTATATCAAAAGTTACTATTACGGAAGTTACAGTGGCAATGAATAGAGACATATATTAGATACAACATAGGATGCACGCATAGGTAATCTAGCTGAAAAAAGACATGTGATCACGAATTGGTCTTCACTGTTGTCTTACTATAACGATAGATAAACTAAGGTACTTTTTCTCTGAATACGTAGTAGCTACTGAGCAACTTTCCTACTTCAAAGTTCTTGTGGAAATTATCTACATCAAAATTGCTCATTGAGAAAGTGAGAAATGTACAGCAACTAAGACAGTTAAGAAGTTGGGAAACTTAAGGCTGCATTGAGGTTGGGAATGTAATGTTGTAGGTGAGAAACAATTTGAGAATGCTGTAGTTGATTAAAGGCTCTGAGATCCACGATTTATAGATTTTGTTTGTTTTTTACTTTTTTTTTTACTTATGGCTTTACTTCTAGTCGACGGTCATTAGTGGCGGGGATTTTTTAGTGATAATCATTGGAGTAGCCAATGCGATCCGCTAGACCAGGAGCAGTACCTCGAGATATGAAATCAATTTAGTCAGCATTATCTGTTTTAACCTTATTATTCCCGTATATTGACGTATTAGGGAAGTTATATCACATTTAAAGAAAGTTAGTACCAAGTCTACACTCCCCTTTAAAAGTGGAAGGTGGTTGATCTGGTGGAAAAGGTCCTGTCTTTGTAACGATATAACCGACTACTAAACCTGACATTATTATTTAAATTTTGCCACATTCTCCTGCATTATGTGAATATTGAAATTATTAAAGCTTCATACTTGAATTAATATTCATAAAGCTCCGAAATTATACAATAAACAAACCGAAAGAGGAGAATTAGATTTTTTGGTCATACAAGTATAATGGAATGGATAACTGCATATTTACAAAAAGTACTTTCAACCAGATTTACTGGAGTGAGAATGGCAACAAGTGGATCCTAGGTGTACAGAAAAGTATAATAGAAAGGATGAACTACTGGAAGTCAGTAAAGAACCATCAAGGTGAATACACAGGATTACTTTGCATGGTCCTTAGAGAAGACAAAACCACCGATTAAACTTGTGTTTAACACTATGCATCGACGTGTTTCGATAGTACTACAAAATAAAAGTCAATCTAGTAGTATGAAAACCATTATTTAAGACCGCATCCCCAATCAATACAGCATTTTATTTATTGCTCCTGCTTGCACACTTGCTGCCGGTTGCCTCGCCTCCTGCCGTCGAATATAGTCGGCAATGGTGTGTCTGTGCGTGTTTGCGTCAGCTCCTGCCTTCTCACGCACCCTGCTGCCGTGCCGCAAAGAATCCATTTGCGCGCTGTTAAGTAATTACCCCAGCAGCCCACGACAACCGGCGCAATTTCTGCGCGCTCCGGAGAGACGACCAGCTGAAAACACAGCAGAGCACACAGAGTAATAATACGTTACACTGCGACTCCGTTTACAACACTGCCATGTAACGGCGACGTTTATATCTCAGTTTCACATGTTACATCAATCATAATTCCACACACCATTAAAAAAGTAGAGACATGATTTAATGAAGAAGCGATCACTAGGTTTATGTCAGTAAATTACAGCTCAGATCCATTATTTGCTTATGTGTCAGATAGCTACACGGATGTGAGAAAATCAGTAGGCACCGATACTAAAAATCGATCGGTATATGGTGTGGAGCCAAGAACATTAATTAAACAGTAAAATGACAAGTAATATGATCGTCCAAACACAACAAATAATTTCTCCACAGCACAATCGTTCATAACGATTCATAATTATGTTAAATGCGGGCGGTAATGACCTCACTGTCGACGCGTCTTAAAGCCCCAACAACAACATCAACATGAACCCATAGCCTCAGAAAAAGAAAGGTAACATATTTCTTATAGATCCCACTTTGAAGAAATCTAATGAAAATTCCAGTGCAGTCTTTTGTATCTGGTGCATCATGTTTTAGAACACTGCTGTGAATAAATAATACTAATCTCTTTTCAAACGGGCAAAAAACGTAAATTTGAATCAACGCAAAGACTATTAACATTTATGCTTAGAAATGACGGAATAATTATGCGCTTCAATGGAATCCCGTACCACTACAATTTTGTAACAACCGCAAGAAGTAAACACTGTCGTATAGCGTTCCATTTTTGAAAAAAATAAAAATAGTAATAATACATGGAGACTTAAATTTAGATCAAAAGATTACGATCGGAATTTGGCAATAAATATATCTTCCTCAACAGTTTAAGAGCCGAGTATTATCGTACGCTTACTTACCATACGAGAACCGTTTTATTGGTGTTGGGTACGCTTAAATACTTTAACATTGAATATTTGAACAGGAGAAGTTTTGTATGGCTCAGCTAGTGCATTTACGAAAAAGAGTGCCGTTGACGTAAATACTGGACAGGTGTTCGATGATGACTTTAGAAACATCGAGACATCAAAACAAAGAGTACACCATTTCCAAAATACCCATTTTTCCGTAGGCTCAGATGGAGAATACATGGATTTCTCGCACAGAAAGTTTCTAGCCTACTGCTAAAAGATTTATCGTGTACTTGAAACATATGGCTAGATATGGGAAATGAGCGGTAAATGAAATGAACACTGAGGAAAAATGACAGACAGTTTCTGTCACGCTCAAGAAAAGATGGTATGTCGTTTTATCACTATGCATCACTATTTCACTTCACCTATCTGCTGCACATCTAGGAAAATCTACATGACATCTTAATGAATACGTGTTATTTACCTCAGTTAAGAGGTACAGCTATAGCCATATTGTCAGCGCTTAGATGACAGACTGTTATCTTACTAGAATTTTCAATAGGCAATTTATGATTTCACAGTTGAAAATTAAGCGTCTTTGATAATTTATACTTCTTCTGGTGGCAACTTTGCAACTTTGCTGAAAATACCTCCAAATGACGAAAAATCCTATTCAACCAAGTTAGCCGAAATTATGAACCATAATGATACGCTTGCTGACCATACAGAGTATGGTAAAAAAAAACTAGGAAATAACTGGTAGCTTCAACAATAATTCTTCAAAATCAGCTCTATTAATATATTCCACTTGATGTTGTTTCACCTAGTGGCATTAGAATCGTGGCAAATGAGCTGAGTATCGTCTATTGTAGAACATTTGTCAAAAATCATTTGATTGTACTTGTATTTGAATGAGCTCAATCCGGTTCATAATCACACGATTAATGTAATATTTTATACTTCTCGCAGCTATCTTGTTATGCCGATGTAATTACTTCTGGGGGTTTCTCCAGTGCGTTGTTTTTCTCTGACGATTCATGCCTGATATTCTTCAGTGCTTCTTTTGCCTTCTGAATCTGCTGCAAAAAGGGTGGTAAGTACCCTTCATAAATTGTATCAAAAAATGGATTGATTGTTTTTTATTTTATTTTTCAGCAGAGATTGTATGATACTCCACAGATTGTATGAATGAGTTTTTCATTCTCTGCCCCAAGTGACCTTGCTTCATTTACGCATCCAGTTTCAGATGTGGGTCAGACCATATGTTCTTAATTTTTGGGTGTTTAAAAATTTCTGCAGATTTCGTAATTTTATGTTCCAAAAGCCCTTTTAATAGAGTTAGGATTTTGTTTTCGTCCCACAGAATCTGTTTACCTCCTTTTTCTAAACAGGTTCTGCCACTGTTGATTTGATGATCAACTTCGTGTAACGAGAATGTTTTGTTTTAATCTAACAGCGAGATCCCGGGCTGTGGCCGCCAGTTCTAGTTAGCTGAATTGAATATCCGAATCACCAAAACGTAATACTTTTTTATTCCGGAATTTACATATTAATAATTTTTATTATGTACAGTTGATGCTAATTTATGTAAATACGAATCAGGCATTAGGAGCGTTACACAACTTTAGATGCTAGTATTTGCTGATGGATGTGGAACATTATACTTCCGACACAACAACAACCATAGTTAATGCTTAGTCGTTTAGCAAAGTGTGCCTTGTAACCTTCTTGAAAGAGAATAAGACGGTCCACACTTTAACCACCTTCTAACCTGATTAATATATATGTACTTAGCTGTGTTCTTTTCTTACAGTGTATTAATGCTTTGACGTGCGTTGTTTAAACAGTTTTAATCTACATTGAGGAATTATCACCACACCTAAGACTGAATATTGAAACTATGCAAGTTCGTGGATCTAAACTTTCATCAGATATACTGTTACATGGAAATAGACCCATAATTCTGTTAGTAGTCAACACCAATGAGCAACAAAAACGCATAAAAAAGCGTAACAAGCAATTTCCCAAGACTTTAAAAGAAATCTGAGATTAAATTTATTAGCTTAAAACTGCCTTGTTGCAATTCATGGAGGCTTCAAATAATGTTAATTGTTTAAGATTTTAAATGATGTATTGTTCAGAATAATTAGCTATCATATACTGTACCACTGAATGTGAGAAATTTTGATTCGAATCCAAAGATTGTTCGATTCTTTTATATTTTTTATTAAACGATATTTCAACTGTATAAGACTAATCGCAAACTATAACGATCAAATTTCAATATTCAATACTTTTTGAAGACTTCTAACCTATTATATATATTCTTGCTTGAAGCGACAAAAGGTGCCTGTATAGAGGAATTTGGCAGGACAAGGGCTCCGAAGTTAAAAAGCGTACAGTATGTTTCATTTTTAAAAGAAGATAATGCCCAGAATGTTGGGTTGTTATTGATTCCTCGTTCTTTCTAACGTGTAGCTTCTTATCGTTCTTTAGAACTACTGTTATTACACCAGTCGACGAAACATTCTACAACTTCTGCGCTTATCGATCCATCAGAATGTTGACGTGATACTTACACTGTTCATTACTTTGTAGCATGTGACAAACCGTATAGTATATTCTGCTTATGTCTTTAACTGCTCAGTACGCCTATGATGTCCTCTTCAAGCGATACACACTATCAATCAAAAAGTAATTGGGCATCTATGAAGATAGGTTATTCAGTACGTCAGAGTGATGGTGTGGCTGCCATATACTGCATGCCAGTATAGGAGGAGTTGACAAGGAGATGGCACGAGGTACAGAGCTATAAAACTTTGATAAGGGCGTGATTGTGAGTTACCACCTCGGTGAACTGTCGGGAGCTTGTAATGAAAATCAACGGGCCCGAATCAACGGTCGCATTCGCTCTGCGTAAGTGGAAGATCGTTGGGTATTGTGCCAATGCTGCACGGTCTGGGCGATCTGAAATTTCGACCGACAGCCACTGCAGAACCCTGAAACTCGAAGTTGTCAAAAACATCCCATTGCTGCCATCCAACAGGTGTTTCATGCTGCAAGAGCAGTATCGGTTCTCGCTGGAACATTGCGTACAGAGGCCCACCATCTTGGATATTTTGGAGGAGCAGCTGCATAGTAGCTCTAAGCCAAGCAATAAAGCTCTCCAAATCAGGTGGCGTTTGGACTTTCGCAAATGGACCCTGGAGCAGTGGAAATCAAGTTTACATTATTACGGTCCGTTGGACGTATATTGGTTTGATACCTACCCGGGGAACGGTTTTCTGCCGGAGTGTATAGTGTCAACAAGAAATTCAGTGGTGGCACAGTGGTTTGTTAGGGTCTGTTTCATACCCTCTGGAGTTGCAGTGGTACGCTGACAAAAATTTTCGCCGATTGGATTGGCCCGTCCAGAAACTCGATCTCAATCCTAAAGAAGATATGTGGGACGAATTGAATCGACGGGTCGAGGAACGTCAGGAGCGGCAAAAATTATTTGCTCATCTCTTGGAATGATTGCAAGATGAATGGCGACGAATTCCAGTGTATGTCCTGCAAACACTCGTAGAGATCATGCCATACCAATTGGTTGCCGTTAAATCCGCAAGAGATGGCGCTACGAGATTGTAACGGGGTGTTAACCGCCGAGCAAACATTGTGGACAGGTATGTAATTACTAATTGGTAGATAGTGTATGGTTGGTGGATATTCCGACCCTCGCAAGCTCTCCTACGTGCTTAGTGATAATTTTATAACGTGTTCTTTATTCCTAATAGTTGCCTTTAACTCCATCTAAATATAGAAATGTTGCTCTAGTCCGAAAGTTAAACGTAATATACTCTGTTGTGCATATCTAGTTTTGGTAGTCGTTCCGCATTTAATCAGTCGATGTTGGAACTATTTTTCTAGTCCTTATAGGGAATAGGTTAATCTTTCTGGGACTGCTGTTTACTCATACCCGTTGCTTCACGACATGTGAATCATTCGTAAAAGATATTTTCAGATTGATTAGGCATCAATGGTACGGCACCGCCTGATGTTTACTTCATATTAGAGACAACTAATAACATTATTCACATGAATTCGAAAAGGTTTACTTAATATATTACGTCACTCTTTTCGAAGAAAGAATTTGGAGAACGTAATCTACGTCAATGAAACTATGCGAGCAACACATGCGAAAAATGGAGTAAGAAATTATGTTTTTTTTTTATATTACTGAAAAAAAATGATATTATGGAACAAATCACTTTAAAAATGTGGCTGCAAACAGTGAATTGTATTGTGTTTATACGATTGAATTTTTGCTTAATTTAGTGAGGAATTTTTTGGAATGCTTATGCTGATCGTAAATCCAACCCTCCCTGCAGCACTTTACTGAAATTTAAGCCTTTTTGGAGTCAGTTCTTTCAAGCAGATTTAAAATCAACTGCTTGCTCTGCGATAATCGATGACAATGCGAATTTTGTTGCTTGGATAAAAAGTGATTTACTACAATTTATCATTATTTTTTTTTTTTCCTTTTTTTTTCAGGGGGCGATGTTTATCAGTCATACCACCTGTCACCGTCAGGTCAGTGCAGTTTTTAGTATCCATCCAACATATTTTTATAAAATAAAATAATATCTAAGCTTATTTTACATCACTTTTGTTTGTCGTTTCTTATATTTTTTCTACGTAATGTGGTGAGTGACCGAGCTCGTGGGTAGGTCTCGTGAGCTGACGTGTAAGGAATGCGTGGAACAGCTGTTTTGGGAAGCGGAGCTGAGTTTGCGGTATGCAGCGGCCGCCGGGCAGGCTGGGACAGAGTGTGAGAGGCCGTTTTCTCTGTGACATGTTTTTAGAGCGGGAGGCGGGATTCAGCTGTGTAAAAGTTGCGATTATAATGTTCTCTGTGACTTACGATACGTACTGTTAGTTACAAAATAAATAAAGCTAACAGAAGTTACACTGTAGTTCTTCAGATATTCAAGGATGAGGTGAACCTTAACAAATGTTGACCGCAAGCCTTAGCTGACTCCTCAGTAAAAAAAAAGTCGACTTAGGAATAGAAGCAGAAGCCTGGACGTCGTGAGGACCAGCAAGATAGTGGATTCTTTGCAATCATCGGCGGGGTCTGGCATTAGTGGACGCAACCATAGCGGTACCGTTGCAATCGCAGGAAACAAATGGATAAGAATGCATGTGACAGAAAGGCCTCTTTGGGGTACTTTCAAAAGGAATTTATTCATAACTTGTAAACTTAAAAAAAATGGATTGGTGATTAAATGATCTGCAAGTAAACAGCAATTCCGCAAAATCTCAATATTGAATACAAATTAATTAAAGTTCTTATTTGTATCCAATACCATCATTTAAAAATTTCAATTTAGAATACATTTTTTGTTTGTTGCTGAACTGAATTTTTTCCAACTTCTAATCTGTTTTTAAAATATCCCTACATTGAGTACTGAGCATTCATTGAACGAACAAAATACATTTTTTTTTATTACTAAAAAATGTTGATACATGTTATAATCAGTTGGTGTTGTGGTGTTTGTGGTATATAGTTTGTGAAGGCGTAATTTTTAATATATGTTTACTGAAAGCAAGTTAAAGCAATTTTGTCTATTTTTATATTTGTTTTGTCACAAGTGTTATATAAAAAAAAAACCTATTACATAAAAACTGAAAATTTGTTTCTATTATCTAGAATATTCTGAATTTGAACAATAAATTAGTAAAAAATTACTTACTTCCGTTTTACTTTTAACGGAGTAAAAGTTTTAATTTTATTTTGTCATCTATAAATACTATTTCATTAAAAGGCTCTATATTCGGTGTGTAAAGCATCCTAATTGGTAGGATAGATACTGTACATAAAACATTATATTCGTATTGAACGACTTGGTGGCGTTTAATTGGCGTGGAGAGTTTTGATTTAATAGTATTTTTATTAAATAGTGTTCATATTTCCTGTGTGCTTGATAAAACTGACATGTAACTTGAAGGCAAAAATATTAAATCCCTATGTTAAAATCATTCACTCTTTTGGATTATTGTTCTACAGTACTTCTTTTCGCATTTGTTTGTAATCACTCGAATTCGATATATAACACCATTCTACAATACGTTTTTATAAAGAAACATATATAAATATTGTTTTTATGATATCAGAAACGTTTTTAATAAGTTTATGTGTGTTTTCTTCAGTCTGATAAATTATTTCTGTAATGTGTAAATTAATTCTCGCAATTAAGATTCACAGCTTTTCTACGCTTTTTAAGTAAAGTTGTACCAAGCTGTAAAGCAGAAATCTGATAAATTTAAACCCTTCCTTCTTTTTAAAAGTTGTGATCAGGTATCAGAATACTAACTAAAATATTACAGTTGTCAGATTTTGATTGAGTTTAGTATTGTTATTTGAATCAATCATAAATACACTACATTCCAACCGGCACGTGCAATACGATAGGCTGAAATTATAAAACTCAATAATTTACTATCAAAACATTTTGGCAACACTATATATTTTGTAGAATAAGAACATTTTTCGTGATTTTAATATTGCTTTAGCTTGTGTGCAATATCTACCATTTCATTTACAACTTGTTTCCAGCAGCTATAGGACTTTGAGAAGCAATACCTGGTTGTAATGTTTGTCAGAGTCTCTTAACGAGGGAATTTTAGTACATGTCTCTTAGAATATTTTACGCAACAGTACTGTGTTCCAGGGAGTAATAGTTCCGTGGCTTGAAACCACACCAAATTGGTGGCCGTTAATTCTGCGTAGTAACGAGCGGCATCGCCTGTGCCTAGACAACCCGCGCCTCATCCATCTCGACGCGGCATTCCATCGCGGCGCTGCGCGGGGGTAGCTCAGCTCTGAAGGGGAACGCCACGTCAAGATACCCAACATGACTGCATTTACATCTCGTTAGGAACTGACAGGAGCAACTTGTTAATGCAATATTTAATCCTAAGTAAATACGGGATAAAAGTTAACGGATTAAAGTATATGCAAAGCTTACACTAATTGTCTGCCTATTGCTGTGGGACAACTGCTCAGGTTTCGAATAAGTCGATATCTATTCTCTGAATGAGTATGAGAATTTCAAACCTGCGAGGAATCTAGCAGAAGAAATATGACATAATTATTAAAATCTTTAAATTCGTGACTGATTGGTTGAGCTGAATATTATTATATTTAATTTATTTTAACTGCGATGAAGTGCACGCACCGGTGGCAATTTCCCAACACATCCATTTATCCAATTACGTTTTCCCAACTGCTTGTGCCCTCTATGCATTTCAACTTAAAACTCTTTCAGATTTTTTGGAAAATTATTCATCATTTCTTTTAGTAATTTTTACAATCTCTGACACCCTTACCGACTAATGAGAATTTTCCCACAGCCTTCAGCCTAAAATCGAGTGCCAACTTGTCATGGGGATTTCATCCCTACCTTACACCTCTCTTAATTCTTCCACCAATATTTTTCCACGCCTCATCACCAATATACGCCTTGTACGCTCCCATGACTGTCTTCCAGTAACTTTATCATTGTGTTGTGCGGTAATTTCCAGAGACAAATCTAGCAACCCTTCAGTGAACCACTCACCTTCTTCTCTATTTGATACCAAAAATGAGGGTACCATACTACACCACCGTTTAAAGCTATGGTCTGACCAAAGTTTTTAATCCAATTCCCTTACTTCCCTGGTGCAACACCGCATCACTCTCTCCATCAAGTAAACGATTTTGAAACATTTTGCAGCTAACTGTACAAAGTGTACTGCCGAGTTGAGATTGTTATCATGTGTTATGCCAAGGTATTTAAATTTCAAGAGTTTAGAAAGAAATTCATTTCCCACCTTATAATCATAATCGCCCTTTACTTTTTATCTGTCCACCTAATTAAGCTGACTCTTCTTTGCATTTATTTTCATCCCATGTTGATATCCTTCACAGATCTCTCTGCAGCTGTTCAGTCTTCTGCCTTTTTAATCCTATTACATAGAGTTATATCATCTGCAAACAACCTAACTTCTGATAGAAAACCATCAACACAATCATTGATTAAAATAATGAATAGCAATGGCCCCAATACATTACCCTGAGACACATTCATTTTCACTTCCACTTCCTATGATGCTACATTTCCTATCCTGATATTTTGCTTTCTACCTTTTCAGAATTCTTCTACCAAGAAATATTACTTTATCATCCACTCCAGTAGTTTCTAAAATACTTGCCACCATTCTGAGGCTCACTTTTCAAATGCCTTTTGTAGGATAACAGACAGGTTATCCCGGAATGCATATTCTAATGTCATCTTTGAATTTAGGAGTCCCATGGCACGGGCCTGTTAATATTACTCTTAAAAGGTTTCCATAACAACAAGACATACAGATATAACTAGGAGATTGCCTAAGTTGTTAGTGCTAAGGAGAACCTGCAAATAAGTCCGATTATGTAATTTAAGTGATGTATTTGGAGTTATTAAAACTAAGTTAAACTGTGCTGAAAATAAAAAAATATCAGTTTATTTATTTAGTTTAGCTGCACATTCAGAAAATAAAATAAATAGCTCCACTTCACAATAAAATCACTAAGTTATCTAAGAAGCATAAAATCACGAAAATATAACTCACTTCGGAAATACAACACTTTGTAAGATCTTGTGCTACACTATCCATTTGGCCTTCCTTGACTATTTCATCTGAAATATCTTGCACATAACCCGATGAGATTCACATGAATATCCTTGACTGAAGCCATGTTGTCGACTTGAATACCCCTTAAATTTCTCACATACATGTCTGATGTATTTGCATACCAAACTCTGCATTAATTTTCCTACCACTGATATCAAACTGATTGGCCTGTAATTTTTGACCCTACTTGTCACCTCTCTTTTATGTACCGGTGCTACTATTGCACTTTTCTAGTCCTCTGGTAAGCAGCAAGTATCCAGAGTCAATTTAAATAACGCTTCAAGATAAGGTGCAATGTCATATCCTTCTAGCCTTAAGCCATCCGTAACAATATTATCGACACCATACCCTTTAACATTTTTTTTTTTTTAGTTCTTTCATGATATCCTTAGAACGAATTTCAAATGCTTTAATATGCTTAATCCTAATTGTGCGGATAAGCTCGTTCACCGATTTACACGCTCTCACTTCTGAGTCCTAGTTCTTAATGGCCTCATTAAAATAGTTACTTAATTTCTCTGCCTTTTTTCAAACCCTCAGTAAATTGTTCTCCATTCTTATCTACAATTGTCTCAACATCCTCTCTTCCCTAGAGTTTTATGACAGAGCCATGGAAATTTCTAGATTCATTCGTTAGTGCTCCCCATGCACAAAAAATATTCTTCATAAAGCAATATTGGGCCACCTTGTTTGTTATTATTAATTACTTGTTTAGTTGTTTCAGTTACTCCCTACTGCCTATCTGTCTCTTAACTTTGTTACGTTCTCTCTATTCTTCTTTTTTTTCTTATTGCTTTACGCCTCGTCGACGGCTAAGATCATTAGAGGCGGGATGGGACTGGGGACAAGGAACGGGAAGGAATTCGGCCATGGCCTTTTTGAAGGAAGCATCCCGGCATTCGCCTAGAGTGATTTGGGGAAACCATGGAAAACCGAAATCTGGATGTCCGGACGGGGATTCGAACCCGCGTCCTCCCGAATGAGAGGCCAGAACGTTAACCACTCACCCACCACGCTCGGTGTGTTACGTTCTCTTCTCACCAAGCTCATTAAGCTGCTAACCTCCAACATAGGTTCTGCAATCCTCCTTGTTTTCTGTTTTGGAATAAATATTTCATCACCATTTTAATTTTCTTCTTGAACTCTTCCCATTTCTATTCGACTGCACTTGTGCCATCAATACATTTGTTGAAACTCCGAAACCCCGAAATATGTCTTCAATTCTGTTAAATATTACTATAAAACTGTCACTGGGATTACAAGATGGCAGTAAAGTATTGTTCTGCCTGATATCGGAACCAGATTGGAACTTGATAGATCGGAACTGCTCTGAAACTTCTTAATTACTTGAGGAGATTCCGGTGCTATTTTGGTAGCAGCTTACGTGATCATCAGGATTGGCTGGTAGTTATCATCCACGTACATCATCGATGGAGAATACGATGTTATATTGAAGACTACATTCTGCAGTCAGTCACTCTATCGGCTGGATTATGGACACATAGTACATCTCCGTAGCATGTCATTATTTCAGATTCAAAGTTTTGCAGTTAACATGTTATTATGCTGTTCATTTAACATATACGACAGATATTAGGGTCTACTTTATATTGGACATGTAAATCGCGGTGGAAAGCTACGTTTGCTAAGGACAGGTGCAGCGATTGCCCATGAGCTTATCTTGCGGTAATATTTCACTACTCGAAATGGTCTAAAAAAACGAAAAATTGCGAAAGATGAAATACTCCTCCAGCTACGAGTTACTATGCGTATTACGCTTATATCATTCGTGCATCATTTTCGAGATAACAATGCATTCTCTTTTCATCTCTCTTTATGCAGTTGTTCACAATATACATGTAGATGTCACTAGAGTTTTTATGGACCCAGTTCATTCATTGTTTATATTACACTCTCGGCTCTAAGCTTTCCTTTTTAAACTTAATAAAAGCCTGGTAGATGAGCGATAAAGTTGTGACCTGGAAATTGGAGGAGTTTTGTTTCCTCGGTCCATAAAATGCCTAAACATTACCAGGTTAACCTGCTGATTTACTTCACGTTCCTTGTCCTCTTCCAGCTCTAATAAGACGAACTAAGTTTGTGATAAGGCGAATAGACCGGTATGTAAGAGCAGGCACGCACTACTTACCGTATCGGCGGCTAAATTACGAACATTGTGAAATCAGGACTTTACGTTGACAGCTTTAAACCATGAAAGGTTAACATATTCGATGCAGCAGGCTGACCGCGCCAGGGAAGACATATTCATTTCATTAATATTTGAACTCCAGACTTCCACGGATTGAACTACGATGCCCACCCTCTTTTTCATGGACGGTTAGAAAAATTCTCGTAACTGATGAGGTGCTGTAATTGCGGAAAACAAGGAAAAAAGTCACCACGAGAACTTTAATTTCATTTAATTAATTCAATTTAATTAATTTAATTTAATTGCAATAAAGCACTTGCTCTGGTAGAAATTTCCCAATAGACCGGTTATACTATTCCATCATTTTTCTTCATTTCTTTTATCTTAAAATTCGCAATGAACAGCACCCCACTACTTTTTCTCCTTACAAATTTTAATTTTAAATTCTTTCAATGTTTCTGGTAAGTTATTGCCAACTTACCATTTTAATTTCTTCCACTCCATGATTCCCGTCTTTACAGAAAGTAAATTTCTCCATTCGTGAAATCGAACGCCAGCTAATTATCACAGCCAATATCTGTCATGTTTTATTCCCATTTCTTCTTCTATGATTCGTCGTTCGTCGCAGGTAGAGCCATTCTTTGTCATACACTAAAGTTTCGATAAATCGACAAAGCTTACACGCCAAACGATTGCATATTGAAATATATCTTAAAATCAAAGTTTCTTTAAGCTCTTACCAAGGTTTTCCTCAAAACAAGGAACTGGGTTATTATGTCTCAGCGTTCTCAGTTTTCTACAGCAATTTTCAACACCGCTCCCTTTGTAAAATAGCAACCAACGTATGACTTAATTATCTACGTTCTTAGGAATTTGAGGACGGGTCGCAGATGGAGATATTTTTCTCCACGGAATGACTAATGTAAACCTTGATTCAATGATCAAAGTGCTAAATTTTCCATGAAACGGCTTCAAATCACTCGAATAGTCATGTAATGCCTTTATTTTCAGAATTGTGATAATAATTCCGTGTGGTCGTAACGACCAGGTGGCAGGGTTTCTATTGGCTGTGCATTCCGCCCCTGTGCTAGCAGCCTTAACCTAACCCGACAACCTAACCGGGCACATAGGACCTACGGTTTAACGTGGAATCCGAAACAAGGAAGCATTCTGTCGTACTTCACATTCCACAGCAGGCTGTAACAGAAGTTAATGGAGGATTTTTTTAGTCATCTCCAATTTGTTTGTGTACCAACTGTCATATAAGGCTTTTTTTAATTATGATTTGGTGGACACTAGAGTGAGGACAGCACAAGACGAACACAACACTCAATTAAAAACACCCATGCTCGGGGTCGGACTCGAACCGGCGGTCCTTTCAATGCGAGGCCAGCGTGCTTGCCACTACATGGTCAGGGCTGGCGGATGGAGGGTTAACGGCCTATGGAAATCACCTCCGAGACAGCGACTCGAACCAGGGAACTTTCGATCTCCAGTCAGACTCCTTAACCACTGAAGCACCAGTCGTCTATCTTCAGAATTAAAACTTTATAATAGCAAACACCTGTTTTTATTTTCATGGATATTATTGTTTTAGTAGTTGTCACCGAGGCTTCGTCACGCGAAATTTGAGATTCAGAAATGAACTATTGGATGGGAAAGAAGAAGCAGATGATGATCAACTTCCTTCTTTATTTTTTATGTGTTGGGTATGTTAATTTCCTTTTAAATTCAGGTTGTATATAAATGTTTCGATTACATCTGTTCGCATCATTTGATTCTACCCTCATGGAAACCACGAATTCCGAATATATTATCATTTTAGCATACAGATTGACAGGGAGAAATTCCAAACTTTACATTTGTTCAATTTAATGAGGTAACTACGAAATTAATTTAAATAGTTTACTATGAGTATAGTTGACAGGAGTGATGAAAATTCGGCTAGTTTAGTTGAATTTCTGACAGTTCTACAACGACAAAGCAATTTAATAATGGAATTTTAAAAATATAAATTGTTTATATCAAGATTATTAAATGTATATGGAGTTAGTTTTTTTATTAAATTTGTTCTGCTATTGATTGTTTTTCCGTGATTCAGGATAGTTGCTAAGTTCAAAAGTCAGGAACTCAATGAGACAAATGAGTCAAAAGGATTTCAAATATTCCAGGACATATGAAATATATGTGGTAACAAAATACTGTATAAATACAAGTACAGTTCTTTCATCAATGCAGAAAAATAAATGAATTAAGATCTGACTGTCAAAGTGTCTCTTAAAAGATTATGGTCATTTAGTTACTCGTCTTATACTCGCCAACAAGTTTTTAATGATAATGATTGGTTTATGTTATAATTCACTGATAGACCCTTAACTTTCATTGTGTTTTTCCTAATGAGCCACTGAATTGTTGTAAGGGTATTAATTGTGTGTAAATAATAATTTAATCAATATGAGCTGAAATTTCTTTAGCGAATAGTCTGTTACGATCTACAATCAATAAGTGTAAGAAGCATATATTAAGTAAAAAAATTTTTTTCAGTATCTCTTGTGAAAAAGTGTCTTATGATGATTATAATGTCTTGCAGAATTATTTTAGTTGAACGTATGGTTACTGAAAACAAATGCGGTTATGATACAATTCACTTACCCATTGGACAAATATTAAAAACCTATATCAATTCCTATTGTTTTACAGACTATTTTATAACCATTAAGTATAAATCTTTATCCTAACAATTGTATAGCAGATGCAAATATTGGTATGTGGCACATGTGTTGAATTGTCTTATTGTTCGGAAGCAGGTAGTAGCTGCAGATAAACTAGAAAGGTCAGAGGTAATACATCCTCCATATAACTACAAATCTATTAAAATTCTGTACAATTGTTTAACATATACGTAACAATGCGTTAGGTCTGTTAGAGTTTATAAACTGAGGACAATACTGTTGTAAAGTATCTTTCCCAGTCTCATCAAACCAATGTGGGCATTTGCTGAAGGTTATCAGAGACAAGGGTACATCAGCTTCTCATTTTGATGCTACGGTAGTAATGAGAACTTAAAATTCGGCTGGTTTATCATCTTTCCAAACATTATGGACGAAACGTAAGCTTCGGGCCAAGTATTCAGCAAGATCTGTGTTAGGCCTCTCAGAAAACAGTTTTCTACGGTTTCCCGATTCCCACTCTAATTTGTGGTGAGGTTCATTACAATTTCGAAATTCTGTCTTGTTAAGTCTAATGACCTTCGTGTCAATGAGCCTTAAAGACCGAACTAAATAATTAAGTTTTAAAATACTGTCGTCCCGTACACAAATTTTGTGAGCTCGAATAATGGTATATTTCCCTCTATACCTTGTGATAATATTTGTTTGTGTAAATTTAAACATTGCACCATTTCCAAAATAATATTCAAATATTTTGTGTTTTAGGTTACATTCTGCTTGTGCTTAAATTGGCGTAAATTTTAATATCTGTTCTTATAATCATTAACTGAAACGAATAATAAGAAGACCGTAGAGTAGAACTAAAACACTGACTTGATACAATTGTGCTGTTGTTATTTGTCCAAGAGACGTTGGCGTTGCGGGAGCCTGGAGCTTAATGCATCACACAAAGCTTGTGCCAAGCATCTTGTTGTGACGAGCATTAATTTAAATGCCGAGAGTGGCTTGCCGGTATTACGTTTCCATAATTTATGAGAAACCTAAATCTCCTCGGGACCGTTCAACGGTTCCAGGCAGCGCGTACACTGCATGCACAATTAACCAGCTATACACCGCGCGATGGAGTCTACGCTCGCTTTTCAGAACGAACTACATTTCACAGGGGATATATAATTTCCAGGAAAACTGAAGGATTTACCTACCAGATAACATTTTGTTTTTATATTTAGTTTTACACTCTTATATATAGGTGTTCGTCAATAGTGGGGGTGATTAGAACCGGAGCAGTATAAATGGCAGGGAATGAAATAGGAATTCGCATAAATTCTAAGAACATATTATTGAATTTACTTACCAACGATGATTGAATCCACGTTCTTCACAGTTCATAAGCATGAAATCCACTGTTCCCTTTTGTTATAAAATGACACATGCGTTATTTAGAAACTACGTGCAAAACGGTGTAGTACCAACACCGCCTATATTGCATACGAAAGCCAATAGTATTAAGAAGTTATTTCAGTCTCAAATTCACGAATCAAGCTTAAACTAGTTCTTTAATCTTTAGTTAACAGTGAACGTCCAAAAGCCTGTCACTTATTTGTACTCCTTCTTGGGTTTCAGAATCTATGTAATTTTGCTTTTCAGCTCAAGTATGTGCGTGACAAAACCTTGAGTTACGAACGGCTTTTTCTAGCGAGTTACTTTGAAGATCGTGACATCACTTACGTTTTAACATTTGTTTACGCTCCCCTTGTCTTTCGGAGTAGAGGGTTCTTCAGTTATTACTAACGCATTGTTTTATGTTTGACCAGTTTCAGATATCATCTTCACAGTGATTTCTGTACCAGACGGCAAATGACATAACTATGCTAGCCACTGATCATCATTAGAAAGTTGTATCTTCATAGTTTGTTAATTTTGTGTATTGACTGAAATTGATAAGTTTGGAAATGATTCTAGCGACCCAATAATACGCTTATTTCAATTTGTTTCAGTGGATTCAGTTATATAATAACGTATTAACTATTAAGCACTATCAGATAGCGACATTCAGTGGATAAGGTGATGTAGTTGAAGTCCTCATTAGCATCCCTCCTTCCACCCCTCATCAGGGGCCGTCAAGCGGTCGCGTCTTGATTGATGACGCTGCTCATACCACTCCCGTCTGCATCCTTTTATGTGATGACTGGAATGGCCAGACAAGTTCATTCCGCTGATGTTGTAGATTCTATATCTAATTTACTCAAGAGCTCATGAAATGGCATTCTGTAATATCAGTTTTCCTCTCTCATGCAAATATCATTATGATATGTTTACCTCGACGCCATTTTTCTCATCACTTGTGGCTGACCAATTAATTGTTTTTTTTTAGAATTATATTTAAACCATTTGTCTATTCGCAGGGCGTATTTTTACGCCTTCAAATAATACAAATACCGTAACATTGTCATTGCTCATCGCAGCGGTCTGATGGTTCAGTTTTTAAGGTGTTAGACTGGAGGTCAAAAGGCTCCCATTTCGAACCCTGCCTTGGTTGCGATTTTCAAAGGCTTCTAACCCATTCTTCACCTCTGGTACAGCTTGCAGTAACACGTGGAGTACGCCAGAACGCTTCCGTGGTTCGGATTCCACGTTAAATTCTAGGTCCCCTACATCCGGTAGAATTTCCGGTTTAGGCTAACGCGGCTACGATATGGACGGAATGCGCATCAAGTAGAAACCCTTGCAGACAAACCCTTAGCTCTTCCGTAGATGTCGGAATTTTTTAATTTGAACGATAATTTTTGCGAATTATTTTAGAAATGTAGCTGTTGTACTAAATAATAAAAGTCATTTTAGTTTACGTGTGTATCTAACTTCGTTGTAATTCTATATAAAAGTTGCCAAAAATTTCGCCGAGTTCGCTATCACACTGTCTGTGGAGCTCGGCACTTCGTTAGTTGGATACAGCTCCCACGGTGGTAGGAAAGGTGGGTGATGTACAATTTTCAGTCATCAGATTAAGTACGAATCCCTGAATTACTAGTAGATTCTAAACTATTCAACTGAGTGTATGTATTTGGTGTGTATTGCTGTCGACGGTAATTCGACTGCCACAAGCTCGATGAAACAAACCTGATTGAGCCAGTGCCGAATTGGAGCCTCTTCCTTCTTTCATCTTTCCACATAACTCAGACGTAACACGGCACGCAAGGCACACTACCATCACAGTAACCTACACTTACAGTAATGATAAATCAGTATATATGGCAACGGAAAACTCCCACAGTCAAATCTTCACTGAGACTTTCTACGTTGCGGTGAAACTTTGAAGACTGGATATTTGAGGAAACCTGTAATTGAAAGGAAATTCTGATTGTATTCAGTGGATCATCGAGATCATTTCGTCAACTCTAGTCGATGAAATTATGTTCCAAATACTTCAGAAAGGACAGTTATGATTTAGTGGAAAGGTATCTTTAAACACTTTCGTTTAATCTTCAGTGATGGCTAATGTCGCTGTGTAATAGTCGTACGACAGAACCTCAAATACATTCATTTACGATGCTTTCATTGTCCACGGGTACTGTTATGGCAGTCAATATCGGAACAAATTGCCTGCGAAGGCAATCAGAGATTTGAGAGAGCTGGAGTGCCGTTCTTCTCGTGGAAGAGCTCATTAGGACGGTCCAGCAGGTTTTATTAATTACTCAGGCGCTCTCTCCCACTCATTGTGGTCGCACCTTTGTCTCACTTGGCAAGCCGGCCTCTTTATTAAAACCCCGCAGCTACCACCGGTGAGTCTTGCTCGATATTTTAAGGCGACGAGAGCTCGTAGCCTCCCCACCTCCACCAACTTTTTTCCAGCTGGAGGTGGGTGGAGAGAGTGATTCGAAAGCAGCAGTGCCTGGTTTGAAACCAAGTGGTGGAAATCTTTCTCTCATTCTTTCGGTATTCTGTTTTCAGAAAGAGATGATACAAAATGTGTATATGATTCTTTCAGTACGTTCGATTGATAACTGGGAATATCCGTGGACTTATACGACTTTCATTTTCAATTTCAATATAAACTTGGTTATTAAAATATGAAACTCATATTTTGCATCGTATGTTTCAAACCTAGCAATACTGTCTCTTAGGTGTGTAAACTTTTTCGTTATAATTCGTAGTAATGTGGATCACGGAACGTGTAGCGTGAACATACAGTAAGACGTTCTCTGTTTACACTTTAGATACTAACCAGTCCTTTTAATTAATCAGAAATATTAACATTCTTCCTCTTCACTTCATAGGTTAGGCATTAATGCCAGTCCCGTCTTCACTTTGTACTTAAATTGCACCATGTCTGCCTGGGTCTACCAACGCCTCCACGTCCCTTTGGTTTATACTACCTCCTTTCTTCGCCCATTCTTTCAATGTGCTGTATCCAAGATTCCCCGTATTCCTCTAACCGTTCGTTTATATTATAAATACGGAGTGCTTCCCGAATTTTTTCCTTATATAGCCTTGTTTAGAACAGCCTTTTACTTAATTTCCGCAGAGTAAATTGTGATCTTATCTCTACCTTTAGTTATACATGATTGACCATCTGTAGGCGTATAGAATTTCATTTTTGTATCTCTTCTTGTTTTGTTCTGAAGTTCCCTATTTATTGTCACATTTAATGCCTGAAATTTATTCATCTTTTTCTTTATAACTTTATCTACGTCATAACGAAGTTGACAGCCTAGTTAGTTAAAATTCTATTACTGTGTGTTCAGTTATTATTTTTGAGGGAGTGGGTTTTTACGACAATGAGGCATCACTTTTGTTTTCACCCTGTTATTTGTTGTTGTAGAAGCAATCACTTTGATGCGTGATATATGACTTGGTCCGAAAAATATTTAAATTATACAGGAAAAAACGTTGCTGTGCTTTTAATAATGTGGTACTATACTATTTCTTCTCACCTGCACAGATTGAGCTTCAAATTTATGCTATAGGCATGGCATGCAGTGTTAATCATCCAGTAATCCATATGTATTATATTATGGAAATTTCCGTTAATGCCAATAGTTAGAAGATCTTCAAACAGTTATAGAGGAACTACTTTAACGGTTTTACGGTATAGGAATAGGATAAACAATACTTCATAGTGTTTAGGTATCAGATTTAAGGCCTTTTATTGTTTTTCTGGAGAAGATCGTTATGACTCGATGTTAACAGTGACAGGATTAATATTTTTATTTTATTTTATTTATTATTATTTGCTTTCGCCTTTAAGGCTCGTCGACTTCGATGCGGAAGAGAAGCGGATGCAAGGAACCGTAAGAAAATTGGCTATTACTTTTTGAAGGAATTAATCCCAGCATTTGCCTGTAGTGGTTCGGAGAAACCGTGGAAAACTCAAAACTGGATGGCGTTTCGAACCGGTGTCCTCCCGAATGCGAAGCCTGAACATTAACGCAATACCGACAAGAGATAAAAGGAGAGCGGGAGGGATGGGAGGGGGTAGGGGGGGAACAAGGAACTGGAAGTAATCTGACCATGGTCGTCACTCTCCCGGAGTGATTACGTGAAGCTATGGCAATCCAAAATTAGCATGGCTGGACCGGGGATCGAACTGGCGTCCTACCGCATGCCACTACACTGCTTTAGTTGCTCACCTTTAAATCTATTTTTTTTTAGGTCATATTTGAACTGTCTTTATTTTTCTTGATCCACCTGTTGGCCTGAAATGAGATACGATAAATTTCATCATCAGTTACGTTCATACGAGTGAATAGGGCTTGATCGCGAAACGAGATAAATATAGTAGAACAAAAAAGAAAGAAAGAAACTTTGAGATGCCGCCTGTGAAGTGAAAGATGTAGGAGGCAGGGCAGTGGAGCGGGGAGGGTCTTTTCAGTGTGCCGGCAGCTGACTAATCTACATCGGGCGGGCTGCGTCACTTAGTCGCCACTGCTCCAGTGCAAATACGTCGAGGAAATGGAGCGCCGTCTGGGGCTCAATTGGCCCGCCCGTTACTCTCCCAGGGCGTCCACGTCGTCGGGCGCCCTGCACTTCACACCTTCTGTGACGGGGCGAGTTCGCAGTGCGAGTAAAAGAGAAGAATTAGAGTGCCTCTCCACAATCAGTTAGCTGTCTCTTAAAAGCGTTGTCATGGGGAAAGAGAACTTCCGCGACTCGCTTTTGCGTCTAGATCCATCCAAGTTGTGGTCATCAGCTCTCTTGTACATTTAACCACCTTGCTTTCGTTCACAGACGAGTTTTAATTCCGTTTGGAAACATACAGACTTGAAAATTTCTTCATTATGATTATAAACAACTTTTATCTTTTGTTCAGTGGATAGCAGGGTGGTGTGAAAAGTCCTCGGCATTGACTGTAGACGGTATTTCTATAGTCTAAAACAAATCGCAATATTCGAGGAAAGTTGGAGGATGGTCATTTCCTACAATCGAACATAAAGTTGCTAACATATTTTCTAACAGCAAAGTAGTTTATATTTCAAGTTAAACCAAACCGAGTGTGGTGGATGAGAGGTAACGCTCCGTCCTCGTATTCGAGAGGACGTGGGTTCGAATCCCGGTCCGGCCATCCAGATTTGGGTTTTCCATGGTTTCCCCAAATCACTGTAGACGAATGCCGGGATGGTTACTTCAAAAGGCTATGGCCTAGTTCCTTGCCATCAGTCCTTTCCAGCATCTAATGACTTTAAGTTACACCAACCATCTCCAGCATTGTTTCACTTAGTAGTTGTCACTGACAGAAGGCCGTGTGCAGATGTGGTATGCAGGGAACAGCTGCCATCGGAAGAGAAAAAGGTGGCTTGTGGCAGCTGACCAAAGGGACACAGATGGTATAAGGCTGTTGTCGAGGACAGATGTATTGCGGTACGGGTATCAGCTATTCAGAACCTGATGTTGTAATGCTGTCTGGCATTAAGAAAACATAAAGTTTATTGTGCTAATAACAGAATAAAGGAAGTGAACAGACGCTACTCTGTGTTTCTTTCAGTGCCATTCATGGATGAACACGAAATGAATGCAAGAAATAACGGCTTTAGCTGATACTGTCGGCTGGGATTTATCACCTTAGCGGGTTTCCGCCCAGGAATGTGTTACACGAGTTAAGGGCTAAACTTGACGGAACATATAGAAGAGGGTTTCCACAACAAACTTGCGACAGGACTAGCACTGGTGGACCTCTCTGAGGCATATGACACCATTAGCGACCCACTACTACTTATAAAAGTATATTACCTGTGCAGAGATTTTAGCTTAATGAAACTCGTCGAATCTCTACTCACTGATAGCCTGGGTAACAAGAAGAGTATGTGGAGAATTCGAAATAATGGATTGCTCAAAGATATTGTGATATCCCCTATTTTATATAATGTCTATACTGATGACCAAACCGTGCACCCCAATGCCAAACACTTCCTGTTAGCTGCCGACTTGGCAATCCTATACAGGATCCAATGTTTCAACGGGTCGAAGAACAGTTAGAACGAGCCCTGTCAACCATGTCAAGTTACTACAAAAGCAACTCTTTGAAACGAAAACCAGCCAAAACCCTGATCTGCGTATTCCACCTGGGTTACAGGGAGGCAAAACGAAATGTTACATGGCAAGGCAAGACTTTGGAACATACAACCCAGCCAAAATATTTAGGGGTAAACAGATAGAAATCTTACTTATAAGAAGCACTTATAACTTATGGTGGCCGAGTATGTTCGCCCGACTAAGGGAGTTAGGATGCCCACGAGTGTTGTATGAGAGCTTCAAAGACTACTGTCGCGGAAGAACTGCAACACTTCAGAGCTCTGGTCAGAAACTGACAAAGCATCTCACAAAAGGATGTCCACAAGGTTCAGTATGTGGCCCAGAATTCTGGGATATTGCTCTGGAACCTGTCCTTAACAGACTCATGGGTCTGGCAGAGCTTGAAGGAATCGTTGCCTTCGCAGATGATATCTTGCTGCTGGTTGGAGGAAATAATAGAAGAGAGATCGAGACAAACACCAAAGAAATAATGAAAGTAATGGAATGCTGGTGTAAACAAGTTAAGCTCCAGCTAGCACCAACAAAAACCCAATACATTTTGATGAAAGGAACACTGAAACGCAACCCCACTGTGAAGCTTGGAGAAAATTCCATTAAAAGACGCAAAACAGTAAGATACTTAGGAGTTGTTCTGGATGAAC
Organism: Vandiemenella viatica; assembly: GCA_031002005.1. Classification (NCBI taxonomy): domain Eukaryota; kingdom Metazoa; phylum Arthropoda; class Insecta; order Orthoptera; family Morabidae; genus Vandiemenella; species Vandiemenella viatica. Next base: position 238,758,892 of record JARYHS010008074.1, on the reverse strand, counting down.
ATAGGAATTTCAAAGATCACATTGACTATATATGCCAAAGAACGACTGCAGCAATGAACAAAATAATTAGCATTGGGCAAAGAAGATTTCTAATCCCACTGCCGACTATAAGACTGTATCATGGTGCCATTACCACAGCTATTGCAAGTTATGGAGCGAGCACATGGGCGCATAGGTTAAGATTGGTTAAACCTGCAAGGGATATCAGACAAATGCAACGAGGAATTCTCTTGCGTCTTACAGGCGCATTCGGAAGTACCCCAACTGATGCACTTACAGTCATTCTCGGAATATGTCCTTTAGATCTGGAAATAAGAAAAAGAGCAGCATGTTACTGGCTACGAAAAGGAAACTTAGACAAGATAACAGAAATCCTGGGTCAAGTGGCAACCAAGAAGACAGACATCAAAAATTGTATTTTGAATGAATGGCAACAGCAGTGGAACAATTCTGAAACCGGAAGGAGAGTATTTGAAATTCTTCCTGACATCAGAGAGAGGATACGTATGAAGCACTTCAATCCATCCCGAGGGTTAATACATTTCCTCACCGGTCATGGACCGTATGAAACATATCTTCATAGGATCAATAGGACAGAGAATGATCTATGTGCGTGCGGATCTCTAGGAACACCTGAACATAAACTGTTTGAATGTGCTCTAGTTGATGATCAAATCAAACAGTACAGAATGAAGCTCATGGGGAAAACTGTCAAGGAAATTATGAAAGACAACCTCCTCCTGAATGAACTCGACAAGCTGGCAGATGCTGTGTCAGATGCAGCCAGGGAGCAGTATCGGCTTCAGCATAGCCAGCAACCTGCCGGAACACAACAAGCCATTTAAGGAATGAGACAAGATACTCTAAACGGACGAGACACAAACAACTAAGTGGGACGCTGATGCCGGAAGTGTGGCTTCTGGAATTTACCGAAGCTTATTTCTTCAATGGATGCCAGCGTTAAACGAACTTTTGAAAACTCAAGATGTTCAGTTATTTAGTATTAGTGGGTAATATTTTTTTTTTACTAACAGGTTGATAAATTACAGTGTGTAGTAATAATAGTTAATTGTTTGTACCATTTTCGTAGTATATAGGATTTGTGTTAATTTTACAAAATTTTTGTTTATTATAAATTTCAATACAGTATTAAGAAATAACGGTTCGTTGTAGACTCTAGATAACGAACCATCTGAATGTACAGTTAAATAAATAAATAAATAAATAAATTATAAGAAGCACTACCATATAACTGCAGCTAAAGTACTCCCGAGTAACAATATCCTAAAAAGTTAGGTTGCAGTAAATGGAGAGCCAATTGCTGTTCTTGAGCACGTCTGCTAAAGAACTGCTTTTGCACTGCAGAGTATGCAAGCCCTGTTTGGAATTAGCCGTCACACTAAAAGAAAGTAGACGCAGCCTTGAATGAGACTTTTCGGATAGTGCCCAGCTGCATTCTGTACGACTTGGGCCCGAAATTTATCAAGAGTTGCAAATATACCTATTATAAATTATGCAGAAGCAGGTGGCTCACTTTGTTTGCAAATTATCAATATCAAATATATTTCCTGCATAAACATATGTCAGATACAATGAACTTCATTGACTGAACAAACCACTGCACACTAAGCTTAAAAGTCAACGTAAATATGCAACGCTACATAAATCTTTGCCCAAGACTTTTCTTTATATATTTCTGATAGAAATATTATAATGGCGTACTTGGCTTGGTGAGTGAGTGGTAACGTTCTGGGCTCGGATTCGGGAGGACGATGTTTCGAAAACCAGTCAGCCATCCAGATTTTGATTTTCCATGGTTTCCCTAAATCACTCCCGGCGAATGCCGAAGTGGTTTCTTCAAAAGGACACGACTGAATTCCTTCCCGTTCCTAGTCCCAGTCCTTTCCCGTCTCTAATGACCTGCCGCCGACGAATCTAAACCTCGTATAAAAAAATACACGATTGTGTTTTTTTTCGGTGCCAAGCTGTATTTAAGACGTGACCTGTAGGTACAGATTCTTTCCGACAGGCTGTGTAGCATATCTCTGGTCATGCATCGAATTGTTACAAATAATGATTGTAGTAGCATTGGTTTTGTTTCGAAAATTTTAGCCACTTGACGAAACTGATTGAAATTGTAACAATTGTTTTAACTAATGTCCATACATTTTTTTTTTTTTTTGATGTCTTGTTCGACCGTACTTCAGAACTAAAAGTAGGAAATGTAAACTATCGATTGACACTGGCGCTTTGGAGAACTGATACAACATCCCTTCACGGTGATGATTTGAAGCCAACTGTGCACACGAAATCACAGTTCGTCGGACTCAGCTCCACTGGGAGGTAAGATTGTAAGTTGGTGGCATTTGTTTATAGTGATGCAAACGTGCTCATGTAGGATATTCAACCGTTCGCTGGGGTTGTCGTACTTTCAGAATAACAAATAAATAAATAAATAATTGCGTATGCCATTATTATCCGGGAAAACCACGAAGGCTGATTCAGGCGCCGAGAGACAGTTTCGATTTGCCACGCCATGCACCTCTGTCGTAGGTGGACGTACATTTTAAAGTGGAAACCGAACCACGGGCTGTCCTGGCATCCTTATATGAACAAATCAAGACTACTATAAATTCTGGGGACGCCAGAACTTGCATCCGGCACCATTAGCTTTTAAGACACCTTAATCACTGAGCTACCAGATCCCTCTGAAGTAGTAATCGATTATTTTTTTTTAGTTTAGAAGTGCGCTTGTCTTCCTCCTTTGAAACATTTTCAATGTTTTTATTTTTTTATTTTCTACGTACATTTCTCAGTATTTCTGAGACTAACTTCTATTTATTTTCTGTATGGCACACTTTGTGAATAAGTGTAGTCTATCTATACAGTATTTATGTTACTTGTAGTGTTATACAACTGTTCGTATCAGTACTGTCATATATGTATTAAATGAGATATTTCTTAGTTTTGAGTGATGATCTATGAAGTTATAGAATGTTTTCGTTCAGCTAATTATTTCGGTAGGTGGTATTTTAATGTTAATATTTGTAGTTTATTACTGTTCTGTCAGCTGTCTGATAATGTTCTAAACGTGTTCTACGAATGTTGAAAGTTTGTTGTATATGAGTGATCTCAGGTTTTCTATGTAACTTGTTTAAAATTTTTGCAAGTGTAGCCAATGCACTGCGCTTTAAACTCGTTAGATATGAGTCTGTATTTGCCTGAATTGTAGAATTTACCAGCACCAGTTAGCTTTTAATGTTTTTCTGTATTGAGTTATCGGTTTTGAGTACTGTATCGACTCATTTTCTTTAGTGTGTCTATGTGTTTCTTTGTTTGTATAGTTTTTTAGGGCATTAACTTTTATTTAATTGTGTGTGTTGGATTCCATTTAATGTTGTGCTTGTATGGATGTTTGCATTTGCTTCCTGTTGTTTTGAGAACGCGTTGTGTGTTTTAATTTCCCTTTTTTAACGCCTTGTCAGTGTTTTTTTCCTAAGGACGGTTTAAATATGGCTGCTCTCTTCCACTTTGAGAGTCATACATTGAGCTACTAGCGAAATTTTAATGTGGTAGCATGCCGTTACTTTTCACATATTTTATAGGGATGTTGTGTTGTCATCTGTCTGCGAAACTTTTCAACTACGTTCTTTGTGTGATAACTGTATTTTTGAACAAATGTAAGCTTTCTCGGTGAGTCAGTTGCGTAAAATCTTCTAGGGCTTTCCACCTAGGTAGCGTGCCAATGTAGGGCAACTTTTCGAAGCCCTAAATTGACGTGCTACCTCGCTGGAAAGCCCTAGAAGATTTTACACAACTGTATTTTTGTTTGCGCAATGTGTAGGTTATGATGCGGGTATTGCACCTTGATTAGAGAAAACTGTTTGAGAACTGCAATCAGGACTCGAGCCAGGTTGCGTTGTACTGCCCCCATCAAGTGTGATGTCGCAGCCACGATGGATGAACGTATTAGTCCGTTATCTTGACAAGAACTCCGAGCTTAATGCTTGAAAGTATTTGCATTAAAAATATCTAGAAATAACTTTGGGCAAATTACTATCGAAAAAATTTGTGACCTTCCCATTCCTGTTGGCTCGTCGTAGGAAAACAACTGCGCCAATCCCACGTGCGCTTTTATCTGTGAAGACGCGCGTATAAAATAGTGGAGAGCCGTTTCGTCGCAAGGGACGCTTGTCTTGCGTGTAAAGCATTGTTAAGCGATCTGAAAGAGACTGTCTAGAATTTACGGCTGCAGTGGGAGGCTGCTGGGAAGGCATTTTTCCGCGAGCCGGGCCCGAGGTCGTTTTATTGGGCCATTAGTGTGCGGCGCCGCGGGTTGAATACAAGTTTATCGCAGGCAGCCGCGGCGAGGCGGCTCAAGGAGCCCAGCCCCTCCTCATGTTTATCACACAACTTTGCTCCCGTTTTGATGTTACTTTGGTTGCCAATCCCATGAATGTTTCAGTCCTAAAGGCAAGGGAAGATATAGAACTACTTAGCTGTGCAGCTTCTACATCTGCGACTCAGCTGACCCAACCATAGTTCTGGTTGATTTATTACGAATAGCCAATATTAAGCTAAACAGTAAGAAACCTAAAATAATGTTGGATACGAAAAATAATTTGTTATGCAATTTCACCATGTCCAACAAGGTACGATGAACAACGATTCTGAGTTTTTAAATTACCGCATGTATTGCATTATTAACTATTGTCCACTACTTCATTAATGCGGACCAGTTTCTCATATTATTTGGGTAGAGGCTCGAGAACTGCCGAAACTGATTCATAGTTGATTTCAATTTTCTTACGCCTCATTTCCTCGTATTATTCGCATTCCAGAATCTTTATATTGTTTATAGCTTTACGTCTCGTCAACATCTACGTCATTTGGAGTCCGGGTGCAAGAAATGGGAATTCGGCCATGGGCTTTTGAAGGAACCACCCCGAAATTCGCCTGGAGTGATTTGGGGAAACCACGTAAAATTCAAAATCAGGATTCACGGACGGGAATTCGAACCCGCGACCTCCCGAATGCGAGACTAGCACGTTACTGCTCAGCCACCACGCTTTGTTTGATTTCGTTCACCTTCTATTCACTTTCTTATTATTTACATTCTCATTCGATTCTCAAACAAACTGTTTATTTGTATCGCAGTCACAAGCATCCTATGTGATAGTCCAAACTATATTCTAACTTTGTACCAAATTACATTCGAATCTGTTGAGCCATAACGGCGTGATTAAGTAAGAAACATCTATCCATTAATTAAAACTTAAGCATTTATACTATTACTAACAGAGTACCCGGCGGTACCTGGTTTATTTATTCCTACACACTGGTAACCTAGGAAAAATATGTGTCTTAACTATCTTAATCTTCCGCTAAGATACATGTGCATCAAACTTTCATGAAATTCGCTCCAACCATTTCCGGAATTAAAATAAACGTTGACTTACCCGCATCCTATGTAGAAAGAAGTGGGGTTTGGTTGGATCCTCATACAGTTAGTTTACTCTCCAATGACAAACGTGTTTGCCAATCTTCATTAAATTTGCAGAATCGTTTCTGGGGATTAAAACAAACGCACGTTTTCCCGCACTCTGACTATGTAGGGAAAAGTTGCAGTTGATTTGTCCTCACATTATTTTCAGTAGTCTAGTGAGAAACATGTGTACAAAGCTGCATCAGATTCGCACCAGCCATTTCCGGAATTAATGAAAATACGGAATTTCAGTTGTCACTCGCAGAAAATACACATTTTGAAGTGATTTTCACATTTAAAAACGTTGGGCCAGAGTTAAAATACCTCTTAAGACGCTGCAACACCTGAAGCTAGCGTAGGAAAATTAAATCTATTCTGAGGTTTAATATGTTTGTTACGAATAATCTGGCATGCTCTGAAAACTTTCGAATAGATTTTGATGAACTTTCGCAGTATCAAAAGCTAAAGTCAGACTTAAAATCTTAGAAATGTCTCATTAAGTAACCCCATCTGGCGCTGGAACTCAAAATAATTTAATATCAGATATCCAAAATTATTATCCTAAACTACTTTTATTGCTAACACTATAGGCTTAATTAAAAGTTCACTTTCACGTAAAATTCATCAGTTATAGATAGCTTATCCTAGCTATGAGGCCTAAGATAACGGCAAAGAGGTTCTCTGACGTTATATAGTAATTATTAATTTACGTTCTTTCCTCTTAGCGTTTAATACGGCTATCAATGGCGTTTAAAGACTTTATACCAGAATAGTCGTTTATTTTGAAGTTAAAGGAAAAATTATATTAAATTTATTAGTTTTAAGTGGTCACATCAAAATGAAGTATACCTTATTTACCCCGTGACCACCAGCTACAGATTAATAGTAAAAAAACAACCTATCAAAACCGGATCAGTAAATCATGCTCAGTCACATGCTGACGAGAATTTTGGGGGTTTGTGGACGCTTTTTTAATATACTTGATAGCATGGCGACTACTTTACCAGCAACATATCCACTAGAAAAAAGTTTAAAGCCAATGGTGTGTAGTTTGAAACTAAATTCATGAATTACATTACTCAAATTAAACAGAAAACCCCTTACCGAAATACTCAACTTCATCAAAAGTTGATAATATTACTGAGCTTCTGTAAGCTGCATATATCTAGAAAACACATAGCTGCAATGTGTCATTCTATTATACATAATATATCCTGACTAACGGAAAATTGAGTTGTGTTAGGATTATGTGTAATTATCAAACAAATAATGTTTTTCCATAGTCTTTAAGAATACTTGATTTATTACCTATTACAAGATCTTTGCATTGAAACTTTTTTCTGTTTATTCCGCCATTTAAGCAGTAAACAGCGAATAAGTTCAAGTACAGTAGAAGTCGATTATCCGAGGTAAACGGGACCGGGAACTTCTCGCATAACGAAAAACTTGGATAACCGGAGGTCAAGGAAAGAGGTTACAATGAATCAAAATACGTATTGAAACTAAAACAATACAATTTATTTATAGTGTAAAATTAATTTGTGAAGAAATAAAGTTTTTTTTTTGTACATTAATACTCCAAAGTTTTTGAAGGCAACATTCTAAAATTGAGCCCTGTTTTATCACAATTAAAAAACTGTTCTGACGTTATTCCCAATTTTAAAACAATAGCAGCAAGTTTTCTCTGAATTTCATAAATTTCACTGGAAGCTGTAGAAACCTTTCATCCGATATGTTTAACTGTCTGACACCATATTTATTTTTCCAACGATTTATCCATCCCTATCATATTTCAAAAATTTGCCTCGGATAACCCGGCGGCTCGAATAACCGGACTTTTACTGTACAGCGAAAAATAGTAACATAATTTCGTTATTTGCCGCTGTAAACAAAAATCTACATAAAAATGTTATAGATCTTCTTTGTGCACGTATGAACTGCTTTATTGGGTCCTGGTGCTTACAAGTTAGCTACTGTCTCAGAGTTAAGACCGAATAGGGATATAAACACCTGAAAAGTAACAGTTTTTATGAAAAAAGTCATAGTATAACGCGTATGGTTCTGCATGAAGACATTGAGGGTAGTTATTATCAGTTATTACTTTATTCGATTATTTGTTTGTCGTTGATGAAGTTAGCAGAAGCAGACGAAATACCCACTTGCTGAGTGCTATAAACAGATTCGGGGTAAAACTTACGCGCCAAACATACATTTCTCGAATAGAAACCTGCCTACGAAAGTGGGTGTATGTCGAAACTTTCTTCGAGTAACTGCATGTTTATCTTGAGAGTACGAATCAATATGGAAAACAGTAATCCTATTAAGCTATCACATCATACCAGTTAGCTTCAGTCTTAAAAGTTGCGGCGAAGTTCGTGGATAGATAGTCGATAGGAAGTGCCATAATAACCGATAACCGATTTTTTTGCTTGGGCTTTACGCCTCGTCGATGGCGATGTCATTAGAGGCGGGACGGGATTGAAGCAAGGAACGGGAAGTAATTCGGCGTTGGCTTTTTGATGGAAGCATCCCGGCATTCGCCTGGAATGATTTGGGGAAAGGATGGAAAACCCAAATCTGGATGCCTGGATGGGGATTCGAACCCGCGTCCTTCCTAATGCGGGACCAGAACGTTAACCGTTTACCCACCACGCTAGGTCATAATAACCGAGTAGTTGTTACTTCATGGATTATTTGAAAATTAATGTAGAACTGCCTGGAAACCGCAGTGCACCGTGTTGATTTGCTGGGATCTAGTTTTATCCTGAATAAGCGTGAAAGTGCACACGTTTGTCAAAATATCTTAACTCAAAGATCTCAATTCAAATTTCCTTTCTGTACAGATTCGCTCAGGCACCGAAATCGATTGTAATTTACTTTGGCGCGTAAAGGTTGGAATGGGACAACTATTTCGCCTTTACATTTATATTTTATTGGAAGGAGAACTCGTAAAATATATTTTACGATGGTTTCGAGGATAGAGACTTTCTAAAGAAGTTCGACAAAGTTTTTTCTGTAGGAACTGCAGCTTGCTTTCTTGTACAGTAACGAGGTACAAATGGAGAATTCAGTTTCTGTGCTACCGGTATATAAGTTTTCATGTAAGAAGCAAAGTTGTGTTGCAGATGTTACCCCACGTTAACGCAATACTGATCGTGCTTTTCAGAATAATAATACACAGATGATATTTATTATATCATCTAAATTAAAAAGCTTTTATTTGTTTAGTATTATTAACATCTGGTCAGGGGACGAAAGATCTCCGTTGCTATAGAGTTGTAGATGCGTGCTTATAAAATGTACTTTAGCTGAAATATTTTGATTGTGGGTATACACTATATTTCATTATATTCATACTATTTTAACCTAACTCATCAATTAGTAAGAAAAAATTAGGTTGTACTGTATTTAAATGTATTAAGAGACACATAGCTTTCGACATCAGGGAAGAAGTTATGCGCAGAAGCAGAGAAAGTGAAGCACAATGTCTATGAGCGTACTTTGGTGTGCCAAAAATTTTGTTCTCCTCAGGCGCATTGCCAGTTGACTTCCTTCCAAACAATGTTCTTTTCCCTACGTTGCTCGGAGCATCTGTAGGGATTGTTTCTAAATTTTTACAGTTATAATTGCTTTAGTGTGGAACACAATTAACTGCTTTACTAGTCTAGATAACTAGAAAAAGTATTACTACGAAACTGCCACTAAATTCCAGAGACACTCGAAGCATAAAGCCTCTAGATTTCTGTCACATTGATAACAGACATTAAAACACTGAATTAAGATGATGACATTCAATGTGCTTATATTTATACAGACGGTAGATGTAGACCTCATCACGATATTAGAAGCCAATGGTATGTTTCGTATAAGCCGTAAGGTTTTATCCTTCGCTTATGGCTTTACGTATCATCGACGTCGGAGTTATTAGGGACGGGAAAGGATTGCGATAAGGGAAGGAAAAAGGAATGCGACCATGGCCGTTTCAAGGATCCATTCCGGCATTCGCCTGGAGTGTGTCGGGGACACCATGGAAAACCCAAATCTGGATGGCTGGACCGGGATTCGAACCCGCCTCCTTCCGAATGCGAGATCAGAGCGTTTATCGGTCACAGACTACGGTGAAAAGCCGTAAGAAACCTTGGTAATGCGTCGAAGCCCATATTTCTACTTAAACCTGTTCTTATCAACACTGTACAGTATCGCCACGAACACACTAAATCACGTTTCCTACAGGTTGTACCTGTTGATCTTTACACCTACGTATCACACGTCGTACAAATTTCACATGGATATTTTAATCTAAACAACTGTAAAAATACACTGGGAGAACAGTCATAGAGGTTTAAGCTCTCGTACACTTCTACCACAAAGTACTGCTGGACATATTTTTAAGTAACTGTAAAATAGAAATAAGGCTGACCAATAACTGTAAAATTTCTACAAAAATAAATTTAAAGCAATCCATACTGTCATGTAGGGCCGTACATAGGAGACCGTCTCAGCAATGTACTAGGTGATTGCGTGAAACCGCAACCAGGACGTCTGGTCGGCGCTATTCAGGTCTGGAGCCTGGTCCAGTTGTAGTGGTGGTAACTTAAATCGCGCAACCCCATTGGCGGGTGGAGAGATAACCGTGAAAGACTTACGAAACAAATCTTTCTGTGCACCACACACAAAAACACATGGTCGTTACAGATCAGTTGGTCGTAGGTAATTAAAAAACGACCTCCACCAAACAATCAGGCAATCGAAATATTATTCGTATTAAGCATCACCAACAATGGTAGTGTCAAAATTAATTATTTGTAATACCTGAATCAATGTACTATATCTATTAAACTGTTCGATGAATGTTACCATACGTAATACCAATTATAGGTGTTTCAAATCTGTTTTTAATGAATGTTTTATTGGGATTACAATAGTAAAGGTGTGAAGTTGTCTTAAATGTTTCATTTATTTATACGTTATTAGCGAATTTTCTGTGCCATGAAGTGCTCCAAGAGTTATTGTTTTGCAGCATTCGAGACCAGCTGTACTTGAGTGTCTGTAAGTTATTCTTCATCAGTAATTCCTTCAAATAAAGTGAGAAAAGTTTTAATTCGTTTAATGCAAGAAGTATATGAGGAATCAAATATTTCATACCATTTATCACTTTAAAGATGTTGCGTATTCAACAAGGACTTTTACATTTTTTACTTGTATGGTGTTTGTATTATGTATGCAAACTCAAGCATATGTATTTACATTTGTCAAAAAACTTTCTTACCTTTAAAGAATACATTTACCAAATTTATGTAGCATTCTGATCCATTATTGTTTTTGCTCATCATCTCAGGTCTCAGTACTTCTAATATACCATTTATTAATTAAAACAATTTCTTCCATGCTAAACAAGTCTAATTGATCTGTCATATAACTTCCAGTCACAGTATGTTTTTGTGATAGTTAAGTGAATATTGCTTGATTACTTGCGAACAAGCTGAATAGATAGCGCTTAGGCAATCTTCGTTCGCATAATTCTCTGCGTCTATCCGTGGGTATTGGTCCATCTATTCGACATAATAAAGTCTAGGTGTCGTTCTGTGAAATTTTTCTGCTGAAAAACACTCTACAAAAGATTTAATTAGTATGCCATGCACAAAGAAGAAATTGTTCCTTTGGAGTTTCCCTCCCTGGGACCCCATTATCCGTGCCGGGTAGAAGGGTCGTAAGCCTGCAGAATAAATGGATAACTCTACTACTGTTGGGACCTAATAACGTCGATGTTCGTGTAAATGCTGCTATTTGTGACATAAATAAATCTTCAATGGACGAAATAGATGAATATGGTTCTTAGTTGAGGAGATTTATTGTTGATTACTTAAGATCATTCTATGAAGTACATATCTCTCATACGAGATATGCGGAATGATCTGGAAATTATATATGTAATAGTTGCTAATAAACGTTGGATCAAAGCGAAAATTGCCAAGAGTTATATCGGATTGAACAGAATTTCATAAGTGTAAACAATTATTTGTCTTATTATGTCCATTTAGGCCTCTGTCATTACCAAACCGGAATCGCAATGTCGATGTTAATACTCGGAAAGCTTGGTCAGTGACTTAATACCAAGCACCTAGCATTAGAGAGAGGAATTATTTGACAGAAAATTTATATGAGCTCCTCTGAGATTTTTCTGAATGTGAAAATCATTTCTTAGTCTGACGTTACCATATCAAAGTTTCTGAATAAGCTGTCTGTCAGGTATGTGTGGATTAACAAGTTCTGTAGGTCGAAGTATGTGGAGACTATTAGATCAATCCATGATTTTGATTGCCGATCAAACGTGTTTTTTGTTATTATTTTGAAATCAAAGTCAATTGCACACTTCGCATGCCTGTCAAGTCGTTTTTGTGTGGAATTCCATTGATCTATAGATATATATTTTTTGATTAACGTTCGAAATCGTTTTTGGATCAAGACAAATATTTTTTTTAAAAAAAAAAAAGTATTTTTTGTCGTTCTCGCTTCCGGAACACTACACTGTGTAAAAAATCATCGTCGAATTTCAGGCAAAACCCAGTCCCACTGGAATTCGGCTAAAAGAGGTCAGTCATTTGTGGTCGCTCCTTGTAAGGTACCGGGGTTTGACGATGATGTTATGTAATTTTGGGCCGAAAGTTGGCTTTGTAGATGTATTGGCGCCGTTACCAACGCATTCGGCTCCAGCAACGAATTTTTTTTTTTTGACCACATGTCGGCCTAACACCATTATGAGAGGTTTCACGAGTATTGCTGAAATTGAACACCCTTTCTAAGTATAAGCGATTTCTGAATTTCGATTTGTCTTTCCGATGAGTGCTTGCGTAAACTGGAATGACTTCTGTTTATTTTCAACTTATCCCAATAATCACTTCGCACTAATGTTTTATTCACTAAATGTAGAGATTTTTACGAGAACAGTAAATTGAGGCATAACGAGCGTCTTAGATCCTGCGAATCCTTAGTTCCTTAATTTACAGAAGCGACGAGATAAATTCAGACTCGAAACGCACCACTGAGTGACACCATTAGCAACCCAGTGGCGTGATTGAACTTTGGATAGAGACGATTGATTCGGAGCTGTAACGCTAAACTATATGCCCCGATTTAATTATTTTTGGAATTTCTGGTGTGTCCCCTAATACTGAAACAAATTTAAAGGAGTATTTGTGTCAAAAAACCCGGGGTTTCTCGGGTAGTTTGCGAAATGAACTTCCATCGTCAATGTCGGCCCGCCAGAAACTTTAAAACAAATTAAGTCTGAGCTGCATATCTAAAGTGTTTGACATTGTATATAGATTTAAGAGAAAGTCTTTGATGAGGCATGCTGTAGGGATATGAAAAATAAACATTCTTAAGGGTACAGCCCCGTGGTTTAGGTCGAAAAAATATCGGTTTTCGGTTTTCATCATATTTCAATAAATTAAGGTATTCTTTAAGTATCCTGAGAAGTATTTCGCTGAAAAAATTATCGGGAATTTAAATAGCATTTTCCTACCACGTGTGTTTCGGTGACACTCTCACTTTTCATCGGCGCATAGAAACAAGAGGCGTTCGGTACACCAAATGTTTGGGAGATGGTGACAGTAAGGCATACAACAATGTGGTGAACTCTAAGCAATATGTAGATGCGATTATTAACAAAACAGAATGTGTGAGTCATGTTCAAAACGATTGGGAACAAGGCTGAGAATACTAACTGTTGACATGAGACGTAAAAAATTGGAAGATGGAAAATTGTTTACTGCACAGGGTCGGTTAGTTAAAACTGAAATAGAAAACTTGCAGGTGTACGGTAGACAGGCAATCAGAAGAAATAAAGAAAATCTGGAGGCAATGAAGAGAGATGGTTAGGTCATATTCTTCCATACTGATGGTAAGCTGTATCATTTACTGTGTCCGTTTGTAGAAAATTCCAGGTACAAATAAAATATGGCTCAGACAACTGGAGAGTCTTATTCTCACCAGCATTCTCTTCCTGCTCCTGTTATTATAGAAATTAAACCTATTTTTGGAAACTTAGTTCATCCTGACCTGCATGGGCAGACACATAAGACAAATTAGTGTTTCAACAGCATAATTTGGAACTGCCTTGCTAAAACTGTACCTGTAGGCATGCATACAATGAAAATTGGGGTTCATAATTTTGTTATTACATTAACTTTGGTAATATTGGGAAGTGTGGGTTCTGGAAAAGTTGGAAATTAATCCTGGGGAAAATATGATTACTGGTTTGAAACATTGTGATAAGCTTAGGATGGTGGGGTGTAAGGGTTTGGGAGAGACTATACTAGTCTTTTCCAACCAAATGTCAACCTCTCCTTCACGTGGTGCACCCTATTTGTACGGACGAGGCTCAGGCGACTGAAAGATTCCCGGTATAAGGAGTCACCCACTGCTTGCCAACGGCCTCCGAAAGGAGGGCGGAAGAGCGGGGAGCGGTTCAGGGCAACCTCTTGCCCTTGGGGTTGGAAACGGCCCCTAAAGGCGGATTCGGGAGGAAAGCGGTTCGAATCCCCGTCCGGGCATCCAGATTTGGGTTTTCCGTGGTTTCCCCAAATCACTCCAGGCAAATGCCGGGATGCTTCCTTCAAAAGGCCATGGCCGAATTCCTTCCCATTCCTTGCCCCCATCCCTGCCCCCCATCCTTTCCAGTCTCTAAAGACCTCGATGTTAAAAAGAGACGTAAAGCAGTTAAAAAAAAAACCTAAAGGCGGATGAATCAGAAATGATCAACGGCGTGGGGATGCAGAAGGCAACGGGAAACCACTGCATTAAAGACCCAAAGGGTATCCCGAGGACATGTAATCCTCTCAAATTACATATATCATGATGGCTTCTTCCTGGGTAAAATATTCCGGAGGTAAAATAGTCCCCCAATCGGATCTCCGGGTGGGGACTGCTCAGGGAGGAGTCATCAGAATGGATAGAAACATTCTACGAGTCGGAGCGTGGAATGTTAGAAGTCTGAATAGGGCAGGTAGGTTAGAAAACTTAAAAAGGGAGATGGAACAACTTAAGTTAGATGTTGTTGGGATTAGTGAGATTAAATGGAAGGACACACAGGATTTCTGGTCTGGGGAACACAGGATAATTAGCACACAAGCTGTCAATGGAGTCACTGGTGTAGGATTTGTAATGAACAAGAAAGTAGGGAAACGGGTGAGTTATTATGAACAATTTAGTGACAGGATTATTTTGATGAGGTTAGGAACTAAGACCGTCCCAACCACATTAGTACAAGTATATATGCCAACGTCACAAGAAGATGACGAAGAAATAGAAAAAATATATGCTGAAATTGAAGAATTAATCCAATATGTGAAAGGGGAGGAAAATCTAATAATCATGGGTGATTGGGATGAAATAGTGGGAGAAGGAAAAGAGGGGAATACTGTAGGAAGTTTTGGTCTAGAAATGTGTGCGAGGAAGCAGGTTGCTAGAATTTTGTGAAAGATATAAGCTAGTAGTGGCGAACACACTGTTTAAGAACCATGCAAGAAGAATATACACCTGGAAACGTCCTGGGGATACAGGCAGATATCAGCTAGATTATATCATGGTCAAACAGAGATTCAGGAATCAACTTCTAGACTGTAAAGCGTACCTAGGAGCAGACATAGACTCGGACCATAATTTGATAGTAATGAAGTGCAGGCTGAAATTCAAGCGAATAAGAAAGCAGAATAAGCAGAACAGACTGGAAGTGAATAAACTGAAACAATCTAGCACAAGAGAAAAATTTGTAGAAATGGTAGACTTAGGTCTAAGAATTAACTGTGAAAGGAGCTCAACCGAGGACGAATGGAATGCATTAAAGACCGAAATAATGAAAGCTGGCAAAGAAACCTTAGGCTTTAGGGAACAAGCTGCCCGAAAACCTTGGATCACAGAAGAAATTTTGCAGCTGATGGATCAGAGAAGAAGGTACAAATATGCTCAGGATGAAGCAGGAAGAGAGCAGTACAGGCAATTTAGAAATCAAATAAATAGGAAATGCAAAATAGCAAAACAAAAATGGCTGCAAGAAAAGTGTGAAGAAGTAGAAAAGGAAATGGTCATATGAAAAGTAGATGTTGCATATAGAAAGATCAAACAGAATTTTGGAGAAATGAAGAAAAGAGGTAATGAACATTAAAACTGCCGATGGGAAACCTCTTTTAAGCTCAGAAGATAGAGCTAACCGATGGAAGGAATACATTGAGAAACTGTAGTGATGGGGACGACTTGAACAATTAGTGTATTGGAAAAGGAAGGCGATGTCGACATTGATGACTTAGGAGATCCTGTTTTGAGGACAGAATTTAATAAAGCTCTGAATGACTTGAAAGCAAATAAGGCAGATTGGAATTGATGAGATCCCTGCAGAACTTCTTAAATCTCTAGGAGAGGAAGGAATCGAAAGATTATTCAAGCTGATATCAAAAAGTTATGAAACAGGAGAAATTCCAACTGATTTTAATAAAAATATCATCTTCACACTTCCAAAGAAAGCACAAGCCGACAAATGTGAGAATTATCGCATCATTAGTCTAACAACACATGCTTCAAAATTACTGACCAGAATAATATACAGAAGGATGGAAAGGGTAGTAGAAGAGATAGTAGGTGAAGATCAGTTTGGGTTTAGGAAAAATCGCGTACTAGGGAAGCAATTCTGTCATTAAGATTAATACTTGAAGGGCGGAATCAAGAAAAACAATGATACTTTTATGGCATTTGTTGATTTAGAAAAAGCTTTTGATAATGTTAAGGTGGGACAAGATGTTCAAAATTTTAAAGAAGTCAGGTCTAAAGTATCGAGATAGAAGAATACTCTATAAACTATATAAGAATCAAGTGGCTGTAATAAAAGTAGAGAATCAGGAGAGACATGCATCAGTTAAAAAGGGTGTGAGACAAGGTTGTAGTCTATCCCCGTTAATATTCAACTTGTATGTAGAAGAAGCAATGAAGAAAGTCAAAGAAAAATTTCCATGTGGCATAAGTTTTCAGGGAGAAAAAATCAGTATGCTACGATTTGCTGACGACATTGTCTTATTAGCAGAGAGGGCTGAGTATATTGAGAAGTTATTGAATGGCATGATCAAAATACTGAAGGAAGATTTTGGACTGAATATAATTCAAAGTAAAACAAAAGTGATGAAATGTAGCAGAAATGACACCAATACTAGCAGATTAAATATAAAAATAGGATCTGATGCAATAGGAGAAGTGAGTGAGTTCTGTTACTTGGGAATCAAAATTACAACCGATGGCCGAAGCAGGAATGATGTTAAAAGCACAATAGCTCTAGCAAAAAGAGCCTTCATGAAAAAGAGAAACCTTTTAGTTATCAAATATTGATCTAGGAATTATAAAGAACTTCTTAAAACTCTATGTGTGCAGCACAGCACTTTACGGTAGCGAAACATGGACATTAGGAATACCGGAAAGGAAAGAAACTTGAAGCATTTGAAATGTGGTGCTACAGAAGAATGCTGAAAATTAGTTGGACAGACAAAGTAAGAAATGAACGAGTTTTGGAAATGATGGATGAGAAAAGAAGTTAATGGAAGAAGCTTACAGGAAGAAGAGACAGGACTGGTAGGTCATATTTTGAGACATGCTGGATTGGTTAATTTGTTAGTGGAGGGAACAGTCGAAGGTAAGAACTGTAGAGGTAGACAGAGATTAGAATATATGAAGCAGATAATTGAGGACGTGGGTTGTAAGGGGTATGTAGAAATGAAGAGGTTAGCACAGGATAGGAAGGGAATGGAGGATTGCATCAAACCAGTCTAAAGACTGACTACAGCAAAAAAAAAAAAAAAAAAAGGAAATGGTTGCATCTAACATGGCCAGAAAAGCAAGCCAGAAGGTGAAAAAGAAGCTGGAAGACCTGCTAGAAGCCAAAGAAGGGCCATTATATGCATCAGGAAAGTTCTAATTAAGTTTAAGCATTAAATTTCAAAAGAATTTCTGTAAAGTCAATTTCCTGATAACCAATATTTTCAGTACATATGCCCCATTATATCAGAAACTGTAAAATATAATTGAATGAAATTTTCAGCAACTCTGTATAAAATAAAAAACCACCTCTGATAGTACAAGCATTAATATTCCCCTATTAGAATGTTAACAAAAAAAATCTGCAGAAAAATATTAATAATTTTATTAATAATTTTAAAAAGTATTTCTTAAAAACTATAAAACGTATAAAGTAGATATTAGTACAGTTGACTTTACTAGCATCATGTAATATTCAGTAAAACTATTAAGGTCCTGCATCAAATAGTTTTTTTCACAAATGGGTCAAATAGTTGATTAAATTAACATGGCGTTAGATAGGCAGGAGGTGGTCCCCTTAAATAAAATATTGAGCCAGTAGAAAGATAGGAAGGTTTATTTTTTTATTGAGAGTAAAACTGAAATAGAAAATCGGCCTTTGCAGAATTCTGTGTGTGTGTCTGTCATTTCTACCACCTATCCGACTAAGTCTTCGCGCATGTTGCCGTAGTGAATCTTTTCAGCTACCGTACGCTCTGCAAAACGTTTCATTTGTATGTCCTGCACCAAATTGGTATAAACTCTTCCACAATGGTTTATCGTTTGCTTCTATTTCTGCAAATAAGCTGCTCGAGTAGTTAATCACTTCAGTGTTGTACCACACTATATTATGCAATAAATTCCGTCATATCTGCTTTCAGTGTTTGAAAAACTGCTGACACAATGCAGATACAGTATATAATAATTCTGCAATACCAACTTCTGAAATAGTTTTAGTCGAAAACTCGTTTTAGTGTAAATATATTTTCTTTTTATAAAATATCTTTCTTCAAATTTTGTAGTATACCTACCGTTAAACGCATGTAAATGGTTTCTTCTGCTTCTTGTGTTTATCACAAATATTTATTTGTGTTAGTAATCAGTTTATATTAATTTCGGTCATTATAGTATAACTACGCTGTATTTAATCTATAAATTACTCCTTTCTGTATGCTATTTCATTGTACAGACATAACACAATCAGTTTTTCGTATTCCATACAATATTATCATTGAAACGTGTGATGACAGGATTTCATTACAATATGTAGTTTAATTTTTCGTTATTGATTCCAGTAATCATCGAACTATATTCATAGAATTATTTATTAAACTACGTAAAAGTAGTCTATAATTGTTTAATTTATTTTAAAAAAAATTGTTTTCTGATATTAAATTTACGTTTAGTTTCTGGGTTCACTTGTCTGAATTATTAAGGAAATGCGCTTCCGAATGCTGAGTGAAAGAACTAGAAATATGCGACTATCTGAAATAAAACTTTGATTCCGTTGTATATTTTTGTTGGTTAGTGTTGCAGTTAACTGTGCTTCACGTAAAAATTATAACTATTCTAGAGACCGACGAAGCGCGGAAGTGATATATTTACTTGTCTGAATTTTTTTTATTTTTTACTTATTGCTTTATGCCTCGTAGACGGCTAAGGTAATTCGAGGCGGGGTAGGACTGGGGAAAAGGAACGGGATGGAATTAGGTCATGGCCTTTTTGAAGGAAGCATCCCGGCATTCGCCTGGAGTGATTTGGGGAAACCATGGAAAACACAAATCTGGATTCCCAGATGGGGATTCGAACCGGCATCCTCCCGAATACGAGGCCAGAGCGTTAACCGTTCACCCACCACGCTCGGTACTTGTCTGAAGACGTGACCTTCTTTTCTGTAGCAATTTAACATATAAACAATACTAATGATTGAAATTTCTATTTAAAATAATTAACAAACCCAGGAAGAGAAGCTTATACAACTGAGGGAAATATACGATTGGCTCTCTCAAGTAACAGGTTTTTTCTTTAATTTATCTGTCTTGACATTTCCAAAATACGTAGGGCGCTTGCTCAGTCCATTAGAAGCTGCAGGTGGTTCCGTGGACGGAAGTGAAGCCATATTTCACACTTCTTCTCAGCCTTCGGATACATCGTGGCAGGAGCACTCAGATCTGTCACTTAGACCCCGTCTCGTATGGGAACTGTACACAAAGGAAAATTTACGGATGGTCTTCAAGTAGAGCGTGGTTCAACTACCTGACTGGAGACGTTAAACACATACTTAAGATTCAATAATTAAGGCAGGAGATGGATGAAAATATGTACAATATATCGCTTTCATACGTGAAATATTTTTTAATAACATGGTGTAATAAATAAGTCGCGTATCCAAGGCGACGCAGTGTGCACAGATAAAGGGAGGGCTATTTTTCGGCGAGCGAAAGCCGCGAGCCCGTTCGTCAAGCCACCCGCTGCGCTGTTGACAATAACAGCAGGGACAGCCAACCTACGGACAATGGTGACCCGCCACTCGGATATTCTTGTATGCTGTTGCATGGAATGCTGCTCCGAGGCGGAGTGGAGGCAAGACTTGTAAACTGGGCGTTGAAGTGAGTGGACGTGTGGTCGGTCTACCGTCTGAGGTGCGCATCACGTCGCCAGCAGTGTCAACAGCAGTGCACACGGTAAGTGAATCTAACAGTGCGACATGGTTGCAACACATCATGGCCCGAAAAACACCCTTGAGCAGCTAGAGACTTGTTTGAGAAAGCCAACTGAGCTAGCCATCTGCATGTCTAATCATTTGTCAATGTTAATGTCATTTAACTTGTTTGAATAAATTCAAGTCCTTTGTGAACCCATCTTTTTATGTCTTGTAATCCCTGGGACATGTATGTCATGTACGAGGTTAAATATTAACATGTTGATAGAAAAAGTTTTAATTGCTGACGCCATACAGTGTGTCTAATAAGTTTCAAAGTAGAGCCACCCCCACCAAATGAGGTTATTACAATGGGAAGTAGTAATAAGGTATGGTCTTTCATGATTTTCACAAAAAATAAGCAAGCAGTATAAGAAACTGAAAATTTATACTTTAGAGATCGTCAGTCTTGTCCGAATTTCTTTCCTATGTTATAATCATTTACAAAGGTCGCTTCATCCAGCCAGGAGGCAAGACTGATTAAGGTGGGCAATGATAGGATATACTTCCTGCTTACTTGTCATCCGACAACGAATCGATTCATGAACATCATTAACTTCAGCAGCATATTGCACATCCCTGACAAGTGAACTATCCTTCACGATACTAGGAATAGAGACCAACACACGAAAGGCACTTTGCATTTTCTGTCTTGCGATCAGAGTGTTTTTCCGATTGCTTTTTAAGTGACCTTTCTCATTCTTCCTTAAACTGCTTTTTTAATGTCACAAAAGGGAACCAAGCAAACAGTAATAACAATAAAAAAAAACAAGTTTTTTCTTTTTTTTTCTTACTCTTTCTTAATACGAGTCGTCTTTTTTAAATTCATTCGTTATAATAAAGATGATCCAAAAGTACCTACTTATTGAAACAAAATTTAGTTGACGTTCGGTTTAGCATAACTCCCCGTCTTATCACGCTAAACCGTCTTGGCTCACCTTCCTTACTATGTTATTGAATGATATTATTGCTAATAACTGTCAATGAATATTTAAAACCTTTCAGCTAACAGACGAAAGAACTTTGATGGAGACGTGAGTAAGTAAGAATTATCTTTAGCATACGTATATCTATTTTATAATTAATTAAATTGTCACCCTTTAAGTTGAAGTGGAAAACGAATTTACCAAATGAAATAAAACGTTTATCTACTTATAATTGTGAAGCACTTAAGAATAACTGCAGCACTTCAACCGAAACGTTCGGTAGTGTTTCTAAGAAGATGTTTTAAATTATGCATTGAGAATGTCATCGTTTGCAAAATTAATTAACAGGAATCTAACCGCATTGGAATCTGTTTGGAAGTTCCGGTGCTTTTCATATTTGTATCTTTACTTAGGTCCCTTACTCTAGTCTCTGAAGCCTACCTGCTGTATCTCGTGTACCAATGGATTTTAAAAAAGTGAAAACTGTTCATAGCAATAATAATGATCCTCTTGATATATCTGACATTATATGGCTGATATTAGGATTATTTATATTCTCTCTAGAAGACTGGTGGAGCAATTCTGTATTCTCATAATAGATTTCTGTTTTCGATAATCTGTCTTATCGAATAAACTTAATAAGGCTGTATGAGATCCAATAGAAATCGGTTCTGCTAGAGTTCTTTCCTTTATAACTCATTAAAACTATTGCCAATCGTTTCCGTTAAGAAACCACGAACGAACCGTTGGTCATCAGTCAACGCATACAGCAGCGAGACTCAGTAATTGTGGATGTTTTGTTAGCAATGGTGAAAAATTTAGCACTATTATCATCGAAAGATCACTAACTGTATCAATCACTTTGTGTGGACCCAAGATTCATTGTACTACTTAACTACAGCAATGGAAGAGTACTATCCGCAAACAGAGAATCAACACTGTATGTGTGAAAATGTGAATAACAGACATTAAGAAATATATCAGAAATGAGTACACTAAAGGTTAAAATGTTTCATCCATTTCGTTTTTTAATGACAGTGTGTAAAAAAGAGAAACTTTTATATTAATACTAGAAGTTGCACGTAACCCCGTTCGCGTCGACTGTTATTGTACACACTATTCTCCTAAAACAACATGGCCAAGAACTACATGATACGCGGCCCCTGCGTCTCACTAACATCTTATTGAATGAACGACCTCCATGACAAACTGCAATTTAATTCCTCCCACTGACACGATACCGCTGTGCGCCGAAATCATGATAAACCGTTAGACTGCACCAAGTAATTTACCTATAAATAAATACTAATTTGTTGACTCTTTAATTTTTATTCCTAAGCTTGTCGACGACACAACAATATGAAACCGACCCTAGTTTGCACATGGAACCTCGGTTTGTACATGAGTAAAAAACCAGCCATAAAGCTGACCAGTAGATTTTTTTCGTAAATCGCGCTCGTAGAAGAATTATGTTAAATTTATCAGCTTTACGATATCACATCAAAATGAAACATACAATATTTTACTCGCTAGCTCACAGGCTATACCTTTATCGGAACTACATCAAAATTTGACCAGTGTTTGCATGAATCACATTCAACAAAAAATTGTCCTAAGCTTTTCATTTCTCGACTTTAAATGAAAATGCGAGAGCACGGTCTATGCTTTACTCAAAACCACATCAAAATCCGACCAGTAGTTTTTGCGATAGTGGCATTCAACTAAAACATGACTTTAATTTGCTAAATTAAACACTTCCTTTTTTTTACCCATGTCGCGACGGACTGCACATTAATTGAAACTCCATCAAAATGTGACAGTGTTCGGCGTGAATCCCTTTCAACGATCAACCAAGAACGATAATAATTTGGTAAATTTCTCAGTTTCCGACATCACATCAATATACATAATATATATTAACAACGGCACCACGGGTCGTCAGTTAACCTAAACCACGTAGTGTAGTATTCCCTTAAGTGTCAAAAGGCCGAAGAAATCATGCAGGTAAAAGGCAAACGCTATTGCATCAAAGACAAATATACTGCGCATATATTATTCCGAAACTCCAATAGATGTGACACGATTGGGATGTGATATTTTTTGATGATAACTTCGAAGATTTTATTAATCATCCGTAGAAAAATTTGTACGGGTTGCTATCCTGGCATTTAATATAACTTTAAATATTTTTGATGGTTATATTTTATAACATTACATTACTGTGACTGATATATGTCATTGTATTTTTTATTACTGTGTTATCAGTGAATCAATAACAGTTATTAAAACTAACTAGAAATATCAAAATGTTGTGACCTAAGTCCTTCACGTTTTCAGATGTGAAGCTCAATGTGACTCAGTATAGTCATCTAAAGAGTGTGTGCGGTGTGTGAATTAGAGTGTGTGATGCTATGCCTCGGTGTGCCGCGGCGGCACTGAGGCTGCCGCCCCGGGATGGCCGGGCACAGTGGGGCCCTCAGTGCGCATGCGCAGGAGAAAATCAATGCTGGACGCCTCAACGATGGCAGGGCCCTGTTCGGAAAACATCCGCCACACCACGTGCTCCGGGCCATGTGCTGCGAGATGCCACACCACCGCAACAAGACAACAGTGTGAAAGGTGTCATTTCGTGCTACCTACCCATCTAAGTCGATCTTAATCTCGCCTCCAATTTCACTGAGGGCTTCAGAAATGGAATAGAATAATCACTGCACAATATCGATCTTAGAAAAATAGTGACACTTCAGTCATTACATTAATATATAAATGACTTAAATGGTTTCTACATTAATGAGATGTAAAGTTTTAAAAACACTTTTTATTAAATGAATCTTGTTTCGGTGCTGTATGGACAAATTTCCTAGCGTTAAATGCATATGATCACCTTGCGCACTTAACGTTCTGCGCATGCGCACTTAATGATAATTTAATACAAGCAGAAGCAATAGCGTTCGCTATCACTTAGGCGCATGTTAAACAATGAGGATCCATGGCATCAGGGGTGGACAAATAGCGGTCAGTGGACCACTTGCGGCCCACTAAGAGGTTTTTTTTTTTTCCGCAGTTAAAATAGCCTGACTTAGTTACAGCTCATTGTGTTTGAGGAATAGAATGAAATGAATGTGTTATTGCTGGGAAAGGGATTGCTTGCACATCAAATGTGGAAGCATTAAAACTATAAAACCAAAACTAGAAAAACAGAAAGTGATTTAACGTGGTTCTGTTAAGATTAGGGATCGTTTGCCAGAGTTTGGAGAATGAAATCACAATAACTTTAATAAAACTGAGCCTAAATATTTAATTTGCTATCATCTCTGCTGTTATTGACACAGCATCAGTGGAGCTGCAGCTGGAGAGTTAACTGACATGCAGATCATACCGTGTACGAAATTATTTAATACTGTGATATTAGTTTTTATATATATGAATATATATACATATATATGAATATATACATATATATATATATAAATCTTGAATGCTGAAAAATTTACTTGTATGAAGAAATTTGCTGGAGGAAATGATCTCCATGTTAGGGTCTGCATATATTTCTTGCTTCAAGATCAACAAGAGTAAATACAGATGCTATTTGACAGACATTAACTTGTAGGCTGTAATAACAATCTCAAGCAATATCACTCCAGTTTCAAAGAAAAGAAGAAAAGTGTGATATGATACATTGGCCTCATTAAACTGATTGGAAAATTAAATTTAATTGCAGCTATAGATAATATGAAATTAACACAGTAAATAAATTGACTAAAACTTCCACTATTTTATTTTATTCATACTTCTTGATTTTATAGTACCATTTACATACTTTCTGAAGTGCCATGTTAACCAATAATAATGCAATCATTTTAAAAGACGTGACATTTCGTTAACCACCACCTCCATGAAGTGTCCCCAGAGTTAAAACAATTGCCCACCCCTCTGCTACATCGATTAAAGTTGATTCGCGTTACTTTTTCTATGCTTTTATGTATGTGTGTTTAAAAGTATACCTATTCTGTATCAAAAGTGATAAAGCTTAAATTGCTTTAGTGTTCAATGAAAATCACGTGACGGCCGCAGAAAGTGTGTTAACATCCGAAGGAGTCGCCATTGTTACACACTGGTACACGAACTAGTATTTTTAGTTGCTTTTTGTTTGTTTGTATTCGTTCGATGTAGATGGTTTCATTATATTCTCTGGTCGCATTTTAGGTAATAATAGAAATTTTGAATTACGTTAACATTGTGATATAGTGAATGTATTGAGGAAATAAAAGTTTTCTTATTTGTACAGAAATATTAGCAATTGGATTTACAACAGAGAAAAAAATGATTTCTTTAAGCTTTTTTTTTTTTTATGATTAAGTTACAAGCCAGCCAGATATCTGCGTTCGATCCGTCATTTCTGACGATCTTGGAAGGTAGTTGTTAACAAAATTTTGTATTTTAGAATTTTTTATAATTTATAATGAAATAGCCGGGGAAGTTATTGTGACAGAAAAAAGCGTGAGTAACCTGAAGCAATTTTTATTTTGCCTCGCATTCCGATACGTGTATTCCAAATTCTCTGCTTCGCCAACATATCTCGCACTGCCAGACAATTTTACTATTACCAAACAACATTTTGTTAGTTGTAAAATAAGTTTACACTGGCTTATATTAAAAACGACCAATTAAAGATCTTTTATTGAGCACTTCTTTATTTAAGTACAACGAAACACTCACCACATTTACCAACACAATACGTGTGACGAAAATTGACTCAAACGGTATTATTTTCTGATAACTAAAATGCACCATTACAACAGTTCGGCAAAACTGCCAAAAATTTTACTACTTGCCAAATTATGAAAACATACCAAGCAGGGTTATAACATATTAAAAATGTACTTTATAGACTTTTAACATTTTTAAGTGTCCTGCCAGATTTTGAAACTGCTGTGGAGTTGTGACATATTCAGGACACTAAACTGGTTCAATGCGGTGCGTAAAAAGTCGTAAACTGCCGAATGTATTGGAAATACAACGGGAAGTAATCCAATTACAACGCTGCTTCTTAATGAAGCATTAAGAATGTTATCAATTACTAAAAGTCTCAATTTACAAAATGTTTTCTGCAGTAAAAAATAAACAGATATTGAATTGCAGAGTACAGGGCTAGTCAAAATGATTGCAGTGATTTCAGAAAATTACTACACATTTAGTATTTGACATATACTCGTACTCACAAGATTACACAGATATATAAACAAACTGTGAAAGTTTCTTTGAGCGTTTACAGATACTCAATATGTGCACCTTTATTGACTCTGCACAAGTCTATAATCCAGTTCTTCCCATACCCGATGCAGCATGTCTCTGTCAATGAGAGCAAATGCATTGGTGATGCGAACCAGCAGGTCTGGTCTTTGGGGTTTCGTAGAAGACACAGTGTTCGTTCCACCAGTACCAGTTGATCTGCCAGACCTGCGGGTTCGCATCACCAATGCATTTGCTCTCATTGACAGAGACATACTGCATCGGGTATGGGAAGAACTCGATTATAGACTGTACAGAGTCACTAAAGGTGCACATATTGAGCATCCATAGACACTCAAAAAAGCATTCACAGATTGTTTATATATCTGTGTAATCTTGTAAATATATGTCGAATAATAAATCTGTAGTAACATTCTGAAATCACTGCAATCATTTTGACTAGCCCTGTATTTAACTGAAATACTTAGTCTGTAGCTATAACCTGAATGTGTTATATACTCTTTACAACATTTAAATGTATTAAGAAATTCCTGCGACGGCATTAAAGATCCAAGATTAGTGAGTAAATATTTTAAAGTTATAATTAGTAACAGAGAAAGAATACTGTTTTATTAACAGCTCCAGTTAGTAATTAATAAAGTGCTGTAGTGGTTGCAGTGGGCTTTATGAGATTTATGACCGCGATAAATTTTAACAGAAACGCTAATTCGCATTTAGTGAAGTTCATTATACAGCAATAGCTCCTGTTTCGGAAAGAAGAAGGGCACTAATAACATCACCGTCGACGCGTCCTAAAGCCACAAAAACAACAACAACGGAAAAAAGAATTTACCTTAGATGCGGTTTAAGGTACTGTTTCAAGCATTAACGCCAAAAAAGTCTAGACCAACCAACAAACACAAGTCCTCCGTAGCTTCAAGGATAAGCCTCTTATGACTTACGGATAATCACAGCATTAAAACCGAATGTTTTCGGCAGGATGCGGATTCTAATATCTGTCCGGCACTCCAGATTTCGGGTTTCAATGTTTTTCTGAATTCACTGCAGGCGAATGCACCGATGGTTACTTCAAAGGGTCATCTGCATATTCCTTCCCGTGCCTTTTCCTCACACATGTCCCAAGTAAAGCCACAAGCAAAAAATAATAATAATGAGTTCCCGACTATTTTACAGAATACCAAACTAACTGTTATTTCTATATCTTTTGATATCATCTTATCATCTCTAGTATTTTCTAGAGGAAGCAAATTTATCCATATTGCGTTGTACACCAAGCTGCAATAATAGAGAACTTGTGAAGTTATTTTAATAGAACGATTCTTGAGCGTCTCTTATTCCACGAACCCGTCATCTTCAGCTCAGTGTATCTAAGGGTAATTAGTGGTTCATCGGTGATTGAAGATGAGAAGCTGCTGCGAGCAAGAAACAGTTAGTCACTTTTACTGCTACCAGACTGTGAACTACGGTCTTCGAAGGAATGTAGGAAAACCTTAATCTGAACATCATAAGTGTACAATTTATCCCAACCTAAGTATAACGCATATTAATTCAGTCATGACGAAAATAATTTTTATCATACTAATCATTTACCAACCACACAAATATGTCCACTGAAAATATTATTGTTTTATAATGACATGCTCGTTATTGTAGATCATTGAATAAATCCAGTTGTGATATACGACAGGTTTTGCTCATACTAATAGAGCTGGAGAGCGGAAAGTTTCGATTGTTGAGAAATTCTAAACCTACAATCTAAACATTCACTGAACGGCGGAAGTGGTAAAAACTTCGTCGCTACTAAAATTATAAGTTTTATCAAGGAAAATAACATTCGCGCAGGTGGATAGGTCAAATCCATGTTACATAATAGCCATGATATTTACCTAGTGGAGTGACCGAGATGGGTGGAGGCCAATTTGGCCTCCTACCTATCATTCGGGAGGACCGGGGTTAAACTCGGTTTGGCCATCCTGTCTGAGGTTTTCCGTGGTTTCCCTCAGACAATTAGGCGAATGCTGGGATGGTTCCCTAGAAGGCCACGGCCGACCTTCCATCCCCCTTCCCTCCCCGTAGTAGTAGATTGGCTGAAAAGAGTCCCCTATGACTCTCCAGCAGCCCGCCTCCCAGCCTTCTGCTGGGAGGAATGAAATGTAAAAAAAAAAAAAAAAAAAAAAAAATACCTAGTGGAGTATACTTCTAAAGAAAATTGTTTTTAATCTATGTGAGTCTATACATATGTAATTACTTTAAAAGATTTTCAGTGCGTCTTATCCTTCATTTCATTTATTATTCTGCATACCACAGCAGTCTGTACGTACTGCATGCCCCCGCCGCTGGCTGCTTACCATCCTAATGGGAGAATTTACATGATCTACAACAGTGTCTTTCAAAACTTTTAGTTCCACGTACCCCTATAAAATTTTCCAGACAATGGCGAACCTCCTTAACAAAAAAACTACTACTTTTTTTCACCATTGTGCGTGTTATACGCTTGAGATAGCTTCTCCGCCATTACGTGAATCTTGTCGTGAACCCCCTACGATAAACTGGCAAACCCCTAAGAGTTCGCGTTCCCCACTTTGAGAAACACTGATCTAGACCATTGGTGGCCAACCTGTTCAGCAGCCAGACCAAATTTTAGAAATAGAATTTTCAGGGCCGCACGTTCTACTTTCTTAGAAAAACCTACTTGAATATTTTTATTTAGGAAAGAAAAAATTAAAAATGAAACATACATATTTAATGAAGTATTAAAATTATAGTTATTTTAATGCGGTTAAGTCGAAAGAAGTGTTGCTGGGTGTTGTAATGTCTGATATAACCGATTAAAGGTAAAGTTTATGTATCAAGTTGCCCGCGGGCGGCAGATTGGCCATCCCTGAGCTAGCCCTTCGGAACTATGATTTTAGTGCTAATATTTTGCAAATAAAATTCAATAATTTTCAATGTAACGTTTAACTTTTCACCCACAAATATAATAAGAACATTATTGCACTGTTTGCAATCGCTAGTTTTTGTGTGTACACCCGCGGTGCTAAACTCAGAATAAATAGTGCTTTGGTATTTTAATTTCAACTAATTGATAACTAGAGTAAACAACGATATAATCACTCAAAAATCAGACTTTTTTAAAATATGTGAATCTGAATGTCCAATTAAAGCAAAAGACAGGAAAACGGTTAGTTCCACCAACTTTAAATTTCAAGGAAAGTCGAAACAAATATAAGAGAAAGGAACATTCTCAGTTTAGCCAAAAATTCAAAGATAATCTAGTGATCTGGAGATGCCACGAGTATCACTTTGAAGAAATTAATAATAATACGTTAGGTTAATGTTAAGTCTGTGAAGACATCATGCAGTTGTTAAGAGTGACGCAAACCCTTTTTCAGCACATTGTGTAAGCAGGCGTTTTGTTTCATTCGTTCAGACCTCCGTAATTCCAGCAGTGATGTGGGTACAAAAAACAAAAAGCGGTATCCCAGGAGGAGCCATGCTTGATTATCCGTCGGTTTCGATTGGTTGACAAATTCCTGGCCTCTCCTCCGCTGCGGTCCTTCCGGCTGGGCGCTATAATTTTTCACGCCAAGCGAACGCAAATGAAGTGAAAAATTTCGCTATCGCATTACTCTCCTAACACTGTTTACGGCGGCTGCTCTGTATTTAACAGCCGTGCCAGCGGGGCGGCATTTTACGCACGTCCGCGAGTTCGTTGCGTTAAAAAATTACACCGACGAAAAATGTTTTACTTATTTTTTTATGACAAAACGGGAAGGCTTGTAGACTCTCTACCCATCCGGTTATAATACGTTTAGTCTTTTAAAATTAGTTTTGGAGCCCTATAATTTTGTATTTTTAAGATGGGATACAGATAAAAATCTGCAATAACGTTTGGTCATATTGCACAAAATTGAGACGTTGGAGTAAACGTAGCCGGAAGGTACCACTTTCTAGATGTATTGTAAAAACAGAGATGTTGGATATTGTTCGGTTCGCAGTCCTTGGTGTAAAATACTGTGCGCTGAAGCTATCGGAGAGAAGACTTTATCACATTTAGTAAACACAAGTATAAAATCGTGCTATCACTAGAAGAGAAGAAATAAATTCTTAAACATCTACGATTGTAACTGTAAGCGTTAAATCCTCGCCGCGGTACAGCAATGGGGGAGAACAAAGAACGAAGGATAAAAGCACTGCACCGGTCAATTTGGTCAGACGATATCCGTATTCTGCTGGCCTTTGAAATGGGATTGTCCTAAAGTTTGAACTAAAACATTACAAAACACTAGGAAAAATTACATATTACAGGACGACGATCACACTATTCATTAACTGATGGTTGACAGTAATTTTCCCAATCAGTTGTTAACTAACTAGAAGCTAAAGAGAAGCTGCTACAGGCTTCAGTCCCGAGTATACTGATATTAAAAAATTAGGTCATTAGGGACGGGAAAGGAGTGTGGGCGAGATGCTGGAAACAGTTGTCGTTTATTTAGGAGCCATCCATCTACACCCAGTAATTTCAGTTAGAAGAAACCTGCTAGGATATGAGGGAGATAAAACCCACAAGTGGTTCCTGCTTATTCACCTGCTACGCTCGTTTTCTATAAAAGAGATTCATTTTACTTTTTGAGTTGTCTGCATCACATTTTTCTAGAAGTTCATCGCCGTGCTTAATACACAACGACTGAAACGGTTTAATTTGTCATCTTACAACCGAAGTTGAGGAAACTATACTTCCGAGCTGTTACTTAATTTAAATTGTGTATTTATGTTCGTTAAGGTCAGCTAGTACAACGATAAGCCTTTGATTGACTTTAATTTGTTTTTGGATGTATACGCATCCATGTTCCAACTAGGGTTGTTAGTCCTAGAAGGCACCTATAATTTAACACGGAAGTGTTCTGCCTTATTACACACGAAGTTCTGACAGAGGTGAAGGTTGTTTTAATGGGTTATGAAAATCGCTACCGAGACTAGGATTCGAACCAAGAACTTTTCAATATCCAGTCAGACGCCTACCGGTGAGCCACCAAGCCACTTGGTTCTCTTTTAAAACATTGTTTTAAAATCACTAAGTATTACTAGGAATATACCGGGCGTTTAAAAAATGATCGGCATATTTGAAAAATCAATAAAAACTAAACGGGCAGTGATAGAAACACACCGTTTGTTGCAATATGCTTGGGATAACAGTAAATTTTCAGGCAGATAAACTTTCGAAATTAGTTACAATTTCCAACAACAGGCGATTTGAAAGATATAGATGATCGTGTGATTGCTTTGGGCTATTCCACACACACAGGAAGCGGCGTGGATTGGCCTCCCTATTCACCAGATATGAGCCCCTGTGACTTCTTTCTGTGGGGACACTTGAAAGACTAGGTGTATCGCCACAATCCAGAAACAATTGAACAACTGAAGCAGTACATCTCTTCTGCGTGTGAAGCCATCCCGCCTGACACGTTTACAAAGGTTTCTGGTAATTTCGTTCAGAGACTACGCCATATTATTGCTACGCATGGTGGATATGTGGAAAATATCGTACTTTAGATTTTTCCAGACTGCAGCGCCATCTGCTGTTAAAAATTGTAACTAATTTCGAAAGTTTGTCTGCCTGAAAATTTACTGTTGCCCCAAGCATATTGCAACAAACGGTGTATTTCTATCACTGCCAGCTTAATTTTTATTGATTTTTCAAATATACCGGTCATTTTTTAAACACCCTGTGATATATTATATTATAATAACAAATGTGTTACCAAAATAAGTAAAAATTACAGCATGGCCAAACATATTTGTGTCACAAGGTGTGCATAAAGTTTTTGTTTCCGACTTACTATTTTAAATTTAAGTACATATTTGAATTTCTGTTTCACGCTTATTTAAGGAGCAATGTCATCTAGCGATAGACTTTTTCTGTTCTCAAAACTAACTGTGCCAGCCACGATAGTGTAGGGGCTAGAGTAGTAATGGCTGCCGGATAGAGCCCGGTCTAGGGCATGGATAGTTTTAATTAAGCGTTGTGTATGTCTTGCTGTCCATACTGTAAAATAGGCAAATCTGTAGATGGTTTCATACATACACACTAGAATAAAGGAAAAACAGGGTTGGACTTGCTGTATGGATGGCTTGGCCAAGAACCGTTAAAAAAATAAAAGAACACAACGTTACTAGCCTGAAGAGGAACATAAAATTATCTTCATTATTTGCAATGGACGAGGTATTTATAAAACGCATTAATTTTAATGTACTTAGGCCACAACAATTATTTCTTTCTCGTAGAAGTGAGGAATTTCAGTAACAGATAACGCTCAAACTTGTTACAGAGTGTCTTACCGTTTCCGTGTAACAAAAACAGGGGAAGAATTTCAGTGGTTTTAGCACTTCAGTTCTTTTTTCTTTTACAGAAAGCTGCAGATCCTTTCTGTCGGCACAATTGGTCTGCATTCTGGTGTTGTTGTTAACTGGCCTCTCTCACATCAGAAGCGGTCCAACTCGAAATCTGTTGCTATTTGACGCAGCAACAGGTTGGCGGAGAGCTTACGGCAGAAAATTCCGGAAACAGTTGAGAACGTCAGAGCCTAAAGTTCTCATTACGCCGCGTGCACATCAGCGTTTAAACCACTCAGCAAAAATGTGACGGTAACCCAACCTGTTAGGTAACCACCCAATCCTATTGTTTCACAAAGAAATAAGGAAAAAGAAAACAAAAAAGTAATGGATAATAGGAATATATCTGCTCAAAACCACATTACCAATACAGGCGCGAATCGTATTTTCTCTATAAAACTCAAAATTCATTGATGAAATAGCCTAATAGAAGTTATTTATAATTTCTCAGGTTGCAGTTGTAATCCCAATAGAAAAAAATCACATTACTGAAACCATTAGTCATTTTATATATACAACTGAAGAGCATAAAACGCTTCTTTATTAAGTCCAGAGTATCTTTTTTTTTTTTCATTTTTAAGATGAAGCTAAATTAATCAATAATTTCACTTTACTTCCACTGAGAATAAGAAAAGATTTATTCATGCCAAATTATTACAACTTGCTAACAACTTTACTCTTAAAATTGCAGAGTCGTGTTAATCCACATTAATGTCATGTAAAAAGTATGGATTTCTTCATCTGTTATATTTTTAGTGTAAAAGTATTACATTTTTAATTTCCTACAGCGTACAAGAAAATTTATTACAAATAATCAGTAAGGAAGAGAATAAAACTATAATTTTTATTTGAAATAAGTGTCGATAAATTTACGAATTTCAGTAAAGTGTAATAATTATACGTTGGGGTTATATTTGCAGCAAAATATAAGTAGAGCTGAAAATAAAAATTTTATACGAAAAGTTTAGTGAACTTTTAATGATTCTGCAATAATATTTTGAACTTGAGTTTTGTATGATGATTACATATTCTTTATGTTGTTAAATTGATTGCAGAGAGAATAATTTGTATATTAAGGTTATATATTGAATCGAATTTTTAATTGCAATGAAGTGTATGCTCCAGTAGCAAATTCCCTAGTCATCTAATTACACCTTTCTCATTATTATTATTCACCATAAGAGAAAAACCGATCACCTCTTTACCTTTCGATAACTAGGCGCGCAGCAACTGTCGATGCAGATTAGAGAACCGTTTTCAATTGGAGACAGTTTGAAAAGTGAAAACCTTTTGATGTGTTCTTCATGACGTTTCGTTTAGCCACGGATAGGGGTAAAATCCTTTAGCAAACCGGCCATTGTTTAATAGGTGAAACAGGAAATCTGAGTATTCAACTTACTTTTTATTAATATTAATGTGGTTGTTATAAAAATTCTGTGACTCCATACGTCGATATTGCTCGAAGGAATCAAACTGAATTGTCTTGGATTTCTAGGAGTTCTGTATACATGACGTAACTACTATGTGTCGAATTTTAACTCCAAATGTGGTAATTTTTAGGTAGGAAATACCAGGCTCAAAGACGAAACGTTTGCCTGCACACGTGTTTGGGTCAAACTAATTTTATCTAGAAATTCCTTTAATCGATAGTATAAAATAATAATAATTTATTTCGTCGCAAATACCAAGTAAGAGTAACGTCTCTTTCTGCCTTGTGTCTTCATGTGCTTATGGAACAACACTTGTTAAATAGTCCTTCATCAACTGGTTTTATGTTTTCATTCTGTGATATCTAAAATTACTGATTTCAGTTTCCCGCAAATGATAACTTTTATAGTCTCTATGATAGTAAAAACAGCTCCGTAATGCAGAGGTATGCAGGATATATTCATCAAGAGAAAAATGTATGTAGAGATATCTCGTTATTTTTGGATGTGTTGAGTTGGAAGTACTACACCTGTCACCAACAGTACCAATGTTTTAACGTTAGAAATTGTATAGATGCAAAGTATGAAGTTAACATGTATGCATTAAGATTTTAAATAACATATCTATTTTCTGTCGTGAGTCTATCAACTAGTTTTATGCAATTCTCCATTCCTTCCAATCCTGATATAACCTATTCACCTCAACATACCTCTTCTAAAGTAAGTCTTCATTTATCTGTTGCATATATTCTAATCTCGGCAATTTCTTCCTTCGACTGTTCCCTCCACTAAAATATTAATCAGAACCACGAGTCTTAAAATGTTTACTACTGTCCTGTTTCTTCTGTGAGCCTTTCTGAAAACTTCTTTTCTTGCCCATAATTTCCAAAATGCTCTCATTTCATATTAAATCTGTCAGCTTTATCAATTTTCCTCATATTTGGTATTCTTGAAGTCCCCGCTTCACTACCATAAAGTGCTGTGTTCCACGCATGCAGTGTAGAATGGTTGCTTCAAAGGCCTAGATCAGAACTTGAAACTAAAAATTTCTCATTTTCAAGAAGCTTCTTTTGATAGTACTATTTTGTTTTTAGCATCATTCCTGCACTCGTAATTTCAATTTCTAAGTAATAAAACTCACTAACTTCTTGGATTATACCTAATCCTATTTTATTTCAATCTACTATTATTGATATAATTTCTGCTACATTTCAAGACTTTTGTTCTACGTTGGTTTATATTTAGTCCTATTACATCTCTCACCAATCTACACTGAAAAAAAGAAAGAGACTAACTCTTCACATTTACGTATAAGACGATCAACACATGTCATGTTCTATTGAACGGTCTAAACTTTGTACTGCAGACGATAGGTGCTGTTATTTTGTGGTTATTCACGATCAGCAGTGGTGCATTATTAACTGTGTAGCACCAATGAGGTAGATGACTACATATTAGATCCCGGAATTATTGGTCACTGGGCGCCAAACACGGTTGTTTTATTTCGTGAAGCGTACTAGGCCATGATTAATTTGTCACAGGATTTGAAACATGATTACGGTAACGATTAGTAGAACAGCTTTCGGAATGTTTGCAGCCACATGTTCTCCGTTGTCCGTACCCTGTTCGGCCTTTGAAGCATTATTCAGTTTTACGGCCTCACTGAAAAGTACCAGATAAATGAACATTCCCATTAAAATAAAATATTCAGTAAGTGAATGCTTCGTTATCATTTCAGCTGGTTTTACTTTTGTTTTATAAAATAAGAATGGAAACACAGGTACAGCTTGAAGCGGATTGCTAAAAACGGACAGAGTAGTAATATGAAATTGTCCGAAATATTCTTGAAACATTAAATGTAACTTTAAACTCTTAAACTTGTGTATACGTGTGAAGATTCAGTGCATTCTATGGCATAGGTACTGTAAACGATGAAAGGGCTTGCTGACGACTGACGTGACAAGCCACGATGTGTAAGTGTATTTTTGATTTGTTAAACGTTCACAAACGATTGTATACAATGACATGAACAATTTGTGACATTGGGGTAAGAAGTGTGGAAACAAAATTACTTGACGAACCGCTTTCTGGACCTTCCGCAGGTGCCAGCATTCCACACGTTGTGAATCAGGTAAATTTTGTCCGAAACAACACATCAGAATTCAACGATTTTCCTACACTAAAAATTCACATTTTGTGTTGAATGAGCTTGACTCCTGGATATTCAGTGTGTGCAAAATACGTTCTACGAAGCCCGGTGGCAGATACAGTGAACAAATCACCAAATTTGTGAGATGTTAATTTTAACTCTGTCAGCGGCGAGCTTAATTGTGAGGTACTGTTTTGAGTATATCTGGCCAACTACGCACTAACTGGTCGACAACCTGTCATAACAATACAGGAAGGCAACTTGCCAGTCAAAATTTGTAAATCAGCACGTCGTGAACAGATGGCCGTGCATCATATTGTATCGCTTAAATAACAGCTCGTAAAAAGTAAGTAATAGTGGAAATTCGTACTTTGGCGCGCACACAAGGGTAAATATATTTCCTTGAAACCACGTATTCGTAAGAAAACACTGATAATTCTCGTGGCACAGACAGCAGGCATATAATCGCTTCTAAGATTCCTGCAGAATATAACGACAACTTGGTATTTCTCAGTGCTGCTCAGTCTTTACACTGAATTGATCCACGTTGAACTTTCAGTTACTAAAATTCTACAATCATTAAAAATGAACTAAACATGCTGCTCAGACTGTGGAAACATGAATATACATAATTACATATTATAAATACAACAATATCTCTCCATTTTGAATTGGAAAATGTAACACAAACTAGTTCTTTTGTCTCATAAAAAAAGCTTTGTCCATGACGCAATTTGAAGAGCATAAATCATACAATTAAAACTGCTAGATGTAATTGTTTGAGGCTGATCTAAGGTTAACCGTATGTAGAAAAATAGCACGTATAATAGAAGCATTCATTTATGTTTCAATATTACTTTAATTATGAACTAGTTGTTGCCTGCAACTTCGTTCACTTGGAAGTTAAAGTACGGACCTCTCTCTTAAACTGTTTGTGTAACAGTTATCACATAGCTGGCAAGGGTGGAGCGGACCGACACCCTCCCGTCCACTCAAATTACTAAAAACGT
The DNA here is from genome assembly GCA_031002005.1 of Vandiemenella viatica. Classification (NCBI taxonomy): domain Eukaryota; kingdom Metazoa; phylum Arthropoda; class Insecta; order Orthoptera; family Morabidae; genus Vandiemenella; species Vandiemenella viatica. Next base: position 238,721,713 of record JARYHS010008074.1, on the reverse strand, counting down.
CGCTACTACCAGAAGTAAGTAAATTCGACCAGTCGGTTTTTCGTGAATCGCATTCGATGCAAAATGGATACTAATTTGCGGACATTTTCGTCTTAACTTTCTCAGCTTTCCGACATCACATCAAAATGAAACTTTTACTATTCTACCTCCGGGACCATAGGCAGTATGTTATTCGAAAGTGTATAAAAATCCGTCCAGTATTTTTTCCATGAATTGCATTGAACTAAAAATGGATACTAATTTCTAAACACTTTTACTTTAATTTTCTCAGCTTTCCAACTTCACATCAAAATGCCTTATTTTAGCCCTCTCCTGGACCATGGAGTATTCATTATTGAAAATCCCATCAAAACACTAACTGTAGTTTTTCCTCTGACAGTAAATCCCCTTGATCCAAACACACAGAGTGAACAAAGGCCAAAGAAACGAAAATTTCTTTTCCTAGTCAAAGTGCTTACGACCTGAGAAATTAATAGATAGAACTCAATTAATGTTATAATTATAGAAGCAACATTATGCAATGTAGAGATTCAATAATTTTAAGTATTATTTCAGAGTCCTCTTTAATAACATACGTTGGCTCGATACTGCGCGCTCCTCGATGGCTATTGGCTAGAGAACGGTGACGTCACGTGCCAGCCGTCACTCGTGAATTAACGGTGATCATAGGCTTTAGCAATTAGAGGATAGGTGCACAGTTTAATAACCAAGCAACACCTATGAAATTAATTGCCATAATACAGTCATTAATTTTACCTTTAATAGCATTTCATAGTCAAAAAAATATGGAAATACTTTACGGCTGAAAAAATGTGGAACTACTTTTCAATAACGTGTCGACTTTAAGAAACTTAAATTAAACAGAGAATGCCAGTTGCCATTCCGGCCGAGGCTAAATTTTATGACCAAAGTTTATACATGTGTTAGCCATTAAATGAGCCTTAAGTTTACCTTTTTATGTATATATAATCATCAATGATACTACTTTCTATATGCGATGTGAAACTCATTACTTCACTTGATTTTTGCCACCAGCTACAGCATTTAGTATTTGCAACACGTAAATAAACTATTTTCTTCCTCTTCTTATTTAAAATAAATACAGCACTTAAATTATTTAACGAATTTAAATCACAACAAACAGCTTTCCAATTCAACAACGATATTCTTGATGTCAAATAACAGCGATCAGAGATTTTAGAAATTAGAAATTTAGTGTACAGTTTAATACTTACGCTACTGGCATGAAATTAATTGCCATAATACAGTCATAAAATTTGCTATTTGTAGAATTTTATTTTCAACATTTTGGCATATAAAACATGGAAATACGAGTACTTTTCAGTAATATGTCGCTAATGAAAGTAACAGTTAAGAAACTTAAATGTATCATGGTCTCTGCTACCACATGAATGCCAAATGCCATTCCAGCCTAGGCTAAAGTTTAATTTAATTAAAACTTTCGCTAATGTTGCTGCTTGATCAAATTTTATATATTACTGTTTATTTGTTTCTTATATATTTTACTGACCACTTTCGTTAGTGGTCTTTGTTCACGTTAAATGTGCGTGTGTTATTAGGTTATTTAAAGTGGATATCAGGCCAAAAATGTTACCGAATCGAATATACTGACAATTCATTTTTCGGAGTTGTTCAGCTTTTTGATAATCTGGAATCTGTATAATTTCTCAGGAAGTTACTGAAACTATGACCAAAAACTACGTTATGAATGATTTCCCAGCTGCAATAATAATAATTATAATAATACAAGATGATGCTTTCGAAGCAAACACGAATTCTTCAAACTTTGCAGAATGAAACTTCAGGGTCAAAAACAAGTCAAGTTTCTATTTCAGCAAGTTCTGTAAAATCGAAGTTATGGCGTCACCATGCGAACATTTAAATAATACGTTAATTTAATTAGAAATAGTATTTTATCCATGATACTAACCACGGAGCCTCTTCTGGTTGAGAGAAATAACATGCAGTGAACTGTTCAACACGCTTCATTTACCATTTTGTGTAATATCTACCGAACTACATCGTTGTGTAAGAACTGAGTAAACGTGCCATCTGTAACGGTTTAAGGTTCAGCCGAATGGTTCATCAGTGTCTTCGACTAACCACTGATCTCATATGAGGTACGTAAGTGAACTCTAAATCAGCATTTAGTGCCAGAAACCGAGGCAATTTCCAGACTTATTGCTACTGATCGTGACCCATTCAATATCATTCTTGGCTGGAGCTGCCGATGACTTCTGCCTCTCCATATAATGTCGCGATGCTAAGACCGCGAGCTTTATTCTCTTTCACTCGTCTGTAACCCTCGTTATTCAGCGCCAATGCTGCATCGCCAATCAGTATGCTGCAGCAAGTTCTCTCACGTGAGAAAACATATATATAAATGATTGGCACTCATTGGGGACTGCAGACAGAAGTGAAAACTTAAAACTATTAATATCATACGAGCAACAGTTCATACTTATAGCTACAGATACGCTAAATAATAATAATTCCATGTGGACGTAATGATATTATGACAGGGTTTCCGCTGGCTGCGCTTTCCGCCCCTGTCTTAGCCGACTTAACATAACCCGGTAGTGTTACCAGGTACAAGGGACGTACAGTTTGACGTTCCTCCGTAGTTCACATTACACAGCAAGCTGTGCCAGAGGTGAAGGTTGGGTTAATGGTCTATGAAAATCCCCTCCTCCCTAGACAGTGGTTCGAACGGGGAACTTTCGTTTGCAAGTCAGACACCTTAACCACTAAGCCACGAGACCGCAACGGATATACTGTTAACTTTAGCATGTCGGTAATGCGAACTCATTAGCTTTTACCCATTCAAAAATCTCCCAACGCGCCTAAAGAGATTTTCACTTCAAAAACTAAAATTCTAACTTAGTCCACACCCGACGGTTCGTCGAATCCTCCAGAAGGAGATGTATCAAGCTATTGTGTGAGGGGCTAATTTCTTTCTTCAGTGGCCTGCAGTTTAACGTGGAATCAGAATCACGGTACGTCCCGGCGTAGAACATGTAATCGAATACAATTCTTAAACATTCATATTCACCGTGGGATTTGAAACCGCGACCGGAGAGAGAACTTTCTGAAGTAAGCGCCTTAATCACTGAGTTACCAGATCGCCTTGTTATGAAGTATACGTGTGCTAACTACTATCAAAATAGGGTAAAAACTGTGGGTTTGTATGAATAATGATGATAGAAATTAAGGTAATGTGGGAAAGGAGGGGAGAGTTTAGATTTCTGTAAATAAAACGTAAACATTTTTCTACTTTTTTTTGAAAGTATATGTATGCAGAGTTCCATCAAAATTGGATAAAAACTGTGTGTTTGTATAAAGATATTGTGAAAAGCGTCAAACGCGCAAGCATATAATACGTACAACAGGGTACGTGATGGTGAAGCGCGCAACAGGTGCATCTTGGTGACGTCAAGAACTCACAGATTTACCCCCATCCAAACATCGCGTAGCGCGCCTATATAAGTTTTCCCTTTTAAAACAGTAGCAACATTAGTATTGTTTAAATGACCTTTCAAGCTACTTCATGCACGCTCTGAATCCAGTATTCTGCTATTTTCATTGAATGCAACGATCCTCACACCAACTCTGTATCCAGGAAATCAAGAACTGTTTTTGGAACTTGCCCAAACCGACTTAAATCTTGATTTGTGTCCCCTCAGTTTCAACATCCATATATTCAATAATCAAAGTCACCCAGCTTGGACATACGAGATCATTGTTCATTCTTCTTGCTCTACTTTGTGCGGTTGAGACAGGAAAGGACCGGGGGATAGGAATGGAATGATTTCGGGTGATTACTTTTTGAAGGATCTATTCACATGGCGTGATTTGGAAAATTTAAATCTTTATCGCCGGATGGGGATACCAAATCGCATTATCTTGAATGATGCCAGAGCTTTACCGCTCCCCCATCACGCTCGGTCATTCGTGTTCAGCACTCGGTGGAATCCGAAATACTATTATCGCATGTTGCGTGTTGTTTGCTGTCCGCAACGAATTCTATATACTCCGAGGTTGGATCTACCTCCATCCACTGCCTAACAGCACACTTGTAGGAAAGCTAACTAATCTTGAGATTTCGTCTTGCGAAATTATCAATGGTAAAAATCACTAAAATATTGTCAAATTTCAGCTTTTTAAAAATTAATAATTTCTGAGAAAAAATGTGTTGAATATTATGTTTTGAAGAACCTTCGTAATTACATTTTTTTGTACTTACGAACCGGAGAGTCATTAAAATAAATTGGAGAGACTATTTGAAGCAACGACAGATTATGGGATGGCATCGGAAAGGAGCGAGTGTATTAAGAATAAAATTGCCGAAAACATTGTGTCACATTTCATTAGCGGTAGGCAGATAAAATAATAATTTCTCTCTATTTATTAATAACACTCTACCGAACGAAGGGATTAATGACTTAGGAGGTATTCATTATTAAATAATGCAGATGAAGATTTTATTACCTTTTATTTTGAAAGAAATTATGATATAGTAAAATAACTATAAGGATTATGGCAATAAGCAAATTAAAAATCAGACCACTTAAAGGTTGAAACTGCCTGTGGGCCATGATACGTAATCATTTTTATCGATATTCTTTGTGGTATCTGGAGCATGGTATTGAACGAAGATATCTGGTGTTTGGACAGTATAGACACTCTTTCGTACAAAGCTCGTATGGAAACTGCGTCCGCTGGGAGCCGTGATCAATAGGACCTCATGCAGTCAAGACAGTTGAATTCCAGCCAAAACTACAAAGCAAGACCGAGTGTTGTGGGTGAGAGGTAACAGTTTGGCCTCGCATTCGCGAGGATGTGCATTCTGATCCCCGTCTGGCCACCCAGATTTGTATTTTCCCTGAATCCAGCAAATAACTCTAGGCGAATCCCGGGATGATTCCTTCAAAAGGCCATGCCAGAATTCCTTTCCTTTCCTTGCCCCAAGTCCTTTCCCGCCTCTAATGACCTCTATGTTGAAGACAGCCAGAGAAATAAGGAATGAAGTTTATTTGTTTCTGTCCAACATCAAATGTCACAGGAGTTTTCATGTGGTACGATGCATTTGTCCAATCGGAAATGCTAATTTATTTGCTTAAACAAAACTTTTCCAATCTTACAAAAACGATATACATCGATTTCCTTCTTTAAAGTTAAAAGGTTTGCTGATATTTCCATCACTCAAATACAATCAACCTCTGGCCGATATGGTTCAACGTACTTCAGCAGTTTACGACGTTACCTGAGGCAAACATAGTTCGTAGACCAAAGTAACACCTCATTTCCAGGGCTGTTTTGACTCGCGTTTCCGGCTAACGAAGGGACTTATTGTTAGGATCCGCCCGCTGAACTGGCTGAGTAAGTATGGGTGAGCCCTAAGAAAGCTACCAAAAAAGTCGATTCTTTCATACAACGAAAGAAGGTTGTAACAGCCCTAAACCTAAACTTCAATGGAATGGTATATAATGAAGCACTTATAGTAAGCTAGAGTTTGGTTGAATATGATCTGGTAGGTTTGTTTTACAATTTCATGTAAATCAATGTATATAGACTTTGTTCTATAAAAAGAAATTATTTAAAGGCCATTTAATATGTTTAAGAACAGAATTGTGCAAGATAATGTTGGTAATTCCAAGTATTAATGCAAGTTACGATGTCTAAAGGACAATTTGCTACAGTATAAAATGATTTATGTGAATAATTTTGTGTTTAAGTATCTTTAATTTCCATTTCTGATCATGTTGTAATGATGGTAAATGATCATGTATTAATTCTGATTGTTTTTAATATTTTTAATATGTTTCAATTGTTTAAGTATTGTTAATGTTCGAGAAATATCTGGCGGAAGCATTTGAATGTTCTAGAAATTTCGATGTAGCTTATATAAAGCAAACATCCGAGACAGAGAAACAGTTAGTTTAAAGTTTTCACCGACTCAATTTACGACGGCCAAGTACTATGTTGCCTGTGGAAGAAGTGTTGTATACAGTCACTGGATTGTATGTATTCATGCAAACAGTATCGTTTACGTCGTGCTTATGAAAATAAAAGCAAGTTTACAGTGAAGTATTTGGTGGACTGATTATTTATCATATTAATTAAACCACGAACAATCTAATAAGGTGTTGTATCATAGTAGGTAGATGTAATCTTACCGAATATTTTTGAGAATAAGCATTCATTTAGATTGCTACATTCATGCTATTATTCCTTTTAAATACTGATGAATACTAGAAAAGGGCAATGTTTACATGGGCAAGCAAAGATGCGCAAGTTTCCGAGGCCGACGCTGACAGTGCAGTCGGTATGTCCTACACCCAAGCCAGTTATCGATTTAATTTTTTTAGTGGTGGTAGGGGTGGGGGGGGGGGAGAGTTTCAGTAAGTGTGGTGCATTGCAAAAGAAAATCGGCCAACTGCAAGTCAGGCCTCGTGCAATTAGGATTCAATGCTCCAATGTTATTAACAGATATTAATCTCGTAGTTGAGAAGGCAGTTTCTTGGCGAAAAAATAAAACTTTATATACTGTTCATGTTTTCATGTCTGTTCAACATAGTGTTTGCTTAAGTTGTTTATATTTCAGTAAGCAGTGATCCATGCAAAACATAGCTTTTGCCTCAGCATAGTTTTGACAGGTTTTCAGCGTGATAATTTTGGCTGTACACGATGTTTCAACAGCCTCCTTCCCGTCTTCATCAGGTGACTTATTAGATCAAAGAGAATCCTGCTGTGATTGCCTCACGATGTATATAGACATGGACGACCGTACACACATATGAGCGGCGTTGGCTGGTCGCCTATTGGGCAGGCCTGTTGGCTTCGGTAGCGGGTGTCGTATGCGGCTATAACCCTTTTTCTGTGCATATGCGACTGCATCGTGCCTGGTACGTTGAAAACCAGTTATGTTACTGAACCGTCATCTTTATCTAGGTACACGCTTGATTCGAAAGCTATTTGCGATACGAACCATCCGTTAAATAATCAACTATTATGCGACTCAACGAATTTAATGCACAATATGATCTTATACAAAAACATTTTATGCAACAAAATCAAACATTAAACGCATGGTTCAATTCCAATAAAGAATAAGTAATAACTGTAAAATTTTAATAATTGAAAAGTAAGATAGACTAAGTAAAGTAAACTGACGAATAGCTGAACAAACTTAATTGAAAGTCTACAGAAATATTTCTAATATTTTTAGTCACAATAAATTTGTAACTTTTCCTTTATCTCTTTTTTTTTTTTTTTTTTTTTTAATCCAGAGAATATCGTGTTTTAATAACAAATGCCCCTTTGTAAATTTGTTCGTGCATTACGTCATAGGCAGAAAGTAGTTAGAAAAAACTGCATTTCATGTATCCTAGTGTAATTTATTCCTGGGCTAATATATTAACACCAACTCAGCATTCACTCTACACAAACTTTATAATACGCTCGATGCATGGGAAATCACATACACCAATAAATCCGTGCGAAACTTTTGCACATTCAGTCCCTCCCTCACGCTACACATCCTTCCTCCCTCTCCCCCCCCCTCACCCTCCCCCCCCGCCCCTCCAAAAAAGTAGTCTATTGTTTGGTTGTTGAAATTAAATATTCAACGAAGTGTAAACACAAAATATCAAAAAGAGTTTATTAATGCGAACGTACTTACAATACCTCTTTGAATACAGTATTTGATATCAAAATGCGATCCGTTTTAATATTTTTCTTTGTCTGTTTCGATAACTGATACAAAAATATTGTTGGATTCGCCAGCCAGCTTATACTAAATGTGAATTAAAATTAAACCTTTAAATACAAAAATTATAAAGTTAAACTAAATCATTCAGTTATGTAATGAAATAATTCTGGTGGAAGCATCTCCAATGGAGCTAACAGAATTTTTCTCTCTTTCTACTCGCTTCTGGTGTTTCTCTACTGAATCTCTAGGCAGCGCAGAACTAACATACTCGGTCCAGTTTTTCGCAATGACAACATTTTTGCGTTTTTTGTACTCTTTAGTACCTACCAAGCTGTAATATCTACTTTTAGTACATTTTCTTCATGCGCTTGAGATCGTTGTATTTCAAGAACTTTACTCAATGTAACTCTGTTTAGTTCACTTAGTAATCCTGTTTGTTTAACGGTTTCTCTATGTCTGCTTGCTGAGTTTTTCACAAGATCCTCTTCTCTAATTTCTTCTCGTTATTCATTTGTTAAATTTTCTCTCACTCTATTCATTCTCTTTCGTTGTGAAGATAAATGTACTTCTTGCTGCTCATCTGTTCTATTTCTTCGCCATTCTTTCTGTCTTTCTTCTTTTATTTTCGCAACTGGAACCCCTTTAAATGTTGAAATGCAACCAGAAGGGCCATTGAGTCTCTGAGCATGGCCTAGAGCATCTGTGTTTGAATCTGAGACTCTCCAGTGTCTGAAAAAGGTGTCACAGAAATTTTAGCAAGCAATGCCATTTCTACTAGATTAAGAGATCATCATTAGAAAAACTTTCCGTTTTCCGAATAGTCACACTTCCGGGCTAACTCGAAAGCGCGAAAAGAGAGGTATGGTGTCGGCACATTCCGAGGGAACCATCCAGGTTTTCTGCCCTTATATAGCTGACTTCATATTTCAACGTGTCCAGGAGTTATTTATTTCACAACCGGAAAAAGGTCAACGGCATTTTCCTGCAAGATCCTTCTACGAACCTGCGCGAAGCTATTCTCCTGCCCATCACATTCACCAACAGTAAATAGTAATATCTTAAAACCGCCGGAACTGCATGCATGTTTTCCCTTTAACGAACGTCGTTTCAACCAGTCAAGTGACCTTTGAGATACGGATGCGTATGACTCTAGAAGCCAGAGATCATTCAGCTTGCTGATATTGTTCTTGCGATCTTTATTTAATTGCAGATTTGTATTTATTCCATTAAAGACCCATCGCATTTAAAGTATTCAAATCGATATAATGTTCAAAGTAATTATTGTCTACTTATTTTAGTTAGTGTATACCTTATTATTCTAGGTGATAATTCTCTATTTTTAGTATGGCATCTAAGATAACAAAATCGTTACATGACACCTGATAGTGGAAGGACGTTATTTATCCGAGTATCTCAATTTTCCGTTGTAATGATATTCTACGGATTGATCTCCATAATCAACATAAGAAAACACAGCTATTTATTGTTATTGGTTTTGGATTGAGGTATTTAAGATGTAGTTTATATGGTTCTAGTAGCATCTCTTTTTGCAACAGTGTATTGTCAAAAAAAAAACTTTGTGAGCATAAAATAGGACAAATAATTTATATAAACTTCATCAGCACTTGTCTGGTATAATTTTTATTTCTCTTTTGTTGTTTGTCTGTTTATCTGCAGGATTTTGTACACATACTTGTGTACATAGTATTTCAATTTGTACAGAAACTCATCAAACTCTGAGAGAACAAATTTTTTTTTCCAAATTGATGAAAATCATATGAAGATATAGTTTCATAGACTGACCTATCCTTTAGACAGATTTTTAAGGCAAACAGCGGACACCGTTGGTGACGTTTGGTCAGTGCTCTTTGTTTGAGTTTGAATTGAAGCGAGAGTGCCGTGCTGTGGCGCTGTGAGCAGACGGTGATTGACGAGGCGTTAGCGTATCGCCGATCCCAGTGACGAGGCTGCCTGAACCCCGCCATATATTTCACTTGTCTCCAGCAGCCGGCCACCGTACACACACTGGCCTGTCCCAGCATTAGGAATTACTACGGACATTTTTTTTCTTTGAAGACGTGAAGTCATTGGAAACAGAGGTACGATGAACACACGTGGTATCCAAAACAATTTATCCTGCAACTAAATACTATACAGGGTGTTACAAAAAGGTACGGCCAAACTTTCAGGAAACATTCCTCACACACAAACAAAGAAAATATGTTATGTGGACATGTGTCCGGAAACGCTTACTTTCCATGTTAGAGCTCATTTTAGTTTCGTTAGTATGTACTGTACTTCCTCGATTCACTGCCAGTTGGCCCAATTGCAGGAAGGTAGAGACTCTTTGTGGTCGTATTGTGGACGGCTGTGATACAATACGCCATTCTCCAGGGCTGCATCAGCGCATCAGGGATTCCATGCGACGGAGGGTGGATTCATGTATCCTCGCTAACGGAGGACATTTTGAACATTTCCTGTAACAAAGTGTTTGAAGTCACGCTGGTACGTTCTGTTGCTGTGTGTTTCCATTCCATGTTTAATGTGATTTGAAGAGAAGTAATAAAATGAGCTCTAACATGGAAAGTAAGCGTTTCCGGACACATGTCCACATAACATATTTTCTTTGTTTGTGTGTGAGGAATGTTTCCTGAAAGTTTGGCAGTACCTTTTTGTAACACCCTGTATATGCCAGTCATACATGATATCGATTTTTAGTTTAAATTTCTCTCGTTCTCTATTCGTGCATAGCTGTTTAATTTTCTGTGAACCCTTAATTGCTACATTGATTCTTTTCGATACACTATTGTGTATAGAAAGTAAAGTAATCTGACAATTAATACACATTTTACGTGTTATGACAGCATTTAGTGCACGAAAAAAATTAGCGTTTAAATTCTATAATTTTACTATCACAACAAATGAAATGTTATAATTCTTCATTTATACAATAGTGGAGTTAGACTCTTGTTACTACCCACTTAACATCATCTTTTTTCTTTTTACTTATGTTTTCACCTCGCCGACGTCGAGGTCATTAGAGGCGGGATTGGATTGGGGACAAAGAACGGGAAAGAATTCGAAATTCGGCAATGGCCTTTTTGCAGGAAGCATCCCGACATTCGCCTGGAGTAATTTTGGGAAACCATAGAAAACCCAAATCTGCATGCCAGAATGTGAGGCCAGAGCGTTAACCTTTCACCACGCTCGGTGATTTAACTTCTCATTTAAACTATGAACAAGTAATCATATTTTCAAAGTACAACAAAAACTATAAACTGAGAAGCATTTGGAGATTCTACATGCAAGGGCATGAAATACTACAGGATTTCTCTCATGGTGTGTTGATTCACTCGTCATTGTGTATATTTGGTAGCTACTGCCGGGGCTGGGGATGAAACTGAAGAGAGTTTTCGAATCATCACACCAAAGCAATCGACACCGAGCGTGGTGGCTGAGCCATAACGGTCTCGTATTCGGGCGGTTGTGGCTTCGAATCTCCGTCCGGCCATCCAAATTTGGGGTTTCCATAGTTTCTTCAAATCACTGCTGGTGAATGCTGCGTTGATTCCTTCACAAGGATATGGCCTATGATTTCGACGTCCACGCGGCGTAAAATCAAAAGTAAATAAAAAAATAAAGCACTCGATATCAGTTGAAACATGCGAAAAGCGGAAGAGGTGTGACTTCCTTGCTAAAAAGAAATCTTAAACATTCCATGCTATCGGGAGTTTTGCAATTATATTATTAAGGCTAACAGTGTCCTGCTCAAAGAAGTGATAGTTTATGAAACATCTCGCTTATGAGGACGGGTGATGGATGACGCTTGCCGCACTCTCACGTGTCTAGTATAACCTACGACCTTTCTTGAATGGATCACCCGAACAATCCAAAACACTACTACAGCAAGACCTATTCCGTATAGGCTCTGTTCCGTATAGGCTCTGTTCTCTGGTTGGTCTATAGATTTTTCAGACAACATGTTGTACCAACCACATACGTAACTAAGAGCGTGCAATCAAAGACATAGCAATTTTCCCCTAAGGAAGGCACTAGTATGATAGCAGAAATTGTGGTGAATGTTCAAGATATGCAGTTTGGTATAATGGGATAGACAACTCTTTTCAGGGAATGCTGTAAGATTCAGAATAATTGTTCAATTTAATGGCAGTCTGTAAAGATTTAAGCACATAGCGTTAATGTTTTCTAATGAAATACTATATCTAATCAACCCAGTAGGTATCTTCATATAATTGTGACATTCATACCACTAAGTACCCATTTAAAAACTTTTCAGATATATTGTTGAAAATAGGAAAAACTCTATATGACGCTTAAAAACTTCAAATTTCCTTGTCATTTTGAACCCTATGGTCTCCCGCAGATAGTTACTAATCTGTAAGTCATAATAATTTTGATTGTATTGTACGTAACAATAGCAAATGTTTGACACACACAGGATCTGGTTATCTTCACCGGCTATTGTTATGCCTTGATAGAGGTTGAACCTTTTTGACTCAGGCAACAGTGGGGCTGGCGTCAATTATGACTGAGAGGCGAGTTGGAGGACAGTGACAGCAGCTGTTGACACGCCGGGTGGTACCTCCGCGATTTTCTGAGTGGTGTGGGGGAGGGTCCCGCGGGCTGACGGTTCACGCCCCAAGCAATTCGACCTTACGCGATTTAAGTAAAGTTTGGAAGATTAAGGAAAACATCGATTTTTGAAAGAGAGATGGCAGATCAAGCTAGTTCCACGAAAATGACCACTGGTGGAAGGAAAGGAATCGCCCATTCTGGATTGCAGAAATTGTGACGAGTGGGAAACTGGTTGCGATTAGCGAGTAAGGAACTCTTTGCTATACCAATAAACGAAGTGTTAATACATTTTACAATATGCTGCCAGTGGGTGCAACGCGAGGAGGAGACGTGGCACCTGGTTCACCACACTATATGGTCCGGGCGAAAGAAGGTGCTCCCGAAGGACGAAGCTGTGTGAGAGAGAAAAACTCATGGACTTCGAGTAGAGCTTAGCCACGGTCACCGAGCGTGGTGGGTGAGCGGTTAACGCTCTGGCCTCTCATTCGGGAGGACGCCGCGGCCGGATCGTATCCCCGTCCGGGCATCCAGATTTGCGCTTTCCATAATTTCCCCATAATCACTCCAGCGAATGCCGGGATACTTCCTTCAAAAAGGCCATGGCCGAATTCCTTCCAGTTCCTTGACCCAGTCTCATCCAGCCTGTAATGACGTCGGCGAGGCGTAAAGCCATAAGTAATATATATATATTTGCCACGGGATGGACTTTGTGATTTCCAGGAAACGCGCTACTAGTGATCTGAAATAAAAGGTTTTTCTCTAATCATTATGTTCATTGTCAGAGTGTTTAGTCCTTTCTCCCGGAGACCAATAACGATTCTTTCGGACTTCTGGATAGATCTATAACCACTGAACTGTCTAATACAATGGTATTGTAATATAGGAAATGGCGTGTCATTCGCCGGAAATTTAATATTAAGTAAAAATTAATAACGTACGTAGAAAAGCGAGAGTAAGTATAGTACATTAAGGTATAGACTTAAATATAGGTTAATAAATATGTTTTTGAATATTTTGAGTGGAAGAAAATATATTCATGTCATTAGCAGATATAGATACATATGTTTAGAATGAAGTTGCAAACCAGCGGCCATTTGCAGATCCACATTAGGTGCCACTCTGACGTCAGAAGCTAAGACCGAACTGTAACCGGTCAACCTTTTTCAAAATAAATCTGGTCCTTTCAGAGAGATGGGTATGTTAGTGTCTTTGGTTTCTGTACGGAAAACCCATATGGCACAGAAAATATAGCAGACCACCTCAGGGCCGGGAGGTAAGGATGGTACCGCTGTTCATAATTTTGTCTACAAAGAAAGCGTCGAATGGTGGTGACTCAATTTACCGTTAGATAAGAGCGCATAAAACCCTCCTCTACTGAGGCTCGCTTTTAGTGTGCCGCCTGTCGTTCAACAGTGTGAATCACTGTCTTTTGGAAAGTACATCGATGGGTGACTACGAGTATCTGAAGGAAATCGAGGCCTACCCCAGCTACAAATAAAGTAAACCGAATTATTCTCTCTCTCGTGTGTTGAATGTTCCAAACACTCAAATATACTTCCGTTCAGTGTGGCGATAAATCTTTTGATTATTGTAAAGACGCAGTTAAATTAAACATTCTTAAAACTAAGAGCTTACCTAAGAAGCTTGTTTATGATAGCGTGTTGATTTAATTTGCTAAAATTTCATACAGTGATTCAGAAGAAAACCAGAAACTTGAAATAAAATATAATGTTGCAATTTTCTCGTCATCTTTCCACTGTACTTGTTTTTGGAAGTGTGTCGAGTCTCTAGAATAAACAACCATTGCTTAATAAATCAATTAACCCAAACTGACGTGATGGAAATGGAATGTATTTACGGGGAAAGGTCCAAGTTATCTGCATTTACGGTAAGCATAACTTACCAGTACAAGCAAAATAAAACAGCATAAAGAACAATTACTGGGGAAGGTTGAAACTGTGTCTGCACTAAAACTAACTTTCGTTTCAATACCAAATTACTGTTGGAATGTTATTTTACGGAGTGTCCCCATAAGAATTCCGAATTTTATAAGAATCTTTAATGCTAATAATTTAATATCATTGTATTTTGAGATGTAATTCATCACCCATTATTGGATAGTTACCTATTCATCTATTATTGGATGAGTTTGCCATTTGTGTCGTTTCAGATTAAAGTGTCTATTATTTCATTTTTTGGATTCTTTAATAAAAGGTCAGTTTTTGATATCTAACTTCATGTTTCGTTATGACATCAAGAACTGTTTTCTTTCGCATAATTTTCATTTATGAGAATTAGCTATCAAGTATTCCAGTTTAAAATTAACTTCATATTTATTAGCGGTGTAGGGGGAAGTACAACAGCATGCTTCAAATAGAAAGGAATTCATAGCGAATACCGAGCGTGGTGGTGGTAACGGCTAGCTTTCTGGCCTCGCATTTGGGAGGACGGCGGTTCGAATCCCCGTCCGGGCATCCAGATTTGGGTTTTCCATGGTTTCCCACATCACTCCAGGCAAATGCCGGGATGCTTCCTTCAAAAAAGCCATGGCCAAATTCCTTCCCATTCCTTGCCCCCCATCCTTTCCCGTCTCTAAAGACCCCACTGTTAGAGAGACGTTAAGCAGATAAAATAATAATAATAATAAAAAAAATCATAGCGAATAAGAACTGTAAATTTTTCTTTATTACCAGTGCAGGGGAAAGTAAAAACGCATACTTCAAATAGGTGGGAATACATAGCGAATAAGAATTGCTTCTAATTATTGTTAATCTTTCATTTGATTTCTTGGTAAACCATCGGTAGATAAATCGGAGGTGCGCTCTGGCCCGATTACTTTTGACCCGTTGCGGAGGTTGTCTATGAGTTGATTACGGACTTAGGCTATAAAAGTGTGTACTGACTACATTTTGAGGGACTCTACGTATTGCCATGGCAATGGTTAGATGTTATTATGCTCGTTGTAGATGAGCATCAAAACTGAATGGATTATAGGCAGGCATTACGGAGACCGGTCCAAGGAAGCTCGTACATATTACCGCTGAGTATTGTGTCAGGAATTGAGATGTTCGAGCTTCGACTGCATGCTGATTGCAGAGACTTAACCTTACATTCACCGCAAAAACAAGTATAAATATGTTGACCACCCGTTAGCATCCTGATAATTGACATCACGCGTTAGAAATATTCATGACCTGCTTATCTTTCACTGTGCTAATGCTTTTTTAAATGATCAGATAGCTCTCTTATTTGATTATGAAGTTCACCTTATGTCAAGAAATCGTATGTCAATTGTTCTAGTTAGTTCGTTTGATTAATGATACATCTCATGTTTTGATTGAACTTTACATATAACGATAATAAAGTTTATATATCGCAATGATAAACAATTTAAAAATTGTTAGGTTAGTTTAAATTCGTTTAAAAACAATAACATCCCTACTGTACCCTGTTTCACTTATTAAATTCAGTGATATACGTATTGAGAGGATTGATTTCAATTATACTCGATTGTGCATCACAATAAATTGTATCAAGAAGAAAAATCAATCACAATGATTAGGAATATTCTTAAGTGAATATTTTTATTTTAATTTTAAATAGATCATGTCGTATTCCATATACTAAATTTATAAGGTGACATGTGTTGTGCCTCGCAAGCTACGTTTGGGTACAGATATGTTCGAGACAGCACAATACTATCTTCGTGTGACAAGTAGCGGCCAAATAAACACCTTCTTCCTGCGCAAATAAAAGATGAATCACAACTTCAAAGAACGATCCACCCCTCTCCAACTGGCTAGATCTATTAGAACTATAACGGAACTAGGAAAAGAAACACCTACATTGATAAACAAGCGTCCAGGCGATGATGATTAAGAGTAGTAGAAATAAGTCAAATAATTATTTGTATACTTAACAAGCTATGACAAATAAGAGATATATAAGTAAATTAGATTCACGTAGTTTATGTAGATTAAAAAAAAAAATCAATTTATAGGGGCGTTTTTATGGAAGAACATGAAATAGTTTCTTACACCTGGATTAAAATGATCACCTGATTTAAAATGATCCATACGAACAAGTAATTGAATAAATAGCAATTTGTCATTGCAGGAGGGCAGTAAAACAAAACTTAATACAAAATTTAGTTGTAATCAGCTGAATTAAATATTCACAAAAGGCAAAGTTAAAAAAATACTTTGTATTTTATTTTTTTAAATACCAGATTTGCTACTGAAATAATAACTTTATTTACTCAATTACATAATGCAATGAATTTGATTAATTCTTCTGTATTTCTTGATATTTTATTTGTCTTACACCTCACGCACACTACAGTTGACAACTCCATTTTTTAAGTTTTCTTCCGCCAACAGTCTTTTCACTCTCAGGGAGCGTCAAGCACTTAGTGGAAGAGCTAAACATATCGACGTTACTTTATAATGGCAGGAAGCCGAGGGTGGTTACAAGGTGTCGCAACAGCTTTACACACTAATAAGGTTCGTTACGCCAATCAAGTTTAGAGGGAAATGGATAATGAAGCCAGCGACTTGAAGCGCAATTTCCTGCTCCCTTGCGCCTCCCCTCCTTTATTTTCACGTGAGGTGACACAGACCACGCCGCACCCGTTTAAAATTTTAGGCTCTCTTGTAATTGTCATATTACAACCGATAGAAATAGTGTAAGTCGCTAAAATTATTAATAATTTTGTGAAAATTGCTTTTGTTAAGACTTCTACATGAGAATTCAATGTTGTCACTAGACGGCCATGGCGAAGATTTAATTTACCACAGAATTTTATGTTTAAATAATTTTATTTCTCTAAATTACAGACCCAGTGATGCTTATTTTTCTCCACAGCAAATTGTAATTCTTTGACAACGAACAATTTTTGTTTATTCTTCCAGCATCTAAAATGACATAAGATTTTTCTCAAAAATTAAATTATTTACAACTCTAAATTTGAATAAATCTTCTTTTAAAATTGAATCTATGATGGCGTGGTGTAACGTTCTATAGTATTTAATTGAACGTTTAAATCTTTACATAGCATTTTATTATAAATTACCGCGATTTTTTCTTCGTTGTTGAAAGGTATAATACTTGGCACGAAATTGAAAGATTTCTTTTCATGTTAAGATTCTGTACTAAAAAATACATAAATAAATATTAAACCTAATACCGAACATTATTACTTGTGTTTATGGGAAATTTCTATTAACAACTTCTAAGATTTGTGGAGGAGAGCAAGAGAGGTAGTACATAAAAGTTTCAATAGGAACTCATGTTCTACAGCATAGTTCCCGTGATCCTATTAAAACAAAATACAGTCATGTATCTAAATCCCTTGCTTTAAAACCTGTAAGTTTTGGAGACTCAATTTAGAATCGAGCACTGAAGGAACCGTACCTTTCGGAACATGAGTTTGAAATCAAGAAATGATCCCCTTAGACCACTCCACAAGCTATAAGAGTTTGTTATTGTAACTGGAGTCACCATAAACAGACTTAAATTGTAAGAACGGAGACTTTCCCGGCGTATAACTGCAGTGAAGTCTTGATTGCAGACTTAAACTGTCCTCACCATTATAAGATGAATTATAACAAATTTTTATACCAGAAATATAGCATACTATAGGACATGTGAGATGCGTGCTATAAAAGAAATATAATGTACAACCGGAAGTTCACATGTTGCTTTATGTCGAAACAACAAAGTAGTCTTGTACTTTAATTCTACTCTGACGAAATACAAAAACGGATGACTTTACAAAACCGATTCAGAGGAATTATGGTAGTATTTGCATCGCCACTTCAAAATTTTGAAATTGAATTTGGATCCTTATAGTATTTATGCTAAACCCATATCAGTGCAATATCCCAAACTTCTAAAGATACAACAGATTCTTGTACAAATAGTCATACATCTCCACTTTTTTAGCACACGTTTAGTGATAAAATTTAGCATCAACGTTATATTACTGATAGAATGCATCACCTTAGCATAGCTTTATGACGCTGCCAAAACTGGATGAAATAGCTAGTACAAAGTATTTCTTCACAACACAGCCCAAACATTTCGTAAAACAAAAATAAAATCGTTTTTCTCTGTAATACAATTCATCGAATAACATCGTCGGTAACAAAGCTGATACCGTGTTATCTTACCTACCACATTAATTTACGACGTTCATTGTTCTCTTGAATTCATTGGTGATTCAAATTCCGAGTGAACAAAACCCTTTTCTTGCGATAGAAAAACTGTTTTACTTATTCGTATTTTAGAAGGGAATTTCCGCCTTCTTTGGTTTACTGCTGAAACCTCTGAAGTGTAGCAGCGGCGTTAATCATTGATTAGTTGTGAAGGAGCTCCGGCGGCGGCCGGGAAATAAGGTTTAGTTAGTCAAGCGGTTGTTTGCGGGCCTGCCAAAAGGCTACCTTCATCTGAGCAGCAGATTGTGAGTGGAAACCGAGGCTGTGGCGGGCGGGCCTGCCTATTCTGCTGCCATTAGGCGCCCCGGGGGAGCTCCGCCAGTGACGCCTCCACAATAGCCACACTAAACAATGGAGCTTAGTCTCCGCGATGCGAATCATAAAACAAAACTAAGAATGTAAAGAACAGCAAAAATTGCACCGTTCTGTGAAAGAGAAGGACAGACTGCAAAAAAGCAGCCGAAAGAAATGAGAGATGGAGGGAGGGAAAAAAGAAGTTTCAGAGATTTCGCGGCAGGGGAAATGGGGGAGGAAGTTACGCTGCAAGGTAGTGATAGCTCAAGTCCAATACAGTAGCGCACCAGTGAACTGCAGTCTTGCAGCACACAATACGTCGTGCTATACAGTGTTTAAAGCCCACCTTTACACATCTCGAATACTTCTAATGTACAATTCAGTGGGATCGTGTTTACCTTTGATAGAAATAAACTTATTTATGGCTTAAAGAAGATTTTATGCATACAAAAAAGGACAATATTCTTGTACGTTGGACATATCTGTCTTATAATTCATGAAATTCCTTCAGTATGTAGCGCAATGCTTACAATCAAGGAACAAGACTTTGCAGAAGAACACACACTGATTTAATCAATTCGTGATTCTACTTGAGAATGGAGACGAAGGTATGTGATGTCCTCGTGAGCTAGTACGCTCAATAAACTCCTTTCTTCTCCCACATTGGACTGCTGATATTTATTTATAGCATATGTAAAGCGTATAGATGTTGATAAAAGCTGTAAGAAAGCGTGGATTTAAATGTCACTGGACGGTAAAAGGAAAGAATTGCACGATCTCATACTAAACTCTAATCACTTCATAAGACTACATGTGTTCGTACGGCTGTCTCTAAGTAGATGGAAACGCTAACCATCACGAATCCGCAAAGCTATTAAACAGTGACGTGTGTAGCATATCCACATATTTGCTCATTTTCAAGGAGGAAATCATGTATCATAAAATTGTGAACCATACTCCTGCATATGTTGCAGTGCGGTGAAATTATTGTATATTTACTGAAAGTTGTTTATTTCGCATGCTACGGAGTTTACATAAGCGGAGTTGTTTCATACGAGGCCGCTGGATAATACAAGACGTGACCACGGCAAATCTGACCCACCCAAAACTAAGGGCTTGCTCTTTAAAAGCGAGGAGCTTTCATGATTTGGAAACAAACACAGGGGTATACGGCCTGTGTAAAGAATTCGTTGAATACGCTGTGGTCTTACATTGCTTTGAGCCAATCTCAAGCATTCTGACGAGAGAGGGCATAAAAAATTTGAATGTACTGTATCAATTGTTGACGTAAGAAAAATGATGAAGATCTAATGGTGTCAATGTATTTGCGTTCATATTCTCCCCAATGCTGAGGTGAGAACTTAATGCCTTGAAGGCTATTAGCGGACGGTTTGATTGCGCAATTGACGAGAAACTTGAGGAGAGTTACTTGCGGCCGACGGAGAAGACAAGATAAGCCATTAGAGCAAAGCATTCACAGCCATAGCCAGAGTATTCAGTTTGGTTCTGAACTCAGTATCTTGAGAGCATGCAGAATATCATGGTGAACTCTTCTATTGTTTTCTTTGTTTAGGAAAAACAATTAATAGATTGTAACTTTCATAAGTTTTTTAAGAATGAATCTTTGCTCTCGTCGATCCCCTTTTATTTTATAACAGCAGTTTGCTCAATGCTGCAACGATTGCAATTTTGTAGCTATATAGATTTCAGTCACCAGTGTTTGTGAAGTAACTATATACTTCCAGAATGATTGCATCGTGTCTCCTGCACCAGAAGCGCCCTGCACGTAGAAAAATGTGACATTTTAAAAGATCACACTCTTCTGAGAATAATCAATTTTGTTTGAATTTGAGATACTTGTGTGTGGCGTTGTGCAAGCACGATTGAAATAGTTGTCTGTGTGAGCATAAGCAAATCTCATAAATGTTTCATACCAGAAAGTACATTTCAAATTTAAACGCAAAACTGTAAAGATGTTTTATTATTTAATTTTGATTAGAGTAACTTTTTATGTTTTAACTACTAATCTGAGAATTTCTTCCCTATTATACAATATTCATGGGGGTTCAACATTAAAGTATTACCTTCAAATTCATTTTCTTTTTTATGCAAAATAATTAATAGAGTGTAACTTTAATAAATTTTTTTAGAATTAATCTTTGTTCTTATCGCTCGCCTTTCATTTTATAAAGCTTTTGTCTTCAGCTTCGTTCACGTTCTCCTAAACCTTTTATGTCATAGTTAGCATATCGCTAAGGGAGGAAAAAATATAAAAATATACTAATATTATGCCTCTCTAACACTGAAGCCAGGATAACCGTTTCGAAGGCCAGAAGTAACTAAATCCGACCAGTAATTTTTAGTTGATTCGCATGCAATGGTTACTAATTTATGGAAGTTGTTGTCTTAAACTTCACATATTTCCTATTTCACATCAAAATGAAACATATCCTATTTTACCCCCTGTACTATCCGTTATACATTATTTCAATTTACATCAGAATACAAGGGTTTGCAGATGGTAAAGAGACCGTTATTTGCTTCTCGCACTCGAAATGTTTACAGCTTGATTTATATATATAGACAGTACCGTTAGGTGATGTTGGCTCAACTTCGTCGCCCCGGCAGTAATGATGTAATGCCGCTTTTCCTAGTAGTATTACCAGACCTGCCCTTAAATCGCACAATATTTGAGGTTGACAAGCTGTGCCACCTCAGAGTATCGACAGAGAAACTGCGATCGTCGGCTGGACCGCAGCAATGTTTCAATTGTCAGTTGTTTGGCCATGTGGCACGCCATTGCAAAATGCGCCCGGTGTGCGTCAAGTGTGCAGGGCAACACGACGCAAAAGACTGCCACACGCAGAAGGGCCGTGACCCACCAATCTGTGGAAACTGCCACGGCAACCACGTTGCCAGTTGGAAAGGCTGTCCAGCCTATAAGCGAGCCCGCGATCGTCAAAGAGGAGTGGGGACAGAGGCTCCTCAGAGGCATCTACAACAGCAGTCAAACCAACAACAAATGTCGGAGATCAGTGAAATATCAAAATCAACGAAACCGAATCCACAGAAATTGAAGAAAACGAAGAAGCAGAAGGGCAAGAAACTGGCATCATCCAAAGTGCAATCAGACTTATTCTTCGCTGAAGTAACCAAAGATGTGATTCATGTTTCTCCCCCCAAACAGCCACAGCACCAAGACACTTCGACTCAGCCGGTGAAGCAAGGCCCAGTTGCAAAGTCCGAACAACCGATGGCGTTGCAGACTGTACCACCAAAGCGTCAGAAAAGACAAGGTCTACCACACCAGCATCCAGATGAAGCAGCAGAGACGAACGGGACAAACCTCGGGAGACTAGTCAATATGCTTGAGAATATACTTAGCATGATGGTCAGCCTCCTAACGCGGCTCGATAGAATGTCTTCGGACATCACAGCTGCAGTGACGTCGGCGCTTGCCAACACCTCCATAACCCAGCAACGCAACCATGAATAGGAGGCCTCACATTCATAGCCTCACTTTCTGTGTGTGGAATGCTAACGGCATTCATGGACAATTACTTGAGTTTAGACAATTTTTGCGGGAAGAAGATGTGGACATTTGCCTCGTCAGCGAGTCCCACTTGAAACCTTGCCTACGGGCGGCAGCACCAAACTACTGCTGCTACCGGAAAGACCGACTGACGGCCGGTGGGGGTGTTGCGCTGTACATTAAACGCGGTATTCCTCATTGTGAAGTCCCTCTTCCTCCTCTTCAGCAGGTAGAGGCTGTCGCGGTTCAGGTAAAAACATCCTCAGGCGCTATCACCGTCGTCGCAGCCTACCGACCACCACGCAGAGTGCTTGAAGAAGCAGACATCGCCGCCCTTATCACACTTCCTGGTAAAATCCTGATTGGTGGAGATATGAATGCAAAGCACCAGGATTGGCATAGCAGAACTGCCAATCCGGCTGGTAACCTCTTAAGACGCCTGGCCCACTGCCACAACCTATGTGTATGGGCACCTGAAGAACCAACGCATCATCCTGCAAATGGAAACCGGCCTGATGTTCTTGATATTGTTATAACAAAGGGAATCACAGGTTTTGTTTCGGCAACAACCCTTAACAGACTATCTTCGGACCACTCTCCTGTGCTACTTGAGGTCGACGTTGGGGAGTGGCAGCCAAACAATCACCCAATTCCTGATTACAAGCGGACCGACTGGGACCGGTATAGGGAAGTCGTAGCGACTAAACTGGAAAGCGGTACAGTGGAAGGAAATGTTGAGGAGGCTCTGAGATTCTTCACCAACACCGTAAATGAAGCTACAAAAGTCGCCACACCACTGGTTCATACACGCATAGAACGTTCTTGCCAGCTTCCACCGCACCTCATTGCGCAGATCAGAAACAAAAATCGGATCGCCAAGGAGTGGAAACTAACGAGGAACCGTGCCACTCGCCGCCTCCTCAATCAACTGCAGCGAGAGCTGAAGGCAGCGTTAGTAGAACACAGAAATCGTGAGTGGTCCGCACGTGTTGCAATGCTGCGACCAAACGATGGCAGCATGTGGAACGAAACTAGGCGACTCACCCGCCGGAGGAAGCCGATACCACCACTCCACGGCGAACGTGGTCTTGTATTTCTACCGGAAGACAAGGCTAACGCGCTCGCTGACAGTTTTGAGAAAAATTTCCAGCCCGTCGATGACGACGTTGACGACCGCCACATTGTAGCAGTACGTCGCCGACTGCGACGGTACATGTCAGCCAATGATGACCATGACATCATTGCGATTGAGCCGCAGGAGGTAGCTAGCTACATCGCCGGGTTGTATCCGCGAAAGGCACCTGGGCATGACCAAGTGGACAATCGAGCACTCAGAAATCTACCACCAGAAGCCATCAACTACTTGACGCGGCTCTTCAATACCATCCTGCGACTTCAGACTTTCCCGAGAGCATGGAAGCATGCCATCGTGGTCGGTATTCATAAGGCTGGGAAAGATCCAATCTTTTCCCAGCATTACCGGCCAATCAGCCTGCTACCCGCGCTCAGCAAAGTGTTCGAGCGAATTCTGCTGAAGCGTATTGACACCTACATCCAGGCTGCAGGCGTCATAACCGATCATCAATTTGGGTTCCGTAGAGGGCACTCCACAACGCAGCAGTTGATGCGTGTTATAGAGGCAGCCACAAGGGCCTTCAACGAGAGAAGCTATTGTGGTTTGGTGTTGCTCGATGTAGCCCGTGCATTCGACTCAGTGTGGCATACGGGTCTGCTCTGCAAGTTGTACGAATGGGGCTTGCCTGGACCCTACGTAAAATTGATCCGCAGCTATCTGTCAAGGCGCACATTCTGCTTCAGGGTTGGTGATGCCATGTCAACACGACGGCGCATTCGTGCAGGTGTACCACAGGGTTCAGTGCTGGGACCAGTTCTTTATAACCTGTACACAGCCGACATTCCAGCATCTGTGAATGTGAAAACAGCCACGTACGCCGACGATACGGCATTCTTTACATCCAGCCGTAGCAGAGCCATCGCGATGAGACGATTGCAGGAAGCTCTTCAGCAGACGATAGCCTGGGCCAGAAGGTGGCGGATAAGTATAAACTCTGTCAAAACGCAAGCGATTATGCTGACGCGACGCCTAGGACGCCGTAGTGAGCAACTACCTCACCCGCAACTTCAGCTCAGAGGTAAAACCATTCCCTGGGCACCAACTGCTCGTTACCTTGGTGTAACACTTGACTGTAAGCTGACATGGCGAGCTCACATCAAGGACATCAGGCAAAGGGTAAGTGCTCGGCTCCATTCTCTTTACCCTATACTTAACCGGGAAAGTTCGTTGGTACCTCACCTAGGAGTTGCCATTTATTGCTCCTTGATTAGGCCGGTAATTGAATATGCTTGCCCCGTCTGGGGGTACGCTGCTAATTGCCACCTGAGAAAGTTGCAGGTGCTGCAAAACAGAACACTGAAGCGGGCACTACATCTGCCCAACCGTTTCCCCACCGTCGCAGTCCATGAGGCGTCGGGAACAGAGAAGCTCATTGACAGGTTCCGGCAACATGCCTATAAATTCTACAGAGCAGCACATCACTCTGCCAATCCACTGGTCAGTTGTCTCGGCGAATATGAAACTGCCGCTGACAAACATAGCAGGCCATTGGTGCTGACGGAGCGCTAAGGACCAACTAATAATACGCCACCAAGACGACCAATCAGAAGTGAAGAGAAGACCACTCAAGAGAAGACTGAGGGAGGAAACGTCTCAGGACAACAACCCCCAACCGACCAGCTTTAATGCTGAGACTGGCGAAGATGTAGGTGATGTTGGATTAGTATAGAATGGGTGTTCCGTGCATTAGTGCATGTGTTGGAGATAGAAGATTCAGGTATGTTATATGTAAGGGATTATAGTGTGATATAAGAAGTATGTGAGAATTATTATCGTATGTGACAATTGGTGATTATTACGTGTGCATTTAAACTGGACGTGTGATTGTGTGATTGTTATAGATAGTTATTGTTTTCGAAAGTGACAAGAAATTACGTATCGTGTCGAAGTTGAATAACTCGATAGAACTAAGCTCGGCCACCCATCAGTAGGTGACCAGAGGAGCCACAGAGATGGGTGACGAGGAAAGGCTGCCTTGCACTTGCGCGCCGCGCGCGTCGAGCGTCTCAATGCCGGCGGTTGTTGTGACAAGTGCGACAACGGATAAGGATATGGCAATGGATGAAGACGCTACACCAGCCGCTGTGTTTAACATTCAGCGTATACACGGTGATGTGTACTTGGTGAGTAAAGAATTAACACCAAGAAAGCGTCTCACTACTCCACCAGAGAGGACATACAATAAACAGCCACGTGCAGTCAACTACAGGAACAATGAGGTGAACAAATCTAGTGGGGTCAGTCTAGCAGTGTCGAAACTAGGTACAGCCAAGAAACCAAAGGAAGCTAAGGCACAAAATAAGAAGACCATGGAAGCCACCGACAATACTACAGCCTCGGTCTCCGGGCGGAATGGAGTAAGAGGGCGTCGTTCCCAGGGTCCCAAGAGCAATGAGGATAACCACACCTACCAGAAAAGTGTGGAACCAGGTGACGAGGGCTTTGTCTTCCCTCGCCGTACAGTGAGGCCACCACCAACGCTTGACCCGGAAAGGATGGAAACAACCAATCCTTTCGAACCAATTCAGGACGATTCATCAGAGATTACCAGAAGTGCGCATATCCCGCCAATTGTTGTTCAGTTTGAAGAGAATTATAAAACTCTGCACGACAAAGTGGGTGACGTCGTGAAAAACCCTTTCTCAGCCAAATCGACTGGAGGGGACAAAATAAAATTCACACTTACAACCGTTGAAGACTTCACAGCAGCCACCGAGATGTTGCAAGCTAGCAACATTCCTTACTATACCTTTCCGATTGGACCAATGCCACTTTTGAAGGTGGTACTCCGTGGGATTCCCCGGACTATGGCCACTGACGACATCAAACTCGAGCTAAAAGATATGGGCTTCAATGTCCAGACAGTGGTTCAGCTGCGCCGCCCAGGAAGCAATGAGGTCATGCCTCTCTTCCTTGTCATTCTTCCTGACATCCCTGAGAATAGGCCCATCCTTAAAGTGGAGAACAT
The DNA here is from genome assembly GCA_031002005.1 of Vandiemenella viatica. Classification (NCBI taxonomy): domain Eukaryota; kingdom Metazoa; phylum Arthropoda; class Insecta; order Orthoptera; family Morabidae; genus Vandiemenella; species Vandiemenella viatica. The sequence continues at coordinate 238,695,241 of JARYHS010008074.1, read as the reverse complement.
CTGCCACCTCAAGATTCAAACGGAAAAACTGAGAGCTACAGCTGGACCCGCTCAGTGTTTTAATTGTCAACGTTTTGCTCATGTGAACAAGCACTGTAAAATGCCTCCCACTTGCGTGAAGTGTGCCGGCCCACATGAAACAAAACAGTGCACGTTGAGAAAAGGACACGACGCAGCTACGTGCTTGAACTGTGGGGGCGGCCATGTTGCGTCCTATAGAGGCTGTCCAGTGTACAAGAAGGCACGAGATCGCCAGAGAGGCCTACCAGCCAATAGTGATACCGCCAAACAACATCGCAAGAAGGATCTACAGCCACCGGTAGAAAATTTACAGAGCGTCTCCGCTATCCAGCATCAACAAACAAATACTTCCTCTCCACCGACTGGCAAAGAACAGACGAAGCCCACTAGGATGACTAGGAAGCATCCAAAGTACCAGAAACACAGAAAATCGAGTGAGACTGACGGTCGCCTCTTTTCGGAAGTTGCGGGTCCACAGTCGGCCACTGCTGCAACTTCTGACTCCAATCTGGTCGACCAACAATAACATAAAATCCCGCAGAGCTCCTGCACAGAAGATCTGTTAAACAACCAACCACGACATTGGCCTCCCTCAGCTGCTCCAGTTCCGGCGGAATCTGAGGACTGAGTAAACGGACATCTGCGCTGCAGTGAAGACAGCTCTAGCTACTCCCAAATGCAGTTGTAATCTTCATAATGGATAGACGACTCCAATTCAATAGCCTCTCTTTCTGTATATGGAATGCCAATGGCATTCATGGACAGACCGTGGAATTCCGGCAGTTCATTAGGGAACAAGACGTTGATCTAAGTCTTGTCACCGAAACCCACCTAAAACCGGGACTGAAAGCCTCAGTAGCCAACTACTGCTGTTATAGATATTATCGTCCAACTGCAAAAGGTGGCGTGGCTATCTATGTCAAGAGAAGCATTCCACATCATGAGACCTACATTCCGCCCCTGCAGTACATAGAAGCTGTTGGCATTGAAGTGGCCACGACAAGAGGCCCACTGACCGTAGTTTCTGCCTATCGACCTCCTAGAAGGGAAACAGCAGAGGCTGATTTTAATTTCTTGGCAAACATCAGAGGCAAGCTGTTCATCGGAGGTGATCTCAACGCCAAACACACAGACTGGAACAGCAGAGTTAACAACCCTTCAGGTAACATATTCCGGAGAGTCGCCAACAGACACAATGTATGTGAGTGGGGACCCGAAGAACCCACCTACTACCCAGCTCACTGCGGACGTCCGGATGTTCTCGACGTGGCTGTCACTAAAGGAACCACCGGATTCGTCGCGGCATCCACGCTTAACAGGATGTCCTCTGACCATTGCCCAGTCATCGTGGAGCTAGAGTCCGACCTAATCCTAAATGCACAACAAAAGTCGGAATTCAAGAAAACCGATTGGGGCAGATACCGTCAGATAGTCTCAGCAGCACTACCGGAACGCCCGGCAGAGGATATAGACTTTGCTCTATCCTTCTTCAGCACACTGTCAAGGAGGCATCAGCAGCGACGACTCCGAAGAGGTGCCTGACCAAGAACCCTTCACGCCAGCTCCCGCCCCACCTCCTAGCGGCTATTCGGCACAAAAACCGAATAGCTAAGGAGTGGAAGTTGACGAGGAACGCCGACACGCGAAGACTGCTACACCGAGTCCAGAGAAAATTGAAGGTGTCGCTGGCAGAGCACCGGAGCAGAGAATGGGAGGCTCGTGTTTCGATGCTGACCTCAGGTGATGGGACACTGTGGGCAGAGACAAAGAAATTCACTAGGCAGCGATCTCGACTCCCGCCCCTACACGGCGAACGGGGCCCAGTCTATCACCCAAGCGACAAGGCAAACGCCCTAGCAGATTCCTTCGAGAGGAACTTTCGGCCATCGGTAGGGAAGACCAGTTGCAAGTAGAAGAGGTACATCGCTGCCTAGACACCTATCTGAGGAAGGGGACGACGAGGAAGAAATTGACACCATCACTCCGGAAGAGGTTGGGATCTGCCTAGCCACACTTCACCCAGATAAAGCACCTGGTCATGATCGTGTCTTCAATAGCTGTCTCAAGAATCTACCACCGCAAGCGTCAACTTACTTGGCAGGAATATTTAACAACATTCTTTGCACTCAGCAATTCCCCCAATGCTGGAAACATGCTGAAGTTGTGGCAATACACAAAAGCGGGAAGGACCCGCACCTACCTCAAAGTTACCGGCCAATAAGCCTCTTGCCGTCTATAAGCAAAGTCTTTGAGCGGTTATTGCTCAAGAGGCTAAATCATTACATCGAACGGAACGAGATTATTCCCCATCACCAGCTCGGCTTTCGCCGCAATCACTCCACCTCGCAACAGCTCATGAAGTTGGTTGAAGCAGCGACGAGGGCATTCAACGAAAAACAATACTGTGGCCTGGTGCTTCTGGATATCGCCAGAGCATTCGGCTCTGTGTGGCATACAGGTCTGCTGCTCAAATTATACAAACAAGGCTTCTCAGGCAGACTAGTAAAGCTTCTTATGTCATATATCACTGGCCGCACCTTTTGCGTTCGTGTAGGCGAAGCCACTTCAACTGCTGGGGTACCGCAGGGCTATGTACTGGGATCAGTGATCTATGCACTTTTCACCGCTGACGTGCCTACCGCTCCCAGAGTTCTTTCTGCCACCTATGCCGATGACACGGCATACTGTACGGCAAGCAGAAGCTGTGCCCTAGCAACTAGGCGTCTGCAAGAAGTCCTTCGAACAACTGAGGACTGGGTGAAACGGTGGAGGATAACCATCAACGCCACAAAAACTCAAGCCATCATAATCAGTAAAAGACGCACTCAAAACCTTCCACCCCTTCGACTTCACAACGAGACGGTCCCGTGGGAAAACGAAGTCAAGTACCTAGGAGGCACTCTTGATCGGCGACTGACTTGGCGATCCCATATTCAAGATATCAGGAGAAGGGCAAGTGCTAGATTACACGCTCTATACCCTGTGCTGAACAGGAATAGCCTTTTGAAGCCCGCCACGGGAGTAAACATCTATATCACCCTGGTAAGACCCATTATGGAATACGCTTGTCCCGTATGGGGCTATGCGGCTGCTTCGCACCTTCGGCGCCTTCAGGTGATACAGAACAGGGCACTAAAACGGGCCCTCCACTTACCGAGCAGATTCCCGACTGCTGTTCTGCACGAGACTACTAACATCCCGCTGCTAACGGATCGCTTCAGACAGCTGTCTGCGACGTTCTACGATCGCGCCCAGAAGACCAGGAACCCGGAAGTTAACTCGCTCGGGCAATACGTTACAGGTATTGACCGTCATAAAAGACCACTCGCTATTCTAAACTAAGAACGCCAACGATAAGCCATACCAAAAGCAAAGTGTTGCTCCTTCTAGATTATGTTGAAGTAAATGTCGAAAGACAACACACTTCAAAATACTCTGCCTGTGATTAACTGTCAGTAAATGGCGTGGCTATAGGTGATGTTGTAACATATATTGTCTCTGTGTTGTAAATGAAAAAGTACTGAATAAATAATAAATCAGATACATAAATAACTACATTCTTTATCCAAATCTCAACTTCCTGGTTTGTTGAATCGATTTAGTTTAGTATCTGTCGATGTGGTTTATGACATTAGCCGGAATAACGTTTAAAAGCGTCAATTAATTACAGTGTCTCAGGCATATGTAGAACATTATCGAATTGTTAGTCACCTGAAGAGAAAATTTTAACAAATCACGAGCATTGATAACATAATATTGAGACATTTTTGAGGTTAATTGAATGTGATGTTTGCTAGTCTATCAGTGGATAACATATAGACTCTATGTGTTGCCAGTAAAGACGAAGAGTGGGTGAGGTGAATTATGCCAGTGTGTCTCCGCTGAAACCCGGCATAACGGGCAGTCAACCCCATGGCAAAGTTCACGATGCCCGTGAGTCAATCTAGCAGATCAGTTAGCCCCTCGGTGTTTGCGTCACGAAGTCAGAGACAGAATGAATCGTTCCATTAGCAATAATGTCCCAGTGTGACATTCTGTCCATACTATGAGCCCATTCTAATCCATATCAAATTTAATCAATACAATTTTAGGGTCATTTAACTGTGTTCAGAGCTCTCGTTTGTTGGAGCGGTGCGTGTTTTTTCGAAACAGTCTCGGCTAGCAATAATTTTTTTTTTAATAAGTATAGCCTGATACATAATAGCCCAGCACCTAGTTTCTACTCTGGGCCCATATTTCTAATATACTACAAGAAGTACATAAGATAGAATTATAGTTTGAAAATAATTGCTGAATATTGTTCAGGATGTAAGACTGGTTTATGATACATTAACTTATCAAGTTTCACGAAAGTAATTTGAGTAACATACGTTCGCACACAGTTACTGCTATATATAATTAAACTTAGACACATTCGCATACACAAATCACTTACTGCATTGTTGTATCACTTTGGACATTTATGACACTTTTACACACTTACTCTCGGCACAGCCACTTCGGACTAGCTCACCTCCCTGAGAAGATGACTCCTGGAAGTAGAGGTGTCCTCCATCGACGCATCGGATGTTTCTTCCATCTGGAATAGTCACTGCTCACTCACTGGTCGCTGTCAGTTTAGACTGTTTCTAAATGCCAAGAATCTTTCTTTGGCTGCCTGTGAACCCTGATTGCAAGCTGAATCAAGAAAGTAACATAATTATCAAGAAAGTACCGTAATGCGGTAATGGACGCTCAATACGTAGCAGTAGTAGGATTCACATTTTATTCAGACACAGTATGTAGGAAAGTTTGGATGTGCTGAGGTGATACCCTTAGTGTGTATGAATGGTTAGGATAGATGATGTAATAGTTTATCATTGTTTTTCAAGTAATTTGGTAAGAAAATTGTGAATTATTGATGTTATAATTTGATGAAAGTTGTAAAATAATCGGAATATCATGGAAGAAAGCGCGATCGGTTAGTAGCAACAGCTCCTTTCAATTGAACAGAAATATTAATTAATGAAGAATTGAAGGGATGTGGCATACAATTATGTGTTCGATACAGAACATCTTTAAATGTTACACCAGCACCTGTCATGATGCTCTAGAAATTCCTGGAGAGAGTGAAGTTATGATGTCCCTCGTCTTCCGTTTTCCTCCACATAGAACAACATATAAACATTTTACTTAACGCGCACGGGGCTGTGTCTCATTGGATGGCAATAAATTACGCCATTCTGTCAATTTTCCGGCCTAGAATCATCTTTCTTTTCCAGATGACACTATTTGTTCTTATTGACGATTGTAGACGCATGCAACAAGAATAAGTATTTAGCAATCTCTGATTTACCAGACGAAATTGCTCCCTCAAATTCTGCCTGTGATTGCTCTACGCAGTTTGCGTCCTTTAGTGCCTTCAAGGCGTCTGATACAGTTGGTATGAACTATACATCGAAGCCGAATTACAGGATCAATTTTTGGCCTGTGCTTTTTATACTTATACCTTAAACGTCCCCGACGAGTCGTAAAGCGTTAAGAGCCAATCACACCCTGAAAATCCAGTCATCAGGACATTTTATACCGTCTCTATCGTCAGGCATCTCCCGAAGGTTGTCTTTTCAAACCTTTTGCAAGCAGATTAACGCCGCACACCAGCGTGTCTGTGAATACCTTCCAATTGCGCACATCATAAAGTTTCGGATCTGCGAACAGTTCTTTCTTGCCAACGTTTATCTCAAAATTGTTCACTGTTCGGATTTTACTTCGCTATATGGAATAACTCGTAAAGCAAGCAGATTCTGCCAGTAAATTGATACGTTATACTAGCTTCTTGATCACAGCATTGCACACATTATGTTTGTGGAATCATTCACGCAAAACCTAACATGTCCGCGTAATATAGGAATTTCTTCACGTTTGAACTAAAGCTGATGGTGTCATCGCCCGTGTCAGCTTAGTATTCAGTGAAAGATGGAATCTTTATTAATTATGTCCAACCAGGCTTCCGTAGGCAAAATGACTAAAGTGGAAATCCTTATGATTTCGTCATGTTCATCCGTCCATAAGACACAGCGTAATAATTTCTCCTTTTCGCACCGTTTCTACTGAAATTTTACGGGATGCTATTTTTTATTTACTGCAAAAGTGATACCTAAACAATTAGTTAAAACAATTGTGGTTTCTTGCGATATACGTAACACAGGAATGATGATTTTGTTTTCGCGTATTCCATTGACTTTGGTATTCAAAATGAAATTAATGCTGTTTTGGGACATTTTCAATTAGTTACTATTTGGCGAGATGTGAGTTACAAACGTCATTAACAATGTCTTCATCCCACTAGATTTCTCAATTTTCCAACTATTTTACTGAAATATCTGAAAAAAAATCACAATCACAGCACCAAATATGGAATTTCAATTAAAATTGTGTTGTGGAAGTTTTTTTTAGGTTCTCATGTTATTTTGTTTCAAAGAAGCTTACATTTCAGTCCTCAAAATAAGTCTTGAATCCAAGTAATAAGGTTTATTTGCTTAAATATGATAGAGAAACAAATCCGAAATTTATATTTTTAATTACTTTACTTTCAACTACGATTCACACCTTTGGAATATGCGTGATGTAGCACTCACGACAATACCGTCATTATGCACTTGGTACACATCCCAATATTCGCCTGGAATGATTTCGGGAAAGCCATGGAAAAACGAAAACTGGACGGTAACACCGGTTATTGAATCGTATCCTCCCAACTATAATGTCTGAGCGTTAACCGCTTACCTAAAAAATTCAGTGAATTATTACACCCGATTGAAATACAAATAGATTCTATCTGCTATTTCTCAATTGCTGCACTGCACTTTTATAATTGCAAAAGCGATTGGAAATAAGGTCGCGATCGTAATTCCAAGTGGTGATAAAAAAGGATATAACATTATTTTTGGTTTCTATAGAGCAGTGAATATAAATTCACAGCTTGTGCATTACTGGGTTAGAAATTATGGAAATGATACTGTTACACCCTGGTTGGATTTTGCGGTATTCTCGTGTGCCATCTTCTGTGTCCTTCCTGTTATCCCAAGAAGCATTCAAGCACTAGTTCAGAAACAAGTAGTTCCGTTACGTCACAAATGCTTGTATTCTAACCAATAACTGGGGAACCGTAATTACGTCGCAAAGTTCATGGAGTTTCATTGGTTTCCATGAGCATTGCATCCTGGGTTTCAGTCGCACTGTCCCATTATAGATCTGACGTAAGCCTTTGGACACTTTTATTTTAAATATGACGCTATTGTAAGCTGAATAATAGAACTTGCGTATAGTTGAATTAGGGTGTGGTAGGTAGTCATAATTGTGATGCTTTGGTTCCTACCTCTACCCAGCAATATTTAAAGACTAAAATTCTCTAAGATGTATTTCCTGTTAATGGACCTTTTACATGCTGCACTCAATAAGAAATATTAACTCTTTGGTAGCCATTTTAACAGATTCCGTGATTTTATACCATGTCTTTCTTTGTCGTGTGAAGATTAGAACAGTATGTAGCATATCCAATAGCCCCGAAAATATATATGTATTTATAAGTATATTTTGTAGTATTGAAATGAATGTATAATATGAATTGTAAGCAAGTGTATTTGCTCACGGAGACAACAGACGGTACCAAGTTTGTAAACAGGGGTAATATAAGTGACATTAATATCTTTGGTTTTTGGAGAGTGTGAGAAGTGTGTACGAGAGAGTGTCTGGCCGCGAGCGGCGCGAGTTGTTGCGCGCCAAGATTGTGGCGGCGGTCTAGTAATTTTGTATTGAGCATGCTGGACCTGTGATTATTCTTAATATACGAAAGAGTGTGTTTTCATTTGTGGTTTTATAAAGTTGTTCAGAATAGCAAATGGACTTTGATCAATAAAATAGAAACTTATTGATTGTACGAAGTTAAACGTCTTCTTATTATTTGTATAATAAGAACCTTTAAAATGAAGATAAGTAGCTCCTCAGTCCGCGTGCTTGGGTGAAATGACGGTATAAGGGCCGAACCGTCAACAAACCTGTGGACTTTAATTGGTAATACGAAATAGTAATTGTTAGGAGTATTACACTTTGCTTAACACTGCCAGGATAGTGAAGATAGCAGTGATAGATTACACTTGGCTACCTTGAGGAGTATTACATTTGGCTACCCTGCAGAGGATAATTCAGTGGTATGATGGTACCAATTACGGATGTTAATTGCTAATTAACATAGCATCCGGGACGCCTGGAAATCTTCTGATTTCTATAACGTCGCTGCAGTCAACAGTGGTGAGCAACTTCCGACGACAGCAGTTTCGCAGATTGGCAAGTACAAAATTCCAGATTTAATTCACGGGGTAACAGCAGCAATCGACGATCACATTGCAGAAAGAAGAGCAGTTATAAAATTTTGAACAGTAAAAAGTTAAATTTAAAATCAGTGAAATTAACTCTAAAATTTGTTTGTTTAAAAGAACATTGAAACGAGAAAAGTAATAATCGCTTGGTTAAAGAATATCTAAAGACAAAGAATTGCTATTAAGAATTGTAAAAGAAAAAGTTATCATTGAAAGTCTAAAGTTTGTTACAAATTGCAGTAGTTTGTTTAGAGTAGTTAGCGTCTGTGGTTTCCGATGAGAAGCAAGTAATAATAAAGAAATTATAAAGAAAAAAGGGGGGAAAACACTTCGTAATTAGAATTAAAATCTGTAATGTATTTATATGTTTGATTTTATTTCAGGCCGGAGGAGAGCAGAATTTAAATACTATTTTGTTTCTGTGAACTGTAAATTTTCAGCTGACACGAGGAAGTACGAGATTTGGTAGTGATTTGGATCCTGAATTGTTTGTCTTTGTTGTGTGTTGCTTAACGGCGTTGTTGAAAGCGGCGTTGACTCATTGTTGATTGGTGCCCTTGGAGTTTTGAATTGTTGTCTGACGGAATTTTTCCTATTAACTGGAGTGTAATATAATTTTGTTTCTTCTATTTTGAATTTTCAAATGTCTTTGAATATGGAAGACGGTTGTGATAGATTAGTCCGAACGGAAGGTAATACGGATTTAGTGGAGTCAGATGGTAATAATTCAGGAATTTTGATCGAAAGTTCGGGAACAGTAAGTTTTGATGGAAAATATGAAAATCGTATGGGGATACGTGAAAACAGTAAGTTTGTGCAAGCCGAATTGAGTAGTAGTCCGGTTGTTAATGGGGATGACAATGAATTTGGCAGTCGTTTTGCAATTAATGACATTAGTAGCGGTAGTGAAGATAATGTACAATTTGAAGGAACCAGTGTATTTAATGGGGGGCAGAACCCAGTAGAAAGAATAATTTCACCAGAATTGAATCAGTCTGAAAACACTCGGGAAGGGTCGGCAAATTTTAATATGCTGCTAACCGCCATATTAGATGCTAGCCGAAAACAAGAAGCCTTATTAGATGCTAGCCGGAAACAAGAAAAAGCCTTATTGGAAGTTAGCCGGAAACAAGAAAAGCCTTATTGGAAGTTAGCCGAAAACAAGAAACCGCCATAGTAGATGCTAGCCGAAAACAAGAAACCGCCATATTAAATGCTAGCCGAAAACAAGAAACCGCCATGCAAGATTTGGAAGAAAGAATTACTGGAAACTTCAATCAGATGGTAGTACAGGTCCATGAAAGAATTGAAAATGTAACAGAGCAGATGAACGTAAAATTCGAAAAAATTGAAAGCAAAATGTTGAAAATTGAAAATAATATGCGACAAAAAATTGTGGAAGAGATAAATGATAACGTAATTCCTATGGTAACTCGAAGTGTGGCCGAAAGCGAAAGGTTATTTAAAGAAAAATTAGAAAATGTAAACAAAAATCAAGAGAATGTTGAAAATGAGATGGGGAAGATTCGGGAAGGTCAGAAACAATGTGATAAGAAGATACAAGGATTAGAACGGCAGGTCGTTGAACATTCCAGTAGAACAGTATGTATAGAGCAACAGTTTGAAGAATTGTCGGACGGGGGTCGCGCAAATACGCGAAGATATGATCAGCATAAAAGGAAATCTAGAAGAGGTCAAAAAACAGCCTAATATTATTGTGAGCGGCGGATCGAATGCTTGTCAATTATCGTTACCCGAAACTATATTTGAACCGGGCGGAAATGTTCATCCCGCTGACTTTGTTAAAATTTATGCTAGAACTTTGCCCATAGAATGGTCAGAGGTTGATAAAATGCAATACGTACACAGAAAAATGAAGAGCGAAGCTTTTTCTTGGGGGTGTGAAATTTTAGAGAGCTGTCATAATTTTAATGAGTTTCTACAAATGTTCCGAGATAAGTACTGGTCTCAGAGACGACAACGAAAAGTAAAAAGTGATTTTTACAACTGCAAGCGTTACCACAGGACAGATGGGAGTATGAGAAATTTTTGTGAGAAAATGCAGACAGAATTACGGCATCTAGATCAGCCTATCGGAGAAATTGAACGAATGGAAGTGCTATTACAAAAGTTGCCCAGACAAGTCCAGGAAAAATTAATTGCAACCCAGTGGGACAAGATGGAAGACTTTTTAGACATACTAGAGAGGATAGACAGATACCAAGAAGCTTATGAAAACAACACAGAACGAAACAAAATGTTCGACCGGAGTGCGGATAAGATGAAAGATTATCGACACAACGATAAGTGGGATAACGGTTCACAGAGAGGACGTGACATATACGGAAGAAGTGGGAGGCAAATGTACGAGCAAGAAAGAGGAAATCGGCATTTTGACAAGAATGTGGCCAATGATAATAAATACGGTAATCAGAACTATAGTAGTAACTATGCATCAGGTGAACGCCATGATTACAGACAGCAGCCTAAACAAATGATGTATATGAGAAAAACAGAAAAAGTACAGGATGAGAAAGAAGAAGAGGCGGAAAACTCCAAACCGCGACTGTGAAGGTCCGCACGGAAGCGAATATCGGAACTTATGGACCAAATAATGTTAAAGTAAAAGAGAATGAAGAAGAGCATTTATTCGAGTGCCGCAAATCATACAGCAAAGATGAATATCTACAATGGTGGAAATGTTTCAACGAGATAGAGAATGAGAAATGCGAAGTCGCGACATTAAAGCAAGGGGATGGTTGGAATTGTCGCGAAGTCATAGATTTGGCTAACATCGATGTACGGGATGAAGAAGAATATGAAAAGAATACCGGAGGAGGAGAATAGTGCGGAGGTGCAATGTAAAGCTGCAATGGAATTGTTCGACGAAGGAAATTCTGAGAATGAAGATAATGAGCTAGCGATTAGCATTGACGAAACTGGGGAAATTGTTCCTAGCAGTGATAACGAAGAGGAAAGGGAATCTGGAAGCAGTGAAGAAGAAAATGAGAATGAAGTCAGAATATTTTTTATAAGGAAATATGATGAATCGGAGATTAAAGGTATATCACGGGTAAGGGCGAAAACAGTTGAAGCACCAGGTAGCTGTCAAAATGCGAATATAGCCCCTTTACGAACACGTACCGATGTTGCTTGTTATTCTACCGCCTACGGAGAAGAGCAAAGTAAAGAACAAAAAGCTTTATTATCTTGTACAATTGAGGACAGTCAGTGCCAAGCGAGCTCGGATGATTTCAAAAAGAGTTATCTATCTAAAATGAACCACCAGGAAGAAATAGAATGGTCGCACAGGAAAGTACTAAATGATTTATTACAAGCAGAAATTATAAAAGATTGGAAGAAAAGAAAGAAAGAAAAAATCAACGTTATGGGGGCATAACATTTGAGATACGATACATCAAGGGTAGCGACAACACTGTGGCCGATGCATTGTTGAAAAAAATGTTACCAAAAATTACGAGAAGTTGTTATATTCGACAATATGCGGAAGCGAGTAGCACGACGCTTGGCGTTTTGTGACCTGTGCCAGCGCACGAAAGTATCGGTGACGACAAGTAAGAATCTGATGCAAAACATATTGCCCACCGACGTGTTGGATCTTGTCGCAGTAGATTTATACGGGCCGCTACCTAAATCAAGAGGCGGATTTGCTCACCTATTTGTATGCTTTGATGTATTTTCAAAATTTGTAAAGTTATACCCGATAAAGAAAGCTACTGGTAAGGCACTTGCGTGTAAACTAGTAAAAGATTATTTCGTGAATCTCGGACGGCCGCTATCTTTGCTTTCGGACAATGGTAGTCAGTTTTTGTCAAACAGTTGGTCTTCTTGCATGAAAGATAATAATATAAAGCATATTCGAATATCGAGTTATCACCCAGCCAGTAATCCTTGTGAAAGACAAATGAGAGAACTTGGAAGATTATTTCGGGCGTACTGTAGCCAGAAACACACACGATGGATTGAATATGTGAAAGAATTCGAAAATTTGATAAACAGTATTCCGAGTGAAAGCACCGGATACACTCCATTCCGCATCATGTTCGATAAAGATCCTCCAGATTTTATAAGAGAAAGTGTTAAATTTCCTGTCGCTACCACTCTTAATCGACAAGAGCTTCTAAATCAAGTCAGAGAAAGAATGAGAAAGAAGGCGGATGAAAGAAAGAGAAGATATGATAAAAGAATCCAACCTACCGAGTTCGATTTGAATGATTTAGTTTTGGTGAAAACAAAATGTAAGTCCAGTAATATCAATTCGGAGATTAAGAAATTTTTCAAAGTTTATTTTGGACCTTTCCGTATAATTTCTAAGCCTCATTCTAGTGTATATTTACTTGCATATCCTAAATCAAATAAAAAACTGGGTTTGCGAAACGTAGTAGACTTGAAACTGTACAAAACTAAAGATAGTTTGTAAAAATTGTTGTATGTAGTTGAGAAAGGTTACATTAAAATATAAGTGATCTGAATAGATGTAAGTAAGGTTTCAACCTGCCAAGAGTGTACAAAGAATAATGAAGACATTAAAGTAAATGTTAGAATATGTGGACTTTAAAATGTGCTTGTCGTGTAAGTGATTTAGTAGCACAATTAACTTTGACGCTAAAAGAAAATCAGCTGTGCGGTTACGCCCCTAACCGAGCGCCAGGTAGACTACCCGCTTCGGCGAAATATGACAATAGAGTGTGTGCTCACCGCAAAGAGTTGGTTGTTGACCTGTCAGCTGTTGGTAGCATTAATTGTAACGGACCATGTACAGTTCATGAAAAACGAAAAAGGTGTAAAATGTGATTAATAAGGAAACATTCAATTGGTGTACATAATAACATTTGGTGTTGTGTGGAAAGGTTATTCAATCAATGTGTCAGAAAATAACACTAACGATTTTGACTGAAAAGTTAATATGGACAGATAGTAATGACTTCTCGGCAAAGTGAAATACATGCCAAGCATTAAATTTAATTTGCCTCGTAGTGGGGGCAGGTGTAGCATATCCACTAGCCCCGAAAATATATATGTATTTATAAGTATATTTTGTAGTATTGAAATGAATGTATAATATGAATTGTAAGCAAGTGTATTTGCTCACGGAGACCACAGACGGTACCAAGTTTGTAAACAGGGGTAATATAAGTGACATTAATATCTTTGGTTTTTTGGAGAGTGTGAGAAGTGTGTACGAGAGAGTGTCTGGCCGCGAGCGGCGCGAGTTGTTGCGCGCCAAGATTGTGGCGGCGGTCTAGTAATTTTGTATTGAGCATGCTGGACCTGTGATTATTCTTAATATACGAAAGAGTGTGTTTTCATTTGTGGTTTTATAAAGTTGTTCAGAATAGCAAATGGACTTTGATCAATAAAATAGAAACTTATTGATTGTACGAAGTTAAACGTCTTCTTATTATTTGTATAATAAGAACCTTTAAAATGAAGATAAGTAGCTCCTCAGTCCGCGTGCTTGGGTGAAATGACGGTATAAGGGCCGAACCGTCAACAAACCTGTGGACTTTAATTGGTAATACGAAATAGTAATTGTTAGGAGTATTACACTTTGCTTAACACTGCCAGGATAGTGAAGATAGCAGTGATAGATTACACTTGGCTACCTTGAGGAGTATTACAAGTAGATATTCTATAAAATATTTTCAGGTAGCTGTCTACCGACCAAGGACCAAAGTGACGGCAGATGTCATGAAACGCTGAAATCAACCAACGTTGTTGCTTCTTTTATAATGCATATTACGTCTGTGAATAATATTGATCTGCCATTCAAGAAAATCGTGGCGCTGTTTCATGCATACTTTGGTTAAAAGTGACGTCAACACTTCTTCTTTTCGTATCGATGGTAGCATTAGATACAAAGTAGATTTTGCGCAAATGCAATGGCTTTGTTATTATCTGATCTGATACACATTTATTCCGAGTTGTGGGCACGACAACAAATGTACGGTGGTTTCAATCTCGCCACGAGAACGTGTGATATCTGGTTGTTCTCTAAAGTATCTCCAGGAAGCGAGAGTATCTTTGCAACGGCCAACTCCAACTCGACAACTTTTCAGTGAATTCCATATGGGACATGGTAATAACATCGTACGAACCACTATTCACCGCAAAATTAGTAATGAAATGCCGTTAATGCCTGATGAGTAAATTTCCTCTTTAAGGTCGAAGTTTCGTTCGTCGATAAGAATTAATATAGTCTTCTGGGGTGACTAGCTGCGTGAGCAGGGTGTTATCTCTCTAATCTTTGCGCTTTTAAATACGCTGGGTTTAGTTTAAATTGTTCATGGTCTGATAAAGTTTCTTGTTAATTAATTTTCAATATGTTTTTGATAATTTAACATTCATGTTTATTTTATTTAATGAATGGCATAGTTTCTCGCTCTTTGTTGTGAATAAATTACGAGAGATATTTTATTAACTTCTATAGTTTTCCATTTTTTAACATTATATTCCAATTTTTCCTTGCAATTAAATTAACTGAATATTATATTCTGTATGTAAAGGAATACAACACATAAGGGGACAGAGTAACTTTTATATTCCAGGCACAAGGCAAGATAAAATTTATCTGTGAGAAGCGCTCGATAAAATCGGGAATAGTTTGAGAGAAGGCGATATCAGATAGCTGTGACAGACAGTTCACTTTTGCAATCTCAATAGTAATCTTTGACGGTTTGGAGATAAGCTGTTGCCATTGTCTTCAACCTGGAAACTGTATCTCATTTTCTATCACCCAATAACTGCTATTATACGTTTCTTTAGAGCCATATTGCTGTTTATTAATGGTAATAATTTTGTAAATTTCTGTTCATCACAGTATTTCTGAACGGACTAAAACGTCATCCAAGGCGCGGGGCGCGAATGTTACAGACCCTGCAATATTTGTCACCAGTACACTCCATATATTTGCCTTGCTCGAAAAATTTCCTCGTAGAATCTATATGTTACTAAAACGTCTGAGCAGCCACAAGAGGAGGACAGGTGCAAAAGAAGATATCGCCATAGAACGTATGATTCAGTTGTGGGAAAATTTCTCAGAGTTTTCGAATGAAAATTGCTATTAATGAAAGAGATATGATTGTTTAAGAAGCACGTGTTTCAGCGTTTCCATAACTTCTTCAAGTGCTACTCGTGATAGAAATTTTCGTGTTAACAACAAAGTCATAAATAACAATTGTCAAAAATATGGTATCTTACGTCCAGAGGTGATATTGGAAAAAGCTGAAGATACTGTCTGATGGATAAAACAGACGGCACTGTGAATCAAAAAAGGGCAGCGGACAGTGATGTGTGGATACGTGCATTTGCACCCTGGTCAGCGTACGGGCTCGTATTGTGTGCACGAGGTTGGGTGAAAAGCCGTTGGCGTTGGCTGGCTTCCGTAAGCGGCGCGCTGCCGCCGCCTTGATGTGTTGCGTCCGCTATTATGGGAAGATACTGCCGGAGAACTGCGAGGAAGCGGAAAATAGGTATCGTCCGGCAGCCGAAACATTTGCAACGGGAAACAAAAGATTCAGCAGACAACCGTGAAGTTTACTGAGTAACTAACATGACAAAGTAGCTGGGTTTGGAATTATTAAAAGACAGAAGTCAGATAAATAGGGAGTCAGTTATGCGCACGTTGGTTATATTGTGGCAGTGGCAATCTGGCAAATGATTAGGAAATATGTTTCAAACGGAACTTAGGACAGCAATCATAATTACATTTTGATTTCTGATTTACGCGAACGGAAAAGTTCTGATCGGAGGAAAGGATATGGGATAGGTTTTTAATTCTTTTTAGTAGAAAGTAAAGAAAAGAAAAGAAATTAAAATAAGAAATAAAATAGAAATTGACACTTTGCCTATTTCTCTTTCCAGATACCTAGAACGTATTATTATGTTGTGTGAAAATATACGTTTTGAATTTTCTAATTTTTTATATGTATATATTATGTAAGAATACTACAAGACCAACAGAAATAAAACCTTCTACGTTTAGTGTCAGATTCGTACCAGCGAACCTTGTACACTTAGGCCTAAACGCTAAACACCTATGCTGCTTATGTCAGTCCCTGGAACACGTTTTAAGCGAGAAGGGTTGCCAAAAAACATACCTGTACTTCCAAAAATCGAAGAATTTAAGGTAAAAATTCGCAAAAATGTTAACAGACTGGGATAGGAAAATCGTCACAGGTGCACAGCCTCTATCACAATTACTAACAATAATGGTAATAAAAGTTCTGTGTGGGAAACGATACTATTGTGGATCGTAATATAATTTGCATGCTTTTTTGAAAGAGAGTCCAGTTGATAAACGTTTATCAAGACTGGCGCATGAGTGACAACGCTCGAGCCTGGTATTCCGTGGAACGCAGGTTCATATCCCCAAACGGCAATCAAACCACCATCTTTTGCAATAATATGACGGTGTATCTAATTGTTATTTAAGTAATATTTTTCTCTAATTAAGGGTTTAAATATTTCTAACACTTTCGCGTAAGAATATTGATAGTTACGGATACACTAAATTGGTTTTGCTTCCATATCATCGTTAAGTTTAACTGGGTAGGATGCACTGAAATCTACGATAATTTATATTGTTCTAAAAAAAATTAGATTTTGATTATACCGCCGTCTCTGACGATGGTTGAACCACTATCAAAGTTAAGACTAAGATTTTGTTGCCTTAAAATTTGACTTGGAGAGGACTGGGAGAAAACAGTGGAACTAATTAGGACACAGAATTTAAAAGAACCTTCCAGCATTAACAGTACGTTTTAAGGAAACAATGGAAAACCGATCTTGCAGATTCAACTAGCTTTTTACCTCTTGGATCAACACTGCTGAAACTCTTATGCTTCACCGGACTCATAATATAAAACCGCTTTTGAATCAAGGATGTGAAAGGAATGTTATTTGTTAAGTTTCGTCATAAGAAACTGAAGCAGAGTAACAGAATACTAGAGTAAAAGGACGATAAGGAAATGAGAATAGTATTGATATATGCAGTACAGATGACCACCGATTCATATTTTTACTCATACCTTAATACTAAGAGGAATGATTCATTAAATTTTAGGGTTGCAAAGACAATAATAATTAGACGTATAGGAAGAGACTAATAGTGAAATTTAATCTGTTTGGTATTTTTTATTTTATTTTACTTTTATTGATGAATTTATTTTGATGCGTTGTTACAAAACTGTCTATATACAATAGAAACATTTAGGTTTCAAACTATTGGGTAACAGCGCACATTTGGAAGGAATTTGTTGATATACTATTTTGAAATCTGTTTTTCCAGTTATGATTGTTCATTTTCGTGGCTAAAAATACTTTCTTATCACAGCATTCTGTAACCTTATTTCGATTCTTTTTTTCCTAACCTTTGATCTGCGCGTTTGCATTATTAGAAGTGTCTAATAAGAAAGAAGGTTTGACATATAATTTACACCATTTCTTGGGTAACGTGTAGTAGATCTAACAAGAGTTCCAAAGTTCCTATAAAAATATTACCTTATTTGCTGTTAGAAGATTCTGAGAAGTTATTACTACCATTCATCAAACATATAAATTCAGTGACTCATACTTTTTAAAAACTGGTTACTGGTTGTTATCTGTTGCCATGAAAATCTTATTTGTTGTTAATGAAAAAGTACCTGAGTGACCGATCTTCGCTCGCTCAGCTTCTTTTGATTTCTGTTAAATATACAAGATTTCAAGTTTGATTAAAGTAAAAGGCATTATGTGTTGCACAGTTCCTTGTTCTAACTAAAGAGAAGCTTAACTAACATCTGTAGGCTTACTGATACCTGAAACTTCTACGAGATGAGGTTAGAGCCGCTTCCGAGAAACCAGACACGGAATTGATACCTCTTTTTATCTTTTTTTTATTTGTTTGTAAAATCGTGTTACAAATTTGAAAAGCAAAAAAAATTGTCTATTTATGAAATTTCATCCTAATCGCTAGAGCCTTTTTCGAGACCTTAATGCAAATCAGGGATTAATTAATGGTGCAAGATTTGTGGTAATTCAGTCAGATAAGATCATCATCATTTTTAAATTCATTTATTCCGAAAAAATTATGCTCATACTTCGTTGTAACTTCACATTTTCTCATCAACCGTCTCTTTCCAAATGATAAGAAAACAATTGGCAAATGAAGTAACCTTCATTATAAACATTAATAAAGCACAAGAGCAGATGCTTCCAAAAGGCAGGATTGTATTTATCAGAACATATTTTTTTTTGGCCCACATACGCTGCTTTTTCACGAGTTTGTAGATTCATTAATATTTATTTTTGTGTTTAAGACACATACGATCAAAAAGTCATATTTTTAAAAAATATCTACATTTTAAAATAATTTTCAATTAAACATGCAGTATCTAATGATAACGACTTGTTACAGTAAAAGTGATATTTATACTACTCTTCAAAATAAAATGACTTTCATTAATAAACACTTGCATTTTACTTATTTCAACATTATGATATTACCATTCCATAACTGACCACGATACTAATCGCACGGGTGAGCAAGTGTACAAAAATTATTCCTTTTAAGATATAAGAGTTCCTTGCTGTTTCGAAAGAAAACGTAACTAAAGCAGCTCAGCTTAATGGTGCCTGAAACATCTACGAGATGTCATTAGTGCCGTTTCCGAAATACGGAATACAAGAACTGTTTTTTTTTTTTTTTTTTTTTTTTTTTTTTTTTTTTTTTTTTTGAAAATTCGCGTTTTCTGCAGAGAAGGTAAACTTAAAACACAATACGTTATCTAAATATGAAATTCCATCCAAACTGTTAGAGCCGTTTCCGAGATCCAAAATATATATATACAAGAATTGCTCGCTTAAGGATATAAGATTAATTGTCTTTGTTTTTAAAACTTTCGGCACAAATAGTTGTTTATTTATAGCGTATTACGAAATGTATTTACCTACATTTTTTATCTTCGAGATAAGTGGTAGAAATTTCTTTTAATTTAAACTGATTTGTAATAACTCTTAATTGCAGCATTTTAACGAAACATCTTGCATTATGACAGTATAACAAACATTTATGGGTATAAGTATATTTTGTTTATATATTAGTTACAGTTTCTTCATATTGTTAATTTCTTAGGTATTAGACAGTTCCAAATTCTATGAATCTTTAATAATATTTCGAATGTTTAAAATGTTACACGAGGTAGATGAAGCTGCGGGTGGGCTTCCAAGCCAGTGAACAAGGCGAGAGGTGCGTGTGGGGTGTTTTGGTTGTTGGGGTTGGTAGCGGATGTCCGCCGCTGCAGGCCAGAGCCGAGTCGGTCGGGCACTTTAATTTGATTCGCAGTGTTATCAGTAATTAACGGCGCCTGACAGCCCGGGGCCAGCACAGGGTTAATTGCAGCGGAATCGGCCCAGCCATAAGCTGTCTGCTCTGCGGGAACGACGCTGCACTAACGTGCAACGCGATCTAGGCGGCTCAATCCAAATCCAAACGACACAGATGCCTGATCATCATACTAATATCACAGACTGAGTCCAAAACAAAGATTATCCTTGTATGTTCACTCGTATACACAACGGTATACATGTTGCGAATCATTAAGTAATATATGTTGTTACCGCTTGAATTTATTAGAATCAACATGGGTCTCTATTTTCAGTTATATAATTTGAATTTGTCCATTTAATTTATTTATTGATAATTTCCTAGGTCTTAATCCTTTGCTTAGTTATTTGATTATTCTAATAGCGTAAATTAATTAATATTTGTAATCTGCTCTGTTCTCAGCACTATAAACTCAGTGCTGTAATAATAAAATAGTTTTTTGAGGAATGAGCAATTCTTATCTGTTTGCCTTTTGATGAAATGTAAGAAACTTGAATATCTGCTCAATATTTAATCGAGTGAGAGAATGGTTACCTATTACAGTAATAAATGAATCAACTTTTTGACTCAAATTTTTAAACAGAATATGATCAGTTATCATTATTTGTAGACATGCCGACTGGTGACAGAGTAGTTCAGCCAAACAAACAGTATATCACTGTGTGTTTGTCCCAATTTCTATGGTTTAAGCTTGTTTCCTCATTATAATCATACCAATAATATTTTTTAATAGAACAATGTAAGATATCGGAAAATCGCTATATTAAATATTTCTTCGATATTATACTTAAGTTTTTCTGTCCATTTTACGTAAAGATTACTACTTTTTGTTAATCCTCCTTACTAAGCCGTTAAGGTAATTAACTTTTTACTTCAAGTAGAGCTTCGACGCTGACAACTTTGTTGCAGTAATGCCACCTACTGTTCCTTCTTCTCGTATGTTCGAAATGCCTTCTCAAAATGACACCTACAGAATTTTTAAGCAGTAGCAGTTGTTAGCCGTGTTTCACGAAAGACACAGACTTCTTTATCGTGGCCGTCTTCTGTTATGTGGCTACAACTTTTCTATACGTCGCATCATCCAATAAGTATCCGCCATAGTTCAAGGGAACAATGGCGGATGGTACATGATGCGTCGATCAGTACAGTTGACTGGATTAAAACATTAGATCTCCAGATATGAAATTGTACAAGCTTGTGATATGTAAATTTCCTATTGTGTACCTTGTTAAATAATCATACGATAAATAAACAAATCATCCAATAAGTCATTTGGCTTGAATGGAGACTTTGTCTTTGAGGCAGTGTAATGTTATAGGGTTTCTTCTACTAAACAAAAACTGAAGATAGACATTGCAGCTTATTTTGAAATTCCAGAAACAGCACTTCGATGGCGAAATTCTTGAGCCATTATTGACTTTGAAGTAATAAATCTTGCACTACTTATTGAAATCATAGAAGGAACTCTATAACGGTCTTGGATTGTGAAATGCAGGTTAGTGTTGTATTTTGTTTTGTGTAGTACAAGTTGGTCACTCGTCCCAGTTTTGCTGTGTCCACTTGCAATATTTTTGAGCCCGAGTGTTGGTCACTCGTCAGAGAATCAGTGTTATTTTGAACGCAGACCAGTATTGATTTGTATGTCGGTGATTTGCCAAAATGTTTTCATACTCTTGAGACAATAACAGCAAAACTGTCGCATATATGTTTTTCCTTGTTGTTAGAGTTAATACAATTTCAATCTTTATGTAAGTATTATTGTTTTGAGATCTTAAATATTAAACTGCGTTTCATGATTAAATTGTGGTAGCAGTCAGTTACCAAATGTGAACAAGATTTGTAGTTCAAAATTAGTTAGTATCGGTGTTAACTAGGCAAGAACGCAACACACGTTTACTCGTGAAAATTGTGGTATAATTTGCCACCCGTCGCTGGAACGTTGTGAAGAGGAATGCTAATACTATGCCTAGGCCAGTTAAATCTGTTACGGCTTGTGTGTATTCTCGGACGATTGTGGAAACAAAGGATATTGAAGTAGTTAGACTTGGCTCGATACCGTTGCATAAGACGGACGCGATGGGTTCTGGTAGAACCGCTTCAAACTGCAACGTCGTAGGTGACTGCATACTTTGTAGGAGTTAGTAACTGGAAGTTTACAGTCATTGATACCGTTAAATGAACGGCGATATTTATTCCATTAGATGATCATACACATCAACGTGTAGTGGTCAATGCATTACGTGAGTGTCTTAAAGCAGAATTATCGGTTCCGCAGCTACGAATAATCCAGGTTCCGTTAATGCTTCAAACAAACCTTAACTAACAGCTTGTAAAGCGAAAAATCGTTTGATGAATGTGGAGATGATCACTGCTCAATTTACCTATCTAACAATACAATTTTTTTTCGTAGAGAATGCAAAATACATTGAGATTCTGACTAAATGGATTATCCCTTAGCACAGATTATTTCTGCACTCTTTCGGGAAAATAATTGTTTAAAATATAGATTTTACCCATACAAATTATTTCCCTTTCCCCCCATCCCCAAAGAAATTACGTGTTCCTATAATTGGTGGTTCCGCTCGAATATACAATTATCGTTTTTTTTCGAACGCCAAGTCATGCGGCACCAGTAAAGAGAATTTAGCTGTTGAAATCGATGATACTCTTGTTTTCGTGATATCGGTGTAACTGGAACCTTTTGTATTCATGTGGCGCCAGAACGGGAGCAGCCAATTGTAATCAATGCCATCACAGAAGAGTTAAATCTGTGAAATTCAGAGAGTTATGGAAACAGAGAATAATTATCTTAGTACACTGTAATGTGATAACCGTAACAACCAAATTTAATGGATGAAGCCTCTAATTAATTTAAATGTGCGTGTCTCTCTCTCAGCGTGTTTTCATGTCAGGTATAACAATGCTTCTTTGACAGAAAGAGCATCTTTCCTGGATGTTTAGTGGAATTAAAACACTTCTTTCTTCTGGATAGTATACGCAAAGCTAATACCTATAACTGTATGTCTGAGCACAACAGACTAACTTAAAATAATGTTCTCAGTCTGAAATAAAGCTAAAGTAACATGATTTGCAATGAGTTAGTAACATATATGTGTAGTTTTTGTAGAAGAATTAAACTGAACCAATCAGAGGCGAGAGAAACCCCAGGTAAGCTTATAAATACCGTGACCACTAAAGAAAAATAAACTACCGTTCTTTTTGTCTCCCCGAACTGAACTGGAAAACACTAAATGTAATTATATTTGACAGTTTTCCTTACTTCCAGTCTGAAAAGGTATCACATTTGTTTGAACCTAGAGTGTTAATTACTAATGGCAAATTCAAATACAATTTTTAATTGTACCTAAGGATTTCAGAAATCTTTATCTTCTTTAGAAAACAAAACATGGAGAAATCGTAAAGCTGCTGTGTCCTGCTCTTAATTAAATGAGAATGGCTGAATTTAATTAAATTTTTGTCCAGTTCTAATATTTTTTTAAAACATTTTTAAATTTAAGCTAAATCAAAATTTAAGCAAGTTTCAAGTTTGAGGCAGCACGGCGAAAAATATGTGACGATACTGTCAAGTTGTGTTATTCTTTGGGATCGAATGGTGTCTGGAGATGTCAGATATACTTCTAGCACGAAAAGTAAAGTCTTCAAAAACGCGCTGATTATCTGAGGCCTAGAAAATGAAACCTCTCTTCAAAGAACATATTTCATAATAGTTTCCTGAACATTTGATGTATGTAAGATACATTTACACTGTCTAATGTCGTATTATTTTCATTTTTGCCAAATGATTTCGTTTGGTATAATACAATAACAAATTAGTTTGGGAGCCACTGCAACTTTATACTGACTTAATATCTCCATCAGAGGAATTATTCCTAGTTTTTCAATATTACTAATCCTTATTCGTATTGTAGCTGAATTATGGAAAATACCTACCTGTCACACATTATTAATCAATAGTTAATACAACCTGAAGCTATTAATCTCTTTATGCTGAGCTGTTCATGAACCAGTAGCTTTTTTAATTTTTTTTAAAACGTTTATGATCCGCTTTCAATGAAGTTTGTTTCACATGTTTAGTGTGGAGAGGCAATTATTAAAGCATCATTCATTATGCTACTCAGTGTCAATGCCAATTTTCCCTGTTAAAATCGACATGAGCGTTTTATATCCACGTTTTCAACGAACAGGTAAGTAATGATTACCTCATTCAGAATAATGAACTCATTCAAACGCCCACGCATACGTTGCCGATACAATATCCGTCGGTGCGAGATGGTTGTACAACTAACCAAACTAGAACAGTAGCTGGCGGATAAACGAAAGATAAACAAAGTAAAAACTTCTGCAGATTAAAGATGATTTTAAGGCAATGATTGTAACAAGTTACTTGCATTGTACTAGCCGTCTAATTTTTGTAACGTAAATTGTATGCAGAAATGTAAATGAATAAGTTGATGCAAATTGACAGTTGCGTCTATAAATAACTAATAACAGTTTTAATATGAAAAGAAAGGCAGCTCTTATTTGCATTATAGACTTAATAATTAAAATTATTAAACTGGAATATTAACCGAATTAATGTGAAATTAATAAATATATCTCACGAATTTATTCTTTCTAGAAAATATTGAATAATTTTTATTAATTGTAATGCTTAATTAATTTTTAACAAATCACTATATGTGAATTTTGAATAAGAAAATGAGAACGGTTTGGATTTTCAAAGAACACAGCGCTTTCGCTGTGGACAATCGTAGATTGGCGTAATACCAAATCAGCTAGTTGCGCATCATGTGACTGTATCTGTCAACCTCCACATGCGTACTACGAAGGTCATCTTCCCCGCTGTGTGTAGCTGAATTTCGTGTGTTGACTGCCACGTGTCACTGCAAATCTGGTCATCTGCCAGCTGTCTGTCAAAATCTAGTGGAGCAACAAACGGAGAAGTAATAATCTTTAATCTCTCGATGGCCTCGGCAGCTCCGTTCGTTGCAGCACCGCGCCAGTGTCGGACGCTGACATGGGGTTAGCTGGTTCCAGTCCTGGTGGTGAAGGATATATTAGACTGCAGGGTAGGGAAACTGGTGATACGCTGTTCGTAAACAGCATGTTGTGCACCAAAGTCCTGGGTTAAATCCCAAACCACTCCGCAGTGCATGATATGTGTAGGCACTCAACACGGTTGATGGGGAAGTTAAGCGTTGCAGCCACGTTGGTGTATTTGGGCAGAGTAGGCCTGAACGGGCCGGCGCAAGATTTGACCCTCTTCTTTCTTTCATCTCTCATCCACAATATAGCAGGCATACTATCGTAGTAATCCACACTTACAACAACCCTTATGAACACTGTCACACCAGGGAAGGTAACAGGAAACCACCTCAGCTAATCTTCCGAAACGCTCCCCGAGAAGGGTAAACATCACTCGTAATAACCGCCTAGATCTGGACACGAGCAAAGCGTCTACATAAGTGGAAGATGTATCAGCTCCGTCGAGGTTTTGGTGGGAGGCATGTCGTAGGCTGTAATGGTTGGACGAGAGAAGAGTCCTGTGCTCCTCTTGGGCCACGCTTAACAGAAAAAAAATAATTGTTGTTGTGCACAGGAATTATGCACTGCGGAGTGGTTCAGGATTTAACCCAGGACTTTGTTGCACAACATGCTGTTTATGAATTGTGCACCACCACCTCGACTACTCTGCAGATTAAAATTTCTTCCACTACCAGGACTCTATCGGCCAGTGCAACGTCAGGAATGACGCTGGTGATGCGGTCAATACGCCCTCCCATTTTGGCGGATTTCTTTACGTCGGAGAGCGACACATCCCAAGAAACTTTTTCCAAGGCAACTGTCTTAGCTCACATATCAAAAATCCACCTTTCATGTTAACGCCATAAAAAGTCTCATGTTCCTTGATATTTGTCCGATGGCAGTCTTTGAAATATATTACCACGTGAAGGTCTTTCTCACACTCCTAAAACCAACATTCATGAGTTTACGACTGATCCACCAGCGGACACGGCTAAGGCTTCTTTTTTACCGCCATTGAAAGCGATTGATATGGCGTCTCCTTCTTTTAATATAGACCATGTCGCCTCTAACTGATTGTCCGAGAATATTTTTACTGCCCCCGCTGTAGGATCTAACGTGAACTGTCGTTTCCTACAAATTGATTGCCATAAATAACGCTCACTGTTTGACAGCCTTTTTAGTAGCGTCTTTGTTCATCTTTGGAAAACAATACGTGGCATGGATCCCACATGTCCTGGGTAGTTTTGATATCGGTACTAGATGTCAACGCACAGGTCATGCAATTCACTTAAATTCAAGATGTATTCTATCGGGTTGGAGACAAATCGAATTTGGTGGTCATGAAATCGACGTAAGTTTACTATCATGCTTCTCAAACCATTGTTGCACGTTTATGGCCGTTTGACACTCACAGTTATCTTGCTGAAGATGCCGTCGCCATTGCAGAAGTCTTGAAGCTTTAAGGGACGCAGGTGGCCCACAGTCATTTTAACATTGCCTACAACTGTCAAGGTGTCTTCGATCACTACCACAGGTCCCATGAAAACGCAGTGAACTTCTCTCACAGCGTAATACTGTCCCAAACTGCCTGCGTACGCGTCGCGGTGAATATTTCTGGAAGACGGCGTATATGGACATGACCAGTAGCCAGCGACGCAGAAAACTTGATTCATTCGTCGAGACGACCCGTTTCAATTGATCCACGGTCGAATCTTGATGATCTCTTGGGCACTGCAATCGTAGTATGGTCAACATGGGAACGCGTAGGTGCCATCTGCTGCCCTATGTTTAACCATGTGCGCTGAACGGAGTTCTCCGAAACACGTATGTCTGTACCAGCATTGTACTCTTGCCGTCAGATCTGCTACAGATCGCCCCTAGACTGCTTTACATAGAGAGCAAGGAACCTGTCTCCAAGATATGTGAGGGGCATGGTCGTCCACCTCCTTGTCGCCTAGCAGTGAGTTCATTGTCCTTAAATCACTTTCCATGTATGCTCACTGCAATAGTTCGCGAACAGCATCGTTGTCTCGTTCCCAGGCTCCGGGTCATAACAAACTGCCTATTGTCAGAATCATTTCTGTCATCGAATTTGATTCAGGATATTCACAGTAAGGCAAAATATAACGTTTGCTTCTGTCTTATTCAACACAGAAAAGGCTAACAGATATATACGAGAAGATAGGAAAATAGTAACATCATATTACTATCAAAATGTGAACAAAGTTCATACTAGCCTCAACATCGAAAATCTCCTAATCATATTGCTGTTTTACCCTAAAAAAAGCAAATGTTGGATACTGAGATTTTGGCACGAAAAGATCACCGGGAAAATAATTTACAACGAAAAAAGTGTATGTTTCGACTAATGGAGCAAATTTTGCTGCACTAAACATCATTCAAGTAACAGAAGCAGTATTACAGGTAGTAATTTTTCAGTAGTTAGAATCTAAAATATATGTGCGAAGAAAGGGTAATGTCAGAACCAAATGTTCACTAACGTACAAAAACAAAATAGGAAGACAATTTTACTGACGTCAAACAATTCTCTACAACTAAAAAATGATGTCGGTAACTTTTAAGTAGTCCAGCATATTTCAACAATTTATTGGAGTTGTTACTTGCAAAAAGACTGTAATATTTTGAAATACATTACTACAGAACAATGTTAAAATTTAATTTAAAAGTTAAACAAAATGGATAAAAAGTTCATGTAAAACTGACTGACATTACATTAATATAGTTTCCGTACAAAACTGAATCGTAGGACATATTTCAAACTTCTTAGGATTAGTTGATTTGTTGAGAAGGGTATAAATTTGAAGAAGAAAATTGTAGGAGATGAGAGTACTATTACGTATAGAAGGACTCAGAACCACTGGTTAGGCGCAAAAATAATTTGCTTTTATATTTAATGGAATGAATTACAAACTGACCAGATTGCATGCGAAAAAATCGAATAAGAAACTTATAACGGCCCTCAGACCCAGACCTTTAATGGAATTGTATTTTAGGAATTATTTGTAGCAAGTTGGGTGTTGAGTAAATATGGTTTGTATATTTTTCTTGCAATTAATTGTGAATTTGTGTAGATGAACATTGTTTTATGGAAAGACTATTAAATATGTTCAAGGACAGTACTATGCATGAAACATAATAATAATAATAATAATAACATTGGTTAAAAGTTTGTAATTCTAAGTATTGAGTTGAGCTACAATGTTTAGAGGACAATTTGCGATGATTTGGACTGTTTTATGTAGATAATTTTGTGTGTAAAGATCTTTCATTTTCATTTCTGTGCATTTCATAATGATTGTGAATGATTTTGTATTAATTCCGATGGTTTTAATGTGATTTTAATTGTTTACGTATTATTAGAATTCCAGAAACGCCGGTCGGAAGTGTTTGAATTATTCTGTAAATTTCTGTGAAGCTTATATAAGCGATCGGCAGAGACGAATTTAGTATTCAGTTTAGTAGTAGTGGTGGTAGTATTGAGTGGTCTTTGTAAGTTAGTTGAGTTTTGGTGTTTAAAGTTATTATTGCTGGAGCATTTGTTTACGTTTGCATCTAGTACCTTTGGAGTTCCATGCCTTAAAGGAAAATAAACCGTGTTGAATCTGAATCTTCTTGTACTAGTTATTTCATTAAAACGAGATACCTATCAAACTGGTTTCAAATGGTAGGTAAAAAAAATGCACGTAGGGCCGAACGTTTTGTATTGGGTTTTGTTACTCTAAAGAAAAAGTCAAGTTCCATGTGAACGGAGCAAAAAAGAATATCTAACATAAAATTTAAGCTTGTCATTCTGGCGAAAGACAATACGTGATAACTTGTAAAAGATAATTTATGGGTACCCAGAGTCTAAAGAAACATCAGGAACACGACTAGCCTGTAAGAGAGAAATACACTTAATCCGCATTACTGGGTGTAAATTGTTTTCATTTAACACTTTGCTGCAAATTTCATCATCATTTCGGTTCAACGCTATAATCCGTCCTGTGTTGTTATTGATTTGTTGATGTAAATGTATCCAGTATTTAAGTATTCCCTACACACTTAGATCTTAGAGAATCTACTTCGTATGTCTGGCTACTGAATATAACCTATTATGAAGTTAAGGTGATTATTGCTCAAAATACAGTCTACGCCATATGTTCTAGTAACCATCTATAACGGACTTTAACTTTCTTCATCACATTTAATTTTATTGAAAGAATATGTAAAACGCGAAAGAAACAGCTTAGTAACTAACATATATAAACAGGATGAAATGATGAAAATAGAATACAGGCGAAAACTGAAACAGCATAAAAATAAAATTCTCACATTTCTGTTTCATGATTTTTAATTAACACCAATTTTCGCTTTACTCAAAATATTTGCTTGTTTATTATCTTTGTTCTCTGGGTGGAGGTGCGTCTATTTGTTAAAACCTATCTTTTCAGAGGTCCTCTGTTGAAGGTCACAGCACGCTGTCTGAAACGTTAGATTTTAACTAATCGATGAGGCTCACACGGAGAACCGAGATAATACTTTCGACGACCGCGGAAGCGTTCACAATTATTTGATTGATCGTTGCTCATTCTTTTAAGTAAACTTC
The DNA here is from genome assembly GCA_031002005.1 of Vandiemenella viatica. Lineage (NCBI taxonomy): Eukaryota > Metazoa > Arthropoda > Insecta > Orthoptera > Morabidae > Vandiemenella > Vandiemenella viatica. The sequence continues at coordinate 238,665,825 of JARYHS010008074.1, read as the reverse complement.
TCACTACCTCATTTGGTAATAAATTGATATCCCCGCTTCCATTACCTACAAATGAAAAATTTCCCATACATCCGCTGCTCAAACGTATAAATACTATGGTTATGGTCATAACTTCTTATATCTTCTGCCATAATCCATTCAGGCTCAAAAGCCAAGGAATACATTATTACACTTCCACAACTCTCTTTACCTGGCTATTCTGAAAAAAAATGAAGATGTGGCTCCGTTACAGTTTGCGGACGTTGGTAGTTGGTACCACTATAATGATAAATTTTAGGCTATTTGGTTATTTCTAATAGGTTTTGCAGGAGTGTGCCTCCTGTTAAACGTAGCATGCGGACACTACGAGGCTGTGAACAAGTCGGTGTCTCGGTTCAAACGCATCAGGTGTACTGTCATTAAAAGAACCTTACTTGATGCTGTATCTCGGCTTTACAGCCGCCTGGCCCATGTTAATTTAATGGTCTCCCAGAGGCAGACTTGGTATGTCGGTGAGATAGGACACTTAAAATTGTTCGCAAACCTGGTCAACTTTTCATAATTTAATACACTTTCTCTTAAAGATTTCTGACTACAAAGTTGAAGTTACTGTTAGAGGAAACTACAACGTGACTGAAAAGTATCCTTTAACGTAGATTGGATCAAATATGACTTAATGGGTTTCTACATCCCCTTGACAAATGCCTTTTCTGCTATAGATTTACCGTGTTCATGGGCATCCACAGGATACATACCATGTTTAATTATATTAATACTGGGACCAATAACGTAATCTGTTTGGTGATTAAATAGTTTCAGCCATTGGTGTAATTTTGGAAAAGCTTACGCTACTGATACACTCTTAAATCTGCTAAACACATTATCTCTGACCGATCTTCTCTACAGATCTCTTCCGTACTGTTATAAAAGATCATGGGGTATCATGGGATAACACCCGCCTTTCGTACACCATACAACGGCGTACAAGTTCGATACATGTCTTTGTTCAGTTACTTAAGATTTATTACACCACATGTATGTTAATAAGGCCGAGATATACAGTATCTATTAGCTAATATATTTCTGTTTGTCGTGTGTTTCTATCTGCCATTCTTAATTCCCTTCATATTAATCAACACAGAAAATTAAATTGGAAACTAAACTAGAGAGACTGCTTTTTGAAGTTTGGTATGTGATTAGGCAGATAATATTCTAACTTTTTAATCTACAAAAAATTAGTAGTACTGAGCCTTGACAATAATAATTTACTTCAAGATCAAACATTAAATGTAACATAATTAAAGCTTATATTGTAAATTAACTAGAAAAGGAAACATTGGGTGATGCTACGTTAGTTTTTTCAGGTCTTTCGTTACATGTTTGATTTAAAATGTATTGTAATGAGAATGACTTCTCACGTAACGTTATGACATCTTGGCATAGTGCCATCCCACGAATTGTAAAATTAGTTTCCTTCTTGACCTATCAAAATCAAAGATTAGTAACATAATAGCTAAGCCGAATCGACCAACTGAATACGCCATATTCCTAATGGAACCACACTAATCTTTTGTTAACTCTTTTGGTATCCAATAAGGTATCATCGTCTCTCTCTTTGAGTATGTATCAACAGAAAAATTTATGAATACGCGCGAATGAGATTGCTGCGACCGATATTTATTTACAACTTATTTTTTCCAATACTGTAATATTAAATGAAATTTCAGCTTTGTGTCCTATATAAATGTTGTATCAGTAGAAGAAACAATGCTAAGAAATTTTGCAACGATATTACTCACACGTTATTTATGATCGAGCAGAGCCATTACCCAATTATAAAATTTGACAAAGAGTGAAGGATTTAAATTTCCCTCCAGATGTCCAAATGCCGGGACTTTAGAAGGCAAAAAACTTGAGAAAGAAACTTTCTAAGTATCAAATTCTCATCAAGGCTATGAGTGAGCACTTACGCTCGGGTCTAGCAATTAGGAGCACATAAGTTCAAACAGCGTTACGCATTTCCAGATTTCGATTTTCTATAGTTTTCCGAAAATTTCCTATTCGAATTCCTGGATTTCCGTTCCTTACATACAATTGTCTGACAGTTCTAATGACTATCTTATCAACGGAACACAAAAATATTTCACTATAGTCTCATATCAAAATGTCGTTAACCAGTTCAAGCAGAATAGCTGTAAGTGCCATGTCGAACTTTGAATATTCTCTTGCAACTGCTAAGAATTCTGCCATCCTTGCAGCACTTCGGTATTTCATGTAAATTCGTTCCAGTTTTTCAAAGTATGCAACAAAGTAGCCTGAAGGATGAAGCTGAAAACAGATTGCGTACCTATTCTATTCCCAGTATTCTTCAGTTCGTAATTACCTGTCCAAACGAATATGAAGAGATTACCCCTGGAGCACTGCATGACGAGAACCGAAGTAAAAACGAAAAAATCCTGAAAAATACCACAATCTCTAATCTAATGCGTTCTTCAAGTTAAGGAATGTAAAACTAACTTAAATTGGATCATATACGATGCTAGAGATGAAAGCATGAAATATATGCCACAGCTAAACAAGCACAAAATAAATATTAGAGATGAAACGAATAGCTGTTTGGCCGGATACCGGATACCGGTTATCCGGCCGTCCTACAGGCCGGATAGCCGGATATTCGGCAGCCGAATATCCGGCTGAACTTTGTTATTTGAGCTTAGGAAAAAAATTTCGTGAGTATGGAAAGGATCGTCTATTTGGAAATATTTTGATATTAATAATCACAATAAGTTTTCGATTTTGAATTACTTTTCGTGAGGAACGTTTTGACGCGAAGTTTGTATAATTTTCTTTTGCTCTTTGTGGACTTAAAGAAAAACACAATGACGTGTTTTTTTTTCTGTCTTCGACCAGATACCTCTGCTATGACATACGATTTGAAAATAAAACATGCTGTAAACTTTCATGAAATGAGGGACGCTACAGCCGCTAGAGTGCCTATACCGCCTTTAGCCATCACCGGGACAAGTTCGTCTTCGATATTGAAAGAAAAGTAATTGACTATATCAGAATTGTTTAAAAGGAAATTACTTTGGGATGTAAACGACGAAAAAGCAAAAAAAGTATAATTAAGTTACTGCAGGAATCATTGGCCTAGACAACTATACTAGTGTTTTTACTTGTGTTTGGACTTATTATATACCTAGCTATTGTGAATTTAGATAAAATTTTATGAAATTTTCGTAATTTATTGAGAATCCGATATCCGCCGGATATTGACCTACTTTCCGGTATCCGGCCGGATAGTAAATATTGGCCGTATACCGGATATCCGTTTCATCTCCAATAAATATTGACAACAGTGTGTTGATTGTTCGGCATTTTCCTCTTCGTTTTGTGTCGTTGAGTTATTTGGTTTATACACCTTTAGGTTTTATGTCGAAAACGTTTGGTGTATGTCAGGTTGCACATGGTAGGTTATTCCCGTTAAGATAATTATATGTGATCAATGAAGATATTATTTGGATTATACAATCAATAGTTTTAAAAGCATGTAGTAAGAATATATTCGGATATTATAAAAATCCGTGCTGCGTTAACATCCCAATGATTTAACGAAGAAAAAGTGACGCGCCAAGAAGACTAACACTCAACCAAAAGCAGAAGATGAAACGTTAACTGCGTTAAGTGGATCTTTCCAAATTATAATAAATTTGTTCAGTTCTCTTATAAAGGAAAAACAATCATAATTGGTGAAGTTATCGATCATACATTGAACAAGGAAAAGATGCCATGGAAGTAAAAATCCTCAAAATTTTGGAAGTGGTGACAGACTGTAACAAATTAAAAAATGAAGTTACCCCGCAGCCCGAAAATAATGCTTTTTTTAATGTTCATACTAAGATGAATGAACCTTTAAGGAATTGATATGACCACTATAGGCAAGTTTTTTTAGTAATAACTAAGTTTTTGAGTAGACTTAAGTAAAGTTAGTTTGAAGTACTGCTGAATTAATGTACTACGTGCTTGCCCATTTTAATGTGAAAAAATATGTTGCATGTAAATATCTTCGAGCTCGGCTTCCCTCCGTTACGAGTTATTCTTTTCCATCTGACAGGGACAAACAGCTTGCTGGCTGATGAAATCGGGAAATTAGAGAAATTAGCTGTTCCACCGTGCGTTTGAAATGTTAAAGAGGGATAAGTATCGTCAAAATCTGTACTGTTTGTGTTCCCAATATTTGCGCAAAACTTATTCCTCCAGCATAGTGTAGGCAAAAATCTTTCAGTAGCTACGCCCGTGTTATAATAACGTAATTCCCAAACTGCATAAATTAAATAATGCTAAGATGACCCCTTCACAGATGTCAGGAATTAAGACAGCCTAGAGTCCTAACAGCATAGTTTATCCTTTAAAATATCAAGAAAGCCTTCTAATATTTCGATTTTTTTGTTTGGGCTTTATGCCTCGTCGACAGTGAGGTCATTAGAGGCGGGATGGGATTGGGGCAAGGAACGGGAAGGAATTCGGCCATAACCGTTTTTAAGTAAGCATCCCTGCATTCGCCTGGAGTGATTTGGGGGAAACCATGGAAAACCCAAATCTGGATGCCCGGACGGGGATTCGATCCCGCGTCCTCCAGAATGCGATGCCAGAACGTTAACAGTTCACCCACCACGGTCGGTATATTACTTCGAATAGTTGCGATGAGAAATATGGCAGGTAATTTAAGAGTAAAATGCTCTGTTCTCTAATTGGGAAAAAAGTAAACTCGAGTGACGGAATGATACTTTCAATTGGACATGGCCAAAATCCTTCCCGTTTTTGGACCACTTCCATTCTCGTCTCTAATTTTCTCGCTGTCGACGAGGCGAAGAGATATTAGGAAACAATTAAATTTTCTGGTAAAACTAGCTACTTAAAGACTATAAAATTTGATGCTTTTAGCAGTTGTCATGTTTGTAAAATACAACTTACTTTGCGTGTTTAGCAGTGCGTTAATGTTGTTGCTACTGCCAACGTTTCGGTCCTAATTTAGTGCCTTCCTCAGGGCTGATATTACATCAGTCGTCAGCAGCGGATACAATTTAGAAGTTATTAAGCTAGCTGTCCACTCCGAGACGCAAGAGCGTTTCTGGTTAACTTTTGTTTAATGCGAAAATCATTCTTGAAAAAGGAACTAGTGAGCGTAGTCCTAGCGGTGGGATGACGGGTTGGGTGAGCGACCGGTTATCGACTGGGCCAATGTGTGCGGCTCGGGTAGTAGCGGTGGCTGGCGCTGGAGCAAGGGATGCCGGGCGGCCGGCGCGGCGGCCGGAGGCAGCCGAGGAGAGACGAGCAGCTCAGTGCGCACGCGACCACCCCGCACTCCGGCCGGGCTCGCCGCCTCACACACCGTCTTGCGCACAACTTTTTTTCTAATTAGATTCAGTGTTTAGCTTACGTCGCGGTCCGAGACGAGTGCCGCTCACACGCAAGTGCCCACCACCCACCGCCGCTTTGACTAGAGAGTTCCCCACCGTTGCGAGGAGAAGAAATGAGACGCGCCGTCGCCGGAACCGCTTATCGTCCGCCGCGTCCAAGCTGTGGTGCCTCCGTCATCGAGTACCGTGCTTCCATGTAATAAAGTAGTCGGACCGTACAGGACTTGGAGGAATGACCGTCTGTTGTCGATATGGACGGATCCACGCTGGCGTCGAGTCTGACGCCGAAGCACCGCTGCTTGGAGGGGAGGGTTTGTAGCTGAAACAGCCGTGTGAACCACAGTCCTACACCCACCGCGCGTGTGTCTACCTGGCATGAATAGCAACACAGGGCAACGAACTTGCTACTTCTGGTTGTGCAACGATAGTGAAGGCTTCTGTCCCAGCTTCTTCTGTTCGAACCGCCACTGATTCTTACGTATCTGGAGGGATCTTCCGCCTTTAGCAGAAGCTGCTTCGTAGCGTGTCTCCAGAAGCTTTCTTTTCTCTTCCGTGTAAGTGTGCTCACAGTTGCAACGTTCACGCTTTCCGCATTACCTTAGCTCTCGCAACAGGGAAGTAACACCATCTGTGACGTGATGCTGCTGTTTTGATGATGCCTTTGCGTGTTTCTTAACCAATATCCTTGCTGCGTGCGCAGGCTGTTCCTGGTTCATCTAACAGTACTAGTATTAGGTGCGGTAGACGTACAGAGTTCTAGACTGTTCTAATTATTTCTTCAGTTTCAGCATACTTTTAAAAACGACTAAACTGCAGTACATGAAACCTTCAACTAGTCAATTTTGATTCTTACAGTACTGCAAACCTTCTTATTTTTGAGCTGTTTCTATTTAATGCAATTACACTGGAGTTATTAATATTCTGTGTAAGTTTTATGTTTGTAAATTTGTATTTACATCACATTTACCGTTATTCAAGGCAGCCGCGTTAAAGAAAGTTACTTCCAAATCGATATAAACATCTTCAGCTGAAATTATCAGGTATCAGGAATTTTAAGATCGAAAAGTTAAGCACTAACGTTTCGGTCAGCGTAATAACATTTTTACATCTTACTTAATTTCACTGAACGATTTTTTTATGAGCTGTTTATTTTTAATCTGTTCTCCATAGACAACTATATCTCTTATTTAATAGAATTCAAAAGGCATAAACGGAATGTTCTTCCTGAATTTGTTGCAAGCGCACAATCTAATCGAGCTATTTTCTTCACTCCATTCTCGTGCTCTGGCTTGCTTCAAGTATAGTTCACTGTCAATACAACTGAGTTCTTTAAACTGGTTAGGTTACTATCTTGAACTGATTAGGGGACCCATTTTTAAAGATTCTAAATTGGAGCTATTAATGGATTAGAAATGATACCCAGTCAATAGAACGTGCATGAATAATAGCCATAAAAGACAAACAATTTTCTTAATAAAATTGAATTCACTTTGCTTCAATAACACAATAGTGTTTTCGAAACGTTTGCTGTAGGAATTTCCATTGACGCCTGTCATACTTAAAAGAAAATATATTCTTTAATCTTTCATCTAGTAAAACACATTCCGTGATAGACAAACACCATTATTTCTCCATTTGTGACGGGAACACGATTCTCTTAAGGTGAGAGTCTGCAAGATTTGCGCACAAATCAGATCAATTTTGTTTTGATTAGTGATAGTAGGAACCGTAAATAATTCTAATTGTTTTCCAGCCGTTCTAGATAAATAATTTGTTAAAAATTGAGGATCATTTAATCATTTCTCTAGATCTTCCAAAATTCAATGGACCATTAGTGTTTCATACTAAATGAAAAAAGAATAAAACATTAGGGACCTTATTTTACTTCATTTGGATTATAGCAGTTAGGATTATGGCCAACATCATATTTATTTAATTTATTTCTAGAAAAAAGTTGCATAAGTTAATAGCTAAAAAATTATATTTTTGAGGTACTGCTACAGGCCAGAAAGCTGTGTTAGAATTTAGTGCTTGACGGAACATAGGTGCTCAAACGTTTACGGGTTCAAGACAAACTGACGTGTATTCCTACAAGAATAGGAAATTCGTGATTAGTGTAAGTAAATTATTTTGTGCTCGCGAGGAGAAAGTTTTTTATGCGAATTAAAAGGAACTACAATTGTATTTACGTCCTTCTTTTTTAAACAAAATCTTTCAGAAAGAATTAAGATGGTGTTTGCACTACAGAACAAGTGTTTTGTCGAGAGATGAGACCCCTGAACAGCCTGCGTGCCGCTGCAAGCAATGCAAGGAACTGGCAAACAATATTGCGCACACTGAAAACTAAAATCACTATCCACGAGAAATTTCTAGGTTCTTCCTTGTAAACATTTCAACTGTTCTGATGTTAACGAAATTTTCTACTATTACCGTCTATTAACACCAGCGCACTTTCACTCCTCAAAAAGTGAAGACCACTTAAAGTGGCAAAATCTTATCTACGTAAAAATTTTGACGGAAAGACTTAACTTTTTCGTGGGAGTGGGAATCATTTTGTTGTACAGGCGTTGTATCAAGTAATACCTGTTTTCATTGAAAGATTCCAGCTAAAAGCTAATGTAGAAGGCAAAAGTTAAGCACTGAAGTGGGGTGACGTTTCATGTACTACCCTTTACAACTGTGCACGAGAAGTTACTCTGTGGCTGAGTGAAACCTTCACCTCGAGTCGTGAGTTAAGCCGGTGTTTTGGTGTCGAGACAGGAGGACTGAGGTAGTGGTCGGGCTGGTTAGCGGCCCGTTAGCCATCGTCCAAGATCTCGTCGGAAGCTCTCGTGGAGGGCGGGTGGTGGCAGGGTTCGTCGAGGGGGCGCGCTCTGTCGGACGGCGGCGGAGTCGCGGTCGTTGGGGGTGGCTACGGCGGCGGGCGAGGCGCCGCGGGCGGCCGGGAGGCGGCGGCGGCCGGCTCGTCGGCCGAGGCATGGCGTAGGGCGATGGCGTCTGCCAAGCGGCTGGTGCTGTCGCTGCGCGGGCGCAAGCAGGCCGGGAGCGGCGGAGTCGTCGGGGGTCCCTGTGTCGAGCCCGGCGCCGGCTCGTCGAGCAGTACTCGGCTCGTGTCCGCCTCTGCCGCCTCCTGCCACGAGCTCGACGAGATCGCCGTCGTCTCCACCAACGCAGACCCGTGCCACGTCAAGTATGGCAGCGGGTCGCTCACCGCCGTCAACGGGCCGCGACTCGTGCCAGGTAAGGCGGGCAACAGGTGGCCACCACACCGCACTGTCTGCTAGCGACGAGCCGGCAGGCCTGTGTAGATCATTACAGACGCCTAAGAAAATAAAATGAATAAATAATATTCTCCTACATTTTAACAATGTACCACCGTTTTCGCTGATCCCCATAAATCTAAAACCTAAAACGATAAACTACTTCGCTGAAATTTTTGGTAAAATCCAGTGTAGTGACCCACCTCGTCCAGTCAGGGCCGAGTAGATAGGACTGACCAATTCCAACAGGATGAGCCATGAGTATGGGTCAGGTATAGCACCCGACATGAATTCAAAATCCAAATTTCACCAGAGGATCATTATAGGGGAATAACTTTAACATGCCATGTCATCCTTACAAGGTTTAATTTACAATGATATACAATGGATCACGTGAATCAGTAAGATTCGAAATAGAACAATTGAGGCAAGAGGGGACGCTGAACGAGTGCTTTGTAACCGAGAAATTTACTGATTCGTTGTAGACATTTAATACGAGTGACGAGTTAATCTGAAAGCTGTGTGGAACAAAATGCGTAGATTAATTGCAAAAATCGCGTCAAAACTACATACTTATTCCGGAGACTAATTAAATAATAGCTTCCTCAATCAATCTAAATGTTTCCCATTTGATTTCTGAAACGAGATTACACACGTACCAATACCATTAAATAACAGTATTTCGTAAAAGAAAATAGTGATGACTCCAATGATTTTTACTGTTGATAATACATAGAAAGACTGTACGTAATTAAAATATTTAAACTATTTCTTTACGACAAAATTAGAAAGTAATAATTGGAAATAAAGAATAAATTTGGAATTAGCTTATATACCGATCAAGGTGGGAGAGTGGTAACGTATTGGCCTCGCACACAAATTCTAGGCCACCATGAGTCATTGCACGAAAATGTCTGCAAGTTTCCATATTAAACCATTATTCTTATAACTTTTATGTGGGGTTACGGGTTCTTTGTTAGCGTATACAAAATATGACTGAAAACGGACCACAACTATTATGCTAAGGCCTTTAGTGAAGATATTTAAGTTAATTATTGAAATTTGTTTCTCCTTATTAAAAATTATTTTCTAATTGATTTCATATCTGAAAAAATGTTATGTTGTATGTAAAATACAGATACCTGATTATGTCTCAAGCAACTACAGATTCTGTGGCGGAAATAAGTTGGCCAGTGACGCTTGCTAGTGCAATATGTAATTTTAACAGGCCCGTCATTTCAAACATAACAAAACATTATCACTGTTGATTCTGTATAATGTATTCATATTGCGATGGGTGAATATGTATCAGTCATTTTTTTCGATAACAATAAAAGATTCCTACATTTCTCTTGTCATACGATAATAGTTTCACTGTTACTAACTCATCATCTATTAATAGACCGGATTTTTTTTGCATGGTTAATTTCAGTCTTGCAGCATATTTCCTGATTTATCACCCATTTGTGAAACAAACTAAATGCAATTTGATAGAGTTAATATTAGTTTCAGCACTGATGGTCAGACTAACAAAAACTTTTCATTTTTACTTCTCACTTAAGAAACGTCGATGACATTAGATTATTCATGTTCATACGCCTATTTTCAACTTTTTATTTGTCTATGATGATGAATCATACTACAACGTGTACGACAAGGATCTATTTAGAAGCATCACTTAATTTTACTTACATAATATATATTTTTTATTTGACAGGAGAAGAAAAATTGTAACTGTATTTGATAGTGATATTAAATTATGATTATTTTAATTTTTACCTTTTTACATTCCAATGGAAGATTTATGTGTCAATTCCTCGTTTTATTGCTATTCATTTTGTCTGTTTATTTTGTTTTCTTGAAAAACTTTATTTATAATTAAAACATAGCAATTCACATCAAAAACTGCTGAAGCTATTTGATCCTTGAAATTTGACCGGAATGGAATAGTTGTTTTCAAAGAACTGCATAACAAAAGGACAATATACTTTGCGATAGATGTCTTAAACTGGGCAGTGGTCACAATAAATTGGCAAAGAGACAAACATATTCAAAATTTAGACCCTGAGCGCTAAGCAAAATGAATTTTATTCCTTCGAAGCTGAAAGTAAACTCAAACTAAAACACTCACTGTAAACTGTCCTGGGACTGAGAGACTTGTGCGGTTAGATAATAACGTATTTACAAGTTATTTACGAAGTTACTTCTAATTTTGAAACATTTCTAATTTATAAATCATTAGAGTGTTTCCTTTTGTGCCTCGTGATATTATCCCTGAGAAGTTTGATTTTAATTTTCTTACTTAATTGAACAGAATTCCCTGTATAAACCTATCACTATTTCAACGACAAAAAATCAGAATTTCTGACCATGTGAACTGCGCAATTATTTAATATATTAAAAATTAAATTAAATTTGATTACCATATCGATATTTGTAATATATCCCAAATATTTCACTTATTCGTACCATACAGCTTACATTTCTTCCTAGCATCACAAACAGCAGTCCATTTTTGTTTTTGATGAATCTATTTTTTTCTGAATAAATATTCTATTTCATCACAATCTTCTCCATTTACAATTTATTTAATACGAATCCTAATACAGAATACTTTTCCAAAAATTATTTCTATAACATAAAATGGAGCAGTGGTAATTTATCTATATTGGTATCGAAAGGTCTCTAGTCAGCATCCCTGTTAAACCTGACCCTTTCATTGACCTTATAGTTGATCTTTATCTCTTGAAAAGAATGTGTGTGAAGTTTAGTGTTTCGTTTTCGGATTCCATATAAAACTGTAGATTCCGTTTATGCAGTAGAATTGGCACGTTATATTAAATGGCCAATGGAGAATCTGTCACGTAGTCTTCATATTTATTCTTCTGAATCCTTCGGCAAATAATGCTATTCTCATTATTTCTGTCGTCGAATACGCATTAAAAAATAGTAATATGAATTATGGTTTTAATTTAGCTTATACCAAAACTTAAAATAATTTTAAAAAAATTTATAAATAAGTACATTAAGCGTTTTAGGAAGTTGTCAAGAAAATTAGATGTGTAAACTTGATTTAAGATTTAAATTAATTCTTTTACAGACGCAGGTAACAAGAAGAAGTTGTTAGTACAACGGAAGAACATTTTCCTTGAAGTATAATATCTTTTATAACGGGAACAGAAATTTCTATTTAAATTTATCTGCGTAGGTACTATCAAATTTTTTTCACAGTAATCGATAGATAGTTGAAATAAATAACCATCTAAAGAATATGGTTTTTAATGCACAAAATCTTTGTTACCGAAACCTGAACAGTTTTATCTACTGTAAATTCAAGTTGTAAGTGAAATTGTGATATTAATTATGTTTCACCGTCTATACGGAGCAGTTAAATTTACCTAGGCTTTGCTATAAGATTTGCCTGTCATTTAGCAAATTTATTCCACATGTGTTCATATCTTAATGTTAGTTACTGTGAGAATTTGCGGTTTTGATCTTTAGTTACAGTTTTTATGCTGTCGTACTTAAAACCGCTAGAATTTTAATGTACCTGGTAAAACTAACTGTACCAAACAACAATTGTGTAACATAGAAGGCTGTTGCACTGTGAAACTATCTTTCGTATGGCTTCTGCTATACCACAACGATTAAAAATAAAATAAACCAAAACAGCACGAAATATCGTGAGGCTATTTTCCAGCATCAACTGATTTTAATGCTTAAAGTTACTTTCGAGCTCAGAAACCAATTAAGTCACAATTAACATTTCTAAGGATTTAATTTTTCTGAAAGCTGTTGAAATATCTTCTGGACAATTGAGTATTATTTTAAAACTATGAAACTGGAAGAAATTTAAATTTACTGTATGTCTGTGAATTGAGGAGTTTTGTTTTCTCTTTGTGCAAAGTTTGTTTTATACTCGGACCTGGAGACTATTCATCCAGATACTCTAAAAAATAAATCACTAATAACTACAGCATCTAAGTGATTCAATCTGAACCCTTCTCTAGTGGTCGATATTAAATTCGTAATTCAGTAGCACACATGACCACAACACAGGAAAGATAAAATTTTAATAGTACTGTTTGAGATGAAATTAAAAATAACTTTAATAGTTGCGTGACCCGAGAAGGGGTGAAGTTTCTTTCCTATTTTTTTAAAGTAATCGTAACCTCAGTGCAGGTAAAAAACAAGGTTACAAAATTGTGAAATACAGAAGTGCTACATATAATACCGTAATAGCATAGAATTCAGTTTAGTTGTTAGCTATCCAATTTTAAATTTTTTATGGATTCGCGATTTCTTTTAAGTAGTATAGCAGACTGCTTTCTTAAAATCTAACAACCAATAGAAGTTCACTGATGATTTGTAAGGTCATGTTTGCTATGCTATTCGAAGCGTTCTTAGCAGGCGTACTAAGCCAATGTTTATCATCTAAAGGAAGACCAGTCTGTTTCTATATAAATATGAATGACTGTTGTGAGTGTTTTTAAGTGTAATGAGTTGTGTATATGAGAATGAAATGAGGAAGAGTGTGAAGCTCAGTGCCAGCTTATTCAGACTTATGATTCGAAGGTACATTGGAGGCCAACAACTTTTGCTCCCCCATTCGACTGTCAAATGTCCGGTTGATAAATCTTATATCACCACCGGAGCACCAACCAACTAACCCGTATCCTGCACCAAACATATTGAATTAGAACAGGTGTGTACTCTGTATTAAAACAGAATAAAAACAGCGGCGGTTAAGGGATTATGTACAACAAAGTGCAATTGAGCAGTCTATCATCAAACAACAGTCGGTTCATTCATACATACCCAGGAATTCATAAATAATTTAAATTTTGCTTTGTTAGTTCGATTTATTCAAAGCAATGAGGCTTAACGTCAACTTAAGTCAATCGGACCAACGGAAGTAAAATTATTGTGTCTATCTATTAGGTGAGCTTTGCGTAATCTGATTTTTTGGGGAGAAGAATTTCTACATCCGGCTTTCATTTCGGTGACACAAAACACCTCCTGAAAACCGTAGTACGCACCCACGCTGCTGGGAGAATGCAATATATCGCTTCTTAACATGAAAACTACAGCAGTATTTTAAGTCAATGAATAAAAATGGTAAATCAGCACCTTTACGACAAACCAGTTTATAGAAAGCTCGTTCAGCTTTATTTCCAGTTATTTTAAATCACCAATGAAGTGGCTTATTTAGTCACGGAAATCTCATGAACTCCTCAGATGTCAATGATTTAATCGCCACGCATGCTTCAATGACAGACTGGTCATCCTACTCTGAGGGAGGAAGCTAAGTGTTGTCATATGTCTGCGAAACACTTGCATTCTCTAAGATAAGTGTATTTTCTCTTTATGAAATACGCTGTTTTACCACAATCAGGACGATTGGTGCCCGAAGCTCGTGAAATGAAGCTGATCGCGTTGTACTACCTCGTCTCATTACGGTGGTGTTTTAATGCTTTTAACGCGAGCAACCACAATGGCTGGTTTTGCTTACTTATCACGTTGCAAACATATTACTCTAATTCTGATTTAATTTTGACGACGTGGTAGCTAGTTAATACACATGTTTACAGTCTGACATAAAAATAATACAAAGAGAATCTGCTTCACGTAATAGTAATAATTTATTACAAGTCAGCCAAAACAGTTACACTAAAAAATTCTTCACTGTTAGGGTAAATGTAAGATGATAACCATAATTAAGTGTAAAAATTCTAAAGCAGCTGTATCAATTAATTTGTGATATAATTTGCATATAGGTCAAGTACTTTGGGAACTATACTTTTTTAAAGTTTTATTCTTTACCTCCGATACTTTTACTCTCTATGTGAAAAATTATGTTAATCTCTTAGTAGTGTGTAGAGGTAGTTTAACTCTTTTTATTTGATTTATATCATAGAAGTGATCGGACATTTATCATTTACTAACCTGAATTCGTTTTTAATTGGAGTTTTGAGGTCCTTGGGGGGGGGGGGGATGGAATTTGGCGACAGGAAAAGGCTTTTCAGGAATTTGTATGAAGTTTGTAAACTCTCCACGGAAGCTACAACACTACTCAACGTTTCTATCTACTAATAATCGTTTACTGCTGTTGACCAAATCTTAAGCAATTCAAAATGATGCTACTTTTATCTTTTTATTTCTTTATTAGTAACTTTCTTCCAGGATGAAAAACATTCTTTTCCATCTTTTAGTCATAAACGGCTTTTTATGTAGTATTTAAACTTCCCCTCGGAAGCTACAACACTACGCAACTTTACTATCTACTATTACTCGTTAACTACCGTTGACCGTTGCTCTATTTCATGTTGTTTTACTCAAAAAGAACCATAACTTATATGACGACAGCTAAAATTTTCAAGTTCAACTCTAACACACTTCTATTCCACAGCTTCTCGGATATTACAAATTATTAAACGCAACTTTTACATACAAGTAACGTTACAAATAACCTTTTCACTCAAGGTTCAAGTATTTCCATATGGACTGCATATGGTCTAAGCATAATTGAATGTTAGTAGTCATTCTGGTCCAGGTTATCATTCAACCTAAACACAACAAGATTACGCACATTGCTGACTAAGCGGCAATAGACGTCTCGAGCCACCGGTGACGTTATTACAGTTAGAATTCGGTACTGCAGCCACCTTATTCACTCAAAAACCATGATACACCATGGAATATCAGTCTTCATGCAGATCCAGGCTGTATTTAAACCTAACCACACCCTCCGCGAATACAGCTCCTTGAAAATCAAAACATTCACGGTAAAGATAGCTGCTACATATTGGCTAATACCGCACGTAGCCCGACGAATTGCATTGTATTACTCTTCTCTTATCTGTTTTGTCGACTTAGCGTACACTTTTCTTGAATACTAATGGCTAAGAAGTGCGTTAATCACATTTTCATCCAGAAATAACAATTTTTTCTACTGGCCGTACATTGCACAGCACTCTGATAACCACTTTTTACAATTCAGTAATATTGATGTTTGTTTTAAATACACATGCGGTGAAAAATTAAACGATGGTTACATTATAACAGCTAATATTATCTTCAAAGGAGTTTTGTAAAGAATCACTTTTGACAAAGCCAATTTTTAAATACCTTCTTTTTAAATGTTTTGCCCGGGTCAGTTAGTATACAAGGAAGGTAACAGTTGTTTACAACAACCAAAGACACAACGTGGCGTTAATTTTTTTTTAAGTTTGGAAAAAATAGTATTTATTTTTTAAATATCTACTTTTTAATTGTTTCACGATTAAACTGGTAATGCTAGTATTCCTCCGAAGAAATGTATGAAACAAATGATCGTTTAAATATATTAGTTCTTTGAAACCAAAGAGAAAATATTAGTAGGCTTTTTGGTACCAGAATCCTCTACGAGATGGCGTTAGAGCTGTTTTCGAGATACCAAGAGCGAAAATTGTTCCTATTTTGTAAAATTGGGTTTTTGCAGGGAAGAAAACTATTTATATAAACTTAAAAAACAAAATATTATCTAAATATGAAATTTCATCCAAATCGTTAAGCCGTTTCCGAGATCCAAAATATATATATATATTTATATAGAAGAATTGCTCGTTTAAAGATATAAGATAATACACAAAACCACATTTCTATATTTACAGGCTGGCGTGGCGCATGACTGCTACATTTCGTGAAAAAGTGAAAAACTGGGGTCTGGAAGGGTCGATTGTGGAAAGAACGCGCGTCCTTCATAACGCCAACGTTAAAGCTCACCCACTAGGTTCGGTACGGAAATATTGCGCCAGATGTGTCTTACAGCAGATCTGTATTATTCCATTCACCCGGCCACCCTGTAATATTTGACGCCTGCCGTCGGTGCAAAGAACTGAAAGTCGTGAATGGATCAATTTCAGTGTCGTTTTAATTTCAGTTAGGGAGCTAGCTCGTGTGAGTTGGGCGTTCCAACTGCCGGCCATCAGATGCGATTGTCCCGCGGTTTACTGCGCTCATAAGGGCCAAATGTGATGCCGCAATAAAGCAGAATCGCGGCGATGATGAGCCTAAGCGTCCATCAAACGTGGCGCATTAACAGTAACAGCGAGAAGGGTGCAAGAGGACGACTCAAGAATGACGCACGCTTGCGAGAACTTTATTGGAGATGCGTACAGTGTGTTCTAACAACGACGCCTACTCGTACGCAAAACTTCCTCCTGGTTTAAATGGTGCAACTTTCATATGTAAATATTCATAAAATGCGAGAAACAATTCACAGAGATAAATTTCTCGAATAGGTTCGGCAATTTTGATAAAAACCAGGGGCATAGTTGTATGGCAACATTAGCAATTGCAGATCTTCTTAGTTTCTTTAAACCGAGCGTGGTGTGTGAGAAGTAACATTCTGGAGGACGCGGGTTCGAATCCCCGTCCAGCCATTCAATT
The DNA here is from genome assembly GCA_031002005.1 of Vandiemenella viatica. NCBI lineage: Eukaryota > Metazoa > Arthropoda > Insecta > Orthoptera > Morabidae > Vandiemenella > Vandiemenella viatica. Next base: position 238,648,736 of record JARYHS010008074.1, on the reverse strand, counting down.
TGGGGTTCACGTGATTTCACCCAAATCACTCCAAGCCAATGCCGGGTTGGTTTCTTGAAAATGCCATTGCAGAATTCCTATCCATTCCTTGCCTCAAGTCGTTTCAACCTCGACGAGACGTAAAGCCACAGGAAAAAAAGTTTCTTTAACAAAATAATTCACTCAGCAGTAAATTTGGTGTTTTTTAAAATCATAAAACTACTGTGTACCCCATCTGGATACCTATGTCAAGGAAATACCGGCCTATTGACATAGTTTGTTTGGAAAATTTAAGTTTTGAGAACAGTTTAAGCTTAAATTTTAGTTAAAAGATCCAATTACTTGCATTACTAATTTTCTTTCGTTATTTTCATTGTTGTAAGAGCTTGTGTTTTATTTCTGCAATAAGTATTGTGAACAATAATTTCAATCGCCTTAACAGTTAGGTTATCAGTCTTCAACGTATTTGTTTTATTTAGAGTACCATTTGTTGTATTTTTAAGATTTTAGGCTCATGGGTCTTTTGATGAGATTACTGTTTTAACGGAAAGGATTTTTTTGTTTGTTAAAAGAGGCTTCAAGTGTAGCAATATCAAAGTAACTTTTATTCTCAGCCAATTTTTGTCAACAGAAGAATCGGGCGGTATCTCCAAATAATGAAAGATTCACAGAAAATTTGCAAGAACATTGTAAAGCATTTTATAACAATGACCTCACAAACATGAAGGCTCTACTAAAGGTATAAGCTACAGGAAAACCACAGCACTCGATGATACGGGTTGTTTTCCTAGAGCCCAAGTAATGGTTTCCATTTCAGAAAGAAATTTGACTGATTGCTTAAAAAAAAAATATTTGTTTGTTTTTATAATTTTGGATAATACTTCTAAAAACATATTGCTAACGAGTATAGCTTAAAAAGTGGTGTGTAACTATAAAAAACTTGCACATTGACTGCTCTTTCACGGCCTAATTACCAGTGAATCTAATCAGGTATATAGAATTACGTATTACAAAAAGAAAAGGAAATATTGTGAATGAAATTAGTGATTACGTTGATCATCTTGTATATAATTATCTACTTGTAGATGGTCATTTCTGTGTATAAATTCCAACAAAGGTTCATTGATATTATGTTTACAACCATTTTAAACAGATAAATTAAGCACTGTGTTCTAGCAAAAAATATTCGTATGCATTTCAATTTTTATTTGTGAAATCACTACCAATGAGTATGTCTACTCCGCTAATTGTTTTAGTTTTTAATTCTAAATTGAATTTCACTTTTATTTCATTTCCTAGATACTAGTATTTTACAGTTTAAAAAAAATGATTTTTAGTATTAGTCGTCAGAACCGCAATATGACACAAGCGAAGGGAATGAATTCATACTAGGTTTTTACGAATGCAGTGGAGTGTTTCCGTAAACCATGCAAACCGGTAATACCAATGGCTTCGTTGGAAATCAAACCCGGCCGACTGGTAACTTCGAACGTCAATGCTCAACCATCTGGTCCGATAATATTGAGATGTATGTGTGGTGAAATACGACCTTTCCTGCATCAAGTACTCTCAATAGACGCCTAGACATGGAGTATTAGATTTTTGCTGTAGGTGCTGGAACTGCGTGGACACGTTCACTCTAGCCTTAGTAGCACTGCCGAGCCAGAGGACGACCAGCCAGAAACTTGTTACCGTAAAGCTTTTACGCCCTCGGCAATAAACGGGCGTGGATACTGCCGAGTAAAGTGCTCCCTTCTAAGGAGACCAGTGGCTGTTATTGAAAAACATTATTATTGCTACTTCTTCAACGAAACTAAAGGCGGCGGCCGAAAATGCTTGGTCGCTGTCTACTTGATGTAATTGCCTGAGGTTTCGTCTTACGGACAGTGCTATTTCCATTATTGTAGATATCTGGAAGACTAGCATGCCTTTTGCCGGGAGATGTCACTCGCGATCCATTCAGTAACTGGGACGGTATTTCGTTCATTTAAGCAGGACTGACTACACAGTAGGAAATTCAGGCAGGTACTAGAATTTCTTTCCCTCCAATCTCTTCGGTTTCCCTTCGATTTCTAGTTCCTGGGGTAGATTACACTTTCTTTTAAATATAATACAGTTTTTCCTGCTAATAACATTTATCAATCAAAACATAACATTCTGAACATGTAAGTATGAACCTGCATATCGTTCATATCACGTGCCACTTCTAGATGCGAGTATTCTATTGATATATTTCTCTCTCACATTACTGCGGAGGAGTTTTAGAAGATCGTCTACAAATTATCGAAATTACTTTTAGGAGCCATCTAGTATTGCCAATACAAATTAATTACCAGTTCCTTTCCCTCTGTCTCAAAATAGGTTGCTAGTTTCCGTAACGGGAAGGCAAAGTTCAGTAGTTATAAAAACATTTTAATGTTAGTCCATCAGCCATAGGTAATCAGAATTATTTGGGAAAATCTGCAAGTAAAAGAAAAAGGAATTTGATGGACCAATAATTGTAGAGAATTCATTCTTTTGCTGTATCGTTGCAGGCATCGACATTGAATGTCTACTCGAAATGTCTTTGGCAGCCAGTTTCCTCCGAATTACCATTACAGTAGTTGCTGAAATAGAATATTTTTTGGATGTGATGTCAACGAATCTAAACTCAACTACTGTTTTTTTTTTTTTTAATTTAGGTTGATGATCTGTTTAGGATTATTAGATGTAGATGCAGCATAGTCAAAAATGGAATGCATTTATTCTAATCTACGTTTATAATATTTCTGTTCATTCACCCAGGTAACTGACCACAGCTTGAATTTACACTGCATAAAAAGAGAATATGAGTCAGCTTCCTAACAATAGGAACTTCAGTACTTGAACTTAATTCAAACTATTATCCGTAATGTTTTAGATGATTCCGAATACTCCATTTTTCTGGGCTCTACACAGATATTGGTTTCCAAGTATATCATCTATTTACACAAATATTATTATCGTACGAGAAAAATTCTTCTTTTCGTTTCGTGCTGTCTGGATGAAAGACAGATATTTGCTGTGCTTGGTATTTCTGGAGATATGAGTATGAACACATTGAACAAGCTGCTCCAGCCGGGAATGTTTTGCAACCTACGTGGTGCAGTGATATTAATGGCTCCAATCTGGGTACAGTATACATAATAAAGCTTTTCTGTATAGATTCAGGAAAACCATTATTTCAATGATAAATTTCCAGGAAAAATGGTCTTAGTTATGCCAGGTGAAGTCAGAAAGTCTAAACACTTTAATGAGAAGATTTAACAAACAATGCGTAACAACAGAAAGACTTGACAAACCACTATTACCTTTGAAGAGTTTGATTAGAGAAATATTTCCTTTTGGTTCTGGCCAGTTCGTTGTAAAAAATGCTGTTGAAAAACCTTCTTTGTATATCTGCGCTAAAATGAAATAAGGAAAACGTTTAAAATTATTGTTTTATTTTTTACTCGCTCTTCAAAATGCCTGCAACATGAACCTCGTTTACAAAGACAGTGAAAGATAATTGAAGAAGTAAAACTATCCTCCAGTGAAATGAAGTACACTTGTCATGTTTTTCAATGATCCTCTTTCATAAATAGTATAATGAAATTTGTTAAGCTACTATCAAAGAGTGATGGGCATTTTCGTATGGGATTGTGTAAGCCTAGATACTATATAACTTTATTTGAATATAGCAGTACTATTTTATTCATATAGAGACACACCACACATTTTTTACCATCTGTTAACATGATTTTGTATTTGTTGTGGTAAAGATGGAAAACTGATCGTTGAATGGAGGGCACAGGAGTCGATATTAAAGTAAAAATATTCTAGGTATTAATTCGGGTAGAGTTATAATTTTTTATAATCTGAATGGGCATATATGGCATATAGGCATATATGATACAATACTAGAATGAATAACATTACACATGAGGTTATCTATTATTTTAAAATAAAATGTACTTTGGCTTTTGTTTGTATCATAAGGGGAAGCGATGTGAACTAATCTGTTCCACCAGAAATAAACAAAAAATGTTGAAATTACTAGCGCAATTTTTAGGTATGTAATATGAAAACAAATAAATAATATGAACTCATACTTCTGGAATTGAGATTAACAGGCACATTTCTCATATTAATCTTCGAAACTGTAAACGGGAAAAATGTGTCCATCATGCTTCGAAGTTTTGAATCTCACGAGTTAGTTTATAACAAAATGTAACCTGAATATCGTCTGTAAAAATTTTGAAAAACAATAAGTAAGAACCCTGTTGAATGTTTTAGCAGTTGTATTTTAAGAACTAAAATGTAACCTCGAGCGTTTAACACCGTAAATACAGCAAAGGGTCTGAGGATCGTATTTAGATACAAGAAATAAACTTTATTAACATGACTAAACAGGTCATCATGTCGTTACACAACATTATGAACTGGAATAAGCATTTACGTTCACTAATATGAGAATTTAATATCAAAGCACACAACTGCAAAGGGGGCGTTGTAAATTACCGAGAGGTTACCGAAGTTAGAATATAGCAGTGGTGGGTGGAACTCACTTCAAAGGAAGCTAACCAAGGAAATTTAACAGCTTCAAAGGAGAACAGCACGCTTTTGTCAGATGATGCTAGTAGCACACAATAACGGTCTAAATTTGTTAAACCTGTTGTGGCCGGGCAACGTGAACGATACTTGGAACAACCGGAACTAAGGTTTCTTGAAGGCCTCCGACTGGTTAATATCAGTAACAGTACTGTATGGCAATAAATGCAATGCAAACTTTTACCTGGCTACCCCTTGTTAGTGAGACAGGCCTAGTCTTACAAATGTTAAATTTAAACCATAAAAATCATTTAACCAAGACCATATATGGTGCTTTATGCTGTGTTATAATGGTAAAAAAATTGATAAAATCTCGTTTGGTTCTAATATTCACGCATTTATTACAGCTTGGTGTTAAAATAGTAAATAATTATATAAACTAGCTTCCAGCCCGTCAAAAATGACGGTTTGAACGCATTATTCTGGCAGCTCATTTTTTTTTGCAGTTGGTTAATTAAACGGAACATAGTATGACATAGTATTACATAATACTAATGACCTTGATTTTGCAAAGTTCTACATCTTTCATTTGCCGTTCACATAGCCATACAGTAGTAACTTCTACTGAATTAATGACGCCGGAAGTAAAGAACCAATTAAATAAAATCAGATTAGGAATTCCAAAAACTTTTGCTATCCATGTAATATCAGTTTTATGCCTGGTCCAGGCACAATTCAGCACGTTAAATATGAAACTACTTCCACCCGCATTAATTAATACCTTTAGTAACATGGCGCTTATGAAAGCAGTTTAATTGGTTTGTAAAACTCGTTTCAGAGTGAATTATGCTGCAACAAAATGTGTCAGTTGCGATTCTGGTAAACTTAACCAAAACCTCCAGTAATATTGCGTTCGAAAATCATAGCCTCTATTACCCTCAAATGAATAATGATGGGTATCACCTATGGTGGTAGTAGGAATTCATTCTGAAAAACCTTGTAAGAAAAATAATATTTTTTTAATTATATCTTTCGTTATATGAATACGTTACTCTGGTTAGATTATCAGAGCACTTGGTTAGGATCTCACATAAATAAATGCAATTTACGTTAGATGACGGAGATTACAATTTCGAAAACAAATAACTGTTATTTATTTGACTAATACATGTCGCGATTACGTATGTACGATTCTCTGAGTTTTTAATAAACCTCATTGTTTCTTATCGTGTGCCAAAAAATTCTTAGTTTACGGTTTAAACTGGTGCTTACAACTGAGACAGGTAAAATAGCATAAATAATGAAAACCCTTCTCCTTACATTAATTTATGCATCTGGTTGTCGTAGATACATAAAAAGCAATATGTAAATTTAATCGAACATAATAATTGTAACTTTGTGACATATAATTTCCTGGTATTAATTTTTTTCCCCTACTCTCAGTATTTATAATATCACTGCTCACTGCTATTTTGCGGCAATAATATCGTTGTTGAATTGCGAGTGTCATATCCTTGATGATTTAAATCTGATAAAAAAGTTATCTTAAATCTCATTTAATAGCTAACACATGTATGAAAAACTAAGGGTATCATATATAATGGTAGTAGGAATTTATTATGGAAAAGCTTATACGGAGAAACGAATAAGTCATCCTTAATGATATCTTTAGTTATACGAATACGTTATTCTCGTTAGATTATCAGAGTATTTTGTTAGGATTTTAAAATAAAAAAAATGCATTTCACTTTAGATTACGGAGACTATAATTTCGTAAACCGGTAACTGTTATTTATGTGACAAATACATTTCGCATTATGTACATTTCTCCTAGTTTTTAATAAACTTCATTGCTTCTCACCTTCTGCCAAAAAAATTCTTAGGTTATGCTCATAACTGATGCAGATAAAGTAGCGTAAATATTGAATCCCCTTCTAAATTTCTGTGTCTAACTGATAAGGATAAAATAGCGCAAATATTGAATCTCCTTCTCCTTATATGAATTTTAGTGTCTAGCTGTAAATAAACGAAAAGCAAGATGGTGGTACGAACGTAATATGGTGGTTGATGATTGGCCGTTCGTTAGCCAATAGGAGAAGCAGCTATAGACGACGCACGCAGACGCCACGTTAGCTTTTTATATAATAGGATAAGGGTAATAAAACATTATGCTCTCTCGTACAACTGTTGAGATTTATAGTGATAAATACTCATTTCTGTTTCAAATTCAGAATGAAAATATATGTCTCAATTTATTTTTATGACTTTAAATGAATGATTGTTTGATTCTGCTGGTACTAATATGACAATAAAGCCCTGCAACAACTATCCAATACTCCTCTGATTTCTATGAGAGTAAATATAATGCTGCAATATGCTACAAGGTGGTTTAAAAGAAATAAAATTTAATTAGTTAAACTAGCTATGATCAGGTAAACATGAAATGGAGGAGGAAATTAAGATACTATAAATAAATGATACAGAGCAATTTGGTACAAAGTATTATCGCTTAAGGGGTACCAATGTTTCTTTCTTAATGATATAAATAAACATCAAACAGAATTTTTCAGAAATGAAGAAAAGAGGTGTGAACATTAAAGCTGCCGATGGGAAACCTCTTTTAAGCTCAGACAATATGGAAGGACTACATTGAGAAACTTTATGATGTGAATGACTTGAACAATGGTGTAATGTAAAAGGAAGGCGATGTCGACATTGATGACTTAGGAGATCCTATTTTGAGGACAGAATTTAATAAAGCTCTGAATGACTTGAAAGCAAATAAGGCAGTTGGAATTGATGAGATCTCTGTAGAACTTCTTAAATCCCTAGGAAAGGAAGGAATCGAAAGATTATTCAAGCTGATATCAAAAAGTTATGAAACAGGAGAAATTTTAATAAAAATATCATCTTCACACTTCCAAAGAAACAAACCGACAAATGTGAGAATTATCGCACGAGTAGTCTATCATCACATGCTTCAAAATTACTGACCACAATAATATACAGAAGTGTAGTAATAGTAGTAGTAGAGATAGTGGGTGAAGATCAGTTTGGGTTTAGGAGAAATCGCGGTACAAGGGAAGCAATTCTGTCATTAAGATTAATACTTGAAGGGCGGAACAAGGAAAACAAAGATATTTTCATGGCATTTGTTGATTTAGAAAAAGCATTTGATAATGTTAGGTGGGACAAGATGTTCAAAATTTTAAAGAAGTCAGGTCTTAAGTACCGAGATAGAAGAATACTATATAAACTATATAAGAATCAAGTGGCTATAATAAAAGTAGAGAATCACGAGAGTCATGAATCAGTTAAAAACTGTGTGAGACAAGGTTGTAGTCTATCCCCGTTAATATTCAACTTGTATGGTGAAGAAGCAATAAAGAAAGGCAAAGAAAAATTTCCATGTGGCGTAAGTGTTCAGGGAGAAAAAATCAGTATGTTACGATTTTCTGATGGCATTGTCTTGTTAGCGGAAAGGGATAAGGATATTGAGAAGTTATTGAATGTCATGAACAAAATACTGAAGGAAGATTTGGGACTGAATATAAATGAAAGCAAGACAAAAGTGATGAAATGTAGCATAAATGATACCAATATTAGTAGATTAAATATAAAAATACGATCGGATGCAATAAGAGAAGTAAGTGAATTCTGTTACTTGGGAAGCAAAATTACAACCGATGGCCGAAGCAGGAATGATGTTAAAAGCAGAATAGCACTAGCAAAAAGTGCCTTCATGAAAAATAGAAATTTTTTAGTTTCAAATATTGATCTAGGAATTAGAAAGAACTTATTAAAACTCTATGTGTGTAAAATGGACTTTATTAATACCGGAAGGAAAGAAAATTGAAGCATTTGAAATGTGGCGCTACAGAAGAAAGCTGAAAATTAAGTGGACTGACAAAGTAAGAAATGAACGAGTTTGGGAAATGGGTGAGGAAAGAAGTTTGTGGAAGAAGCTTATAGAAAGAAGAGACAGGCTGGTAGGTCAAATTTTGAGACATTCTGGATTGGTTAAATTTTTAGTGGAGGGAACAGTCAAGGTAAGAACTGTAGAGGAAGACAGAGATTAGAATATCTGAAGCAGATAATTGAGGACGTGGATTGCAAGGGGTATGTAGAAATGAAGAGGTTAGCACAAGATAGGAAGGGATGGAGGATTGCATCAAACCAGTCGAAAGATTGACGACAACAACAACAACAACAAAAAAATCTTATCTTATTCACATAGGGAGCTACTATCAAAGAGGGCCAGAAATACACAGTGTATACATGATGTGTTGTATATCTAAAAGAAAGGATGATTTAAAAATCACCCTATTTTAATACAATTTTTACACGAAGGTTTTACGAAAAGGATGACAGAAAAATAGCGTCGCAGCTACAATCACAACGTGACCGCAAAGTCACTGTGACAAAAAGTAACTGTGCCAGAATATGGACCCAACGTTATAACATTTAAGGCGCAAAACTGTGATCTGCGGAGAATCACGGTTTCAACCGAAAGTAGCAGTAAGATAAAGGAAGACGTTACTGAGCCACAGTCACGTCTCTGGTTACGCCATACGAGATATCGTTTGGCACGGATACTGTGAATTCTGAGTTGTAATGTAGACTAAAATATCAGCTTTGTATCAGCAGTTAGCAGTGTTCCCCTCGTTTGTAACAAAAATAGTAAATCAACTTAGAAATAAAAATGGACTAAAACGTTCTTGGTCCCTTTAAACTTGACAAGACTAGGAAACCTATGAAGCAAATGTAACTAAACATTTAAATAACTAAATTCACATCTTGTCATTATGTACGGGCTTATTTGATTGAATGGAAATTTGCTCAATATTTGTTTTAACAAATCATGCTATTTTCATCCTTAAGTTCTTCTATAGTGTAGTAGTACAAACATGATATTAACAGATTGCACCACCATATTCTATAAATGCCTTATTTGTAGGATTAAGATGGGCCATAATACAAGTGACCTATCATCATTTTTGCATGAGGAATTAGCTTCTATAATAGAGATTGCGATTTGACAGGATGAGTTCTGAATATAATAAGAATTATTTTTATTGTTCTAATTCACATTTTCGGAGTACTTAATGGCAGTATGGACTCAGCATAACTTCTAGATAACGAGGTTCCGTCAGATAATCAGTACACCTCTAGGTAGCTACTTACATGGTGTAATAAACCATTGTTGTTTTGTAAATATGTTTGTATTCCATTGATATAATATAAATGGTACTAATTTTTATACTGTATGCAAACAGTGAAACCAATCAGCCTTTGTACATTAATATATCCTACGCAATGACTGTCACAAATATTTATCTATTATAGATTTTATCTATCTGGCTGTGTTTGCTGTACTCATTTCTCTGCAAGTTTCCTCCATCCCTAACTCTGAAGTCTTGGATACCTCAGAATACATCCAGTCAAAATAACATTGTCTCACATCACTTTTATTCAGCACCTCTCCATTTGTTTTTCACCGCACTGTCTTATAATGTTAGTGACTGAAATTTCACATGTTAAATGAAAACATTATACCACATCAAAAACTGCAATATTTAATCCAAAATAGGAAAAACTGATTAGATCCCTGCACAAACAATATTAATTCAGAAATAGTTTGGATAAAAATAATACAATTCCTGTGGCTTTTTTTGTTTGAATTCGTGTAGGAATATATATTTATATTACAAACTTAGTCCATACCTAAAGGTTGGTTGCATCAACCAGAAGGAGGCTTACTAGGCTATTGTGTCAAGAATGAACGGCCAGTTCCTTTTCTCTGCGACCTACATTTTAACATGGAATCTGAACCACAATTATCTTTGTTTAATACCAGTGAAGTGAAAGTAAGTAGTTCTTGCAGTATCATGTATGTAAATATTTCCCATTCTATCATGGCATTGGTAATTGTGTTAATTTGTAGATAGGATTGTAGAAAATTAGAAGTCTATGTAAAGAATAATAATAAGGGAAAACCAGCTTTGTGTTTCCGTTTATGACTTGTAGCCGTATCACTTATTTGCAGATAGTTTAGAAGTATTACTAACTGCTGTATATTACACTTAAAAACAAAATACAGCTTGAAATATCACTGACGTTCTGTTTTGACATAACTGGAAGGTTAACCAGACATGGAACATTTACCCACAACGCTTTTTATTTTACTCAGCATATTATTTAAAATTTCAGTTTGTATTAGGTGCCCTAACAGAAGATGGGAGTATTTAAGCCATCAGTTTTGGCTAGCATTTTCTGAAATGATGTATACATATTTGCGTGAGATTTATGCAATTAATGTAAAGCATATCTTCAATTTCAGCCTGACATTGGTAACAGCAATGAAAATAAAAATGTTCAGCAACTGCTTACATTTTCTGTTTCCTATAAACTGGACTGGAACACTGTTTTCAGTTTAGGAACTACAGAATAATTTTCACTGAGTGTTAGATGTGGCCAGGACTAATGAGACAATGTTTATCAGTGGTGTTTTTCTAATGCCTTTTAAATGTGTTTTAGACAAATAAATGTTGGTAGTTAAGAGTGGATGTAACATGAAATTAATATATGGAAAAAGTACATTTTCTGCGCATCCTGAAGAGTTGTAATTTGGTGATTGGCATTATGATAAACTTCCGAAGACAAAATTTTTAGCACTGTAGTCATTTTTAAGGGATGAAACGCGTGTACAATAATTACTTACAGAAAGGCATTTGCTTTTAAGACTACTGTACCCGTTCCTTTGCCTTGAGTCCCCTCTAAATCTATGTAAAAATTAAGTGATATAGCAAATACCAGACGGCACAGAATTTATGACGCATTTGAGGGTGATGTATTTCTAATGAATAATTTGTAATTATCAGTGCCTAAATTACATTTTTTATATTTTAAGAGTAATTGTTTGGGAACTACTGTACTTTAATTTTGAGGTAAAAAAATAACTTCTCTTGTTCTCAGACACTTTACATTACAGCTGTAACCGCAGAAAAATCAGAAAAAGTTAGGTATAAATCATTTTGCAAAATTATTTGGGTAGGTAGTATTAAAATAAAACAATTGAGAATTTAGGATTAAAATATAATTTCTCTCCACTAGAGCAACATTCGAATTGCACAGATTCCCGATTAACAAAAAATCGTAGTCTGAAGAAATTTTGTTTTTATTAATGAAAGGAAAGTAAAAACATGTACTGCTGTAGGAAGTATTAACTATTTATTGGTTAAGGCAAATTAGAAAGCTCACATTCTGTCGTCTGAACGAACGCTGTTCTGTTACACTATGACAGTGATTTTCTATGCGTTGCAACCTGGTGGCAGGTACCAGCACTATTCTACACGTGACCGAGTCACAGCTAGCATCATTTTAAACGTGACTGTTCATTGTCACATTTCACCGTCCCAGTGATTTCGTACAAGTAGCCATCTGGTGGAAGGTATTAGCACCATTGTTTCGACGTGACCAAGTAACAGATAAAAATCACTGACTTTCAAGTCACTGTGATGTATGTCACAGTTACAGGAAAGTAGTAGTTTATCCCATCCCGATTTTACTGAATCAGTAACATTACAATAATATGAAGAAACGCTGGACATCTAGGGTCATGTTGGCGATCATGATTAATACACAAGGAAAAGATAAAAATTATTACAAATAATTTTTTAAATCAATAATTTTTTTTTTTTTTTTTTTTTTTGCAATTTCATTCCTCCCAGCTGAAGGCTGCGAGGCGGGCTGCTGGAGAGTCACGGAGACTCTTTTCAGCCTACTAATCTACGGGGAGGGAGGGAAGGGGTATGGAAGGTCGGCCGTGGCCTTGAAGGGAACCATCCCAGCATTCGCCTAGAGTGACAGAGAAAAACCACGGAAAACCTTAGTCAGGATGGCCGAACCGGGTTTGACCCCAAATCTTTCGAAAGGCAAGTAGCAGTTTTAAATCGCACTACATAATCATCTTCGCCAGTCTCAGCATTAAAGCTGGTCGGTTGGGGGTTGTTGTCCTGAGACATTTCCTCCCTCAGTCTTCTCTTGAGTGGTCTTCTCTTTACTTCTGATTGGTCGTCTTGGTGGCGTATTATTAGTTGGTCCTTAGCGCTCCGTCAGCACCAATGGCCTGCTATGTTTGTCAGCGGCAGTTTCATATTCGCCGAGACAACTGACCAGTGGATTGGCAGAGTGATGTGCTGCTCTGTAGAATTTATAGGCATGTTGCCGGAACCTGTCAATGAGCTTCTCTGTTCCCGACGTCTCATGGACTGCGACGGTGGGGAAACGGTTGGGCAGATGTAGTGCCCGCTTCAGTGTTCTGTTTTGCAGCACCTGCATCTTTCTCAGGTGGCAATTAGCAGCGTACCCCCAGACGGGGCAAGCATATTCAATTACCGGCCTAATCAAGGAGCAATAATGGCAACTCCTAGGTGAGGTACCAACGAACTTTCCCGGTTAAGTATAGGGTAAAGAGAATGGAGCCGAGCACTTACCCTTTGCCTGATGTCCTTGATGTGAGCTCGCCATGTCAGCTTACAGTCAAGTGTTACACCAAGGTAACGAGCAGTTGGTGCCCAGGGAATGGTTTTACCTCTGAGCTGAAGTTGCGGGTGAGGTAATTGCTCACTACGGCGTCCTAGGCGTCGCGTCAGCATAATCGCTTGCGTTTTGACAGGGTTTATACTTATCCGCCACCTTCTGGCCCAGGCTATCGTCCAGCGCTGCCAGTACAGCCAACTTATATTATACCGCTGTCTCTTTGGTATTATACAGAATGAAACCCAATTATACAAAGGGGTCATCCATTGATTACATGCGTGAGTGGAAGTGCTGGGAGCAAAAAAAGTCCACGAAAAGTAAACAATGTATACATTGATAAATTTTGAATAACAAAAAGGAAATAGATATGCATGAAGGGTTGCCAACTCAATGAAACAAAGGGCAAACACTTTCAAAAAGGTGCTGGAATGTACTTTACTTTTAAGTGCTCATTTTTGTATCCAAATATACAAGGCAATCTGTTATACAAACAGAATACAAGAGGTAACCAAATTATACAAGTTTTGTATCCAATTATACAATCTGGCAGCCCTGCTATCGTCCTGCTGAAGAGCTTCCTGCAATCGTCTCGTCGCGATGGCTCTGCTACGGCTGCATGTTTTTTTTTTTTTTTTTTTTTTTTTTTTTAACCTTTCATTCCCCCAGCTGAGGGTCAGGGGCGAGCCGTTGGAGGCATAACACGACTGGATGATATATATATATATATTTATTGTTTTTTCATTCCTTCCCCGGTGGGGAAGGCGGGCTGGCAGCGCATTGGTAGCGCTCTTCAGCCTAGTGAGTTACATAAAATATACAATTGTTTTTAACATATGCATTTGCTTACAACTAGACATTATAATTGAGTTTACAGTTGTTTTACATACTTTTTTTTTTTTTTTTTTTTTTTTTTTTTTTTTTTTTTTTTTTTTTTTTAGGAGCGGTTCAGGAGTTGGAACTTCAAGCTGATTAGCTTATAGTGTGGGATATATTTTTGGGCGCTTCTGTCGCTCGGATATGGGTGGCGGTCGGTCGATGTGTTGGGTGAGTATGAGGATGTTCAGGAGGTGGAGAGTGGGAGGTATTTGTTTGTAGTAGTTGGGGAGATGGGGTGGTTCAGTGATTAGTTTTAAGGTTATGGGATTGTTGTTATGGATACTGTTGATAGCATATTTGATACGGAGTGATTCGAGGTGGATGAGGATGTGGGGGAATTTTATGAGGCTGTATAGTAGATTGGTAGGAGATGGTAATCGGATGCGGTAGGCGATGCGGAGTGCGTGGCGTTCTATTATTTGCAGTCTATTGTAAAAACGGTCGGGAGCGGATATCCATGAGAGGTGACCATAGGTGAGAATAGGGCGGAGAAATGCTTTGTAAGTATTGATGATGATATTGCTGCGGAGTCCCCATGATGTGCCGGTGAGTGATTTGAGTAAATTGAGGCGGGTTTTTGCTTTTGCTATGATTGTGTTGAGGTGGGGTGTCCATGTTAGGTGCCGGTCGAGGGTTACGCCTAGATATTTCACTGTAGGTTGTTGCGGGATGGGGTGGTTGTAGATGGTGATGTGAAAATCCGTGAGGCGGTATTTTCGGCTTGTTTTGCCGAAAATTATTGCTTGCGTTTTGTTGGGGTTAATGATCAGTCTCCATCGGTTACACCACTGCACAAATTTGTTGAGTTCGGTTTGTATTGCTTTTTGGGATTGTTGCAGTGATTTATGGATGGATAAGTATGCGGTATCGTCAGCGTATTTAAGGATGTAAGTTGGTGGTGCGGGGAAGGGTATGTCGCAAATGTATAGGATGTATAGGAGGGGTGAAAGAACAGATCCCTGGGGGACACCTGCGGTAGGGGAGAAGGTACGGGAAAGGAAGTTGTTGATAGTTACAAAGGAGGTGCGGTGTGAGAGGAAGGAGGCTATTGTACGGATGAAGGTGATGGGGAGGGCGAAGGTTTGGAGTTTGAAGATGAGTCCAGCGTGCCATACTGTGTCGAATGCTTTTTCGATATCTAGCAGGACGAGGATTGCGGATCGGTGGGTGTTCAGGTGCGTAGTCAGGAGGTGTACTAATTTCAGGAGTTGATCTTGAGTTGACAATTTCGGGCGGAAGCCGCACTGGGCTGGGGATAGGAGTGAGTGTTGGGATAGGTGTTGATGGATTCTTTTGGATAGTAATTGTTTCGAAGATCTTGCTGAAAACGGAGGTAAGGCTGATAGGTCGGTATGAGGTGGGGTTCTGATTTGGGCTTATTGGGTTTGGGGAACATGAGAAATTTTAGAGGTTTTCCATTTGGGGGGGTAGATACCAGAGTATAGGATGTATGTGAATAGGAGAGCTAGGAGTTGATGAAATGAATGGGGGGCTTCCTTGATGTGTCTGTAGGTGATGGAATCGGGGCCGGGTGCTGTATTTTTCTTGGTGTGTGGAGTACGGAAAGGATGTCGTTAGTGGTGATGGGGGTGTTAAGCCCAGTGCGGCTGACATTATGGATGTAGTTGTAGTCGGGCTTGAGGGGGGGTGAGGAGGTATCGGCACGCTGTTCTATTATGGGGGAGTCTGTATAATCAAAGCGGGGGTCGTTGGGTGTGGTATGGACTTTCTGGAGATGGTCGGCGAAAAGATTTGCTTTTTGGATGTCATTGGATACGGGATGGTTGTTTATGTAGAAGGGGGTAGGTGGGTGCGGTTTTGAGGCCAGTTATACGTCTGAAGGTGGACCAGTATTTGGAGGAGTTCTGAAATGTATTGTAGGCTTAGCTGGTTGCAGGTGTCCCTCCAGGTGCGGCGTTTATGGGCGGTAATGTAATTGCGAAACTGTGCGTTGGAGCTGGCGGTGAAGGGTGAGGATCTGAATGGTCATGGGTGCGTTGATAGGTGCGGAAAAGTTGTCGTGAAGTATGAAGAAGTTGGAGGGCTCGTGCTGGTAGGGAAGGTTTGTGAGGGGTGATCGGTGTCAGGGGAATATGAGCGTCGATGGCGTCAGTGATGGTGCGTTCGAGGAAGTCTGCAGTTTGTAGTAGGCTGTCAGTGTCGGTGATATATGGGTTGTCTGTGTCAATTTTGTCGTCGATGAATTTTCTATAATTATTCCAGTTAGTCTTGTGATAATTTTGGATGTAACGGTGGGGTATCTGGTTTGGTGGACGTGGGGTGTTTGGGGGGTTGTATTGAATGGCGAGCATGATTGGAAGGTGGTCGCTGCCAATGGGTCCAGAACATGAAGGGTGGAGCGGGTGAGGATGTTTGGGGAGGCGATGACGATGTCGGGGGTTGTATTGGATTCGGGGCGCGTGGGTGATGGAATGTTAATGAGATCACCTCTCATGGCTGCTAGGGTGTGGTGGAGTTGATGAAGTTCTTGTTGGGTACGGCTGTGGATGTTTATGTCGGCCATGATGATAATATGAATTGAAGTGGTTGTCTATGTAGGAGAGAAAGTTGATAGGTAGTGGAACGCGGGGCCGGATGTAAATAGTGACTAAGGTGACAGTGAGTGATTTTAGAAATACGGTGACGATGACATGTTCGGATGGATGATTTAGGGGTGGGTGTATTTGGGTGGGGATGTGATTATGATATCCAATGGCCACGCCTCCGCGTGCCGCCCGGGTAGGATTGTCAGATCGGATGAGGTGGTATGGGGGCATGCGGATCTGGTGACGAGGTGTGAGGAAGGTTTCGTTTAGTAGGAGGCAATGGATGTCGTGTGTGGTAAGGGTGTGTAGGAGGAGGTTTTTGTTGGTGGGTAGGGAACGGATGTTATTGAATAAAATGTTATGATAAAGTGGCATATTTGGGCTTTCGGTTGGGTGGGGAGTTGGAGGGCTTTAGACGAGAGTTTCCAGAGGGAGAAATTGGAAATGGGCATTATTGTGTGAATAGGTGGCATTGATATGAATTCCGAAGACTGCTCTGGCTGCTATTGATATTTGGGAGAGTGTGTGGTCGCGTGAAAAGGGGTTTAAGTTTTGTAGGGTGATAGTGATGAATCTTAAGATGTCCTCTATTGTTGGTGGGGGGCGTATGGAGTTGGAGGGTGGCGTAGGAGGGTCTATTGGTCGGATGGGTACTGTGAGTTCTGCTTTGGTAGGCGCTGGCTTTGATTTGCATTTAATGGAATAGGTAGGATGGTTTTGGTCACAAGTATTGCAGGTGGGAGTTTTCTGAAGGTTTGGGCAAGCTTTTAAGAAGTGGTTCTCTTTGCAGTGTGGACAGATAGGGGTGTTCTTGCAGTTTGCCGTTAGGTGGTCATTGTATTGTAGACAACGTGCACACAGTGTGGGTTGGGGGGAAGGGGTTTTTGATGGTTCCACTCTATGTTTTTGATGGTAGATTATGGCTCCATTTCTAAGCAGTTGATCAATTGTTGATGCGTCTTCAGTTAGTACTCTGATCATGTAAGTGGGTCCTAAGCTGTTCTTGATTCGGAGGGCTTTTCGAACATGTAATTCGTCGTTCGAATTGAGTTCGGCGACTACCTCTTCTTCAGTTATTGTTGGGTCGACTCCTCGGATGACTGCTGTGAGTGTAGGAGGCCTTCTAGGTGGGGTTGGTTGTTTTGGTGGGGATGAGGTGACAGTTGTTAAGTTGGCGTTGTCGCCAAATGAAGGTAGTCCAATTTTATTTTTAAGTAATTTAGGGAAGTCTGGTTCATTACTCTTGATGATCATACCGTTTTTAGTGGGGATAAGTTGATGGATAGAAATGTTTGGTATATGTCGTTTGATGAATTTGCTTAGGGTTTTACTGTTCATATATTCAGGGAAGGTCCCTTTTAGTAGGTATGTATGAATAGTCTGTGACGTGGATGGAGGTGATGATGAAGTGTCCATAACTTCGTATGCGGTTGTTGCACTATTGGATAAGGAGGTTTGTGGCGATGGTAATGAGCCACTTTTGATCTGTTCGTAGGGTTTTGCATTATTTCTGGCAGTTTGAAGATAGCTGGTGCCACGTGGTGGTTTCTGAACTATCTGTGGAAGATTTTGATGAATGCCTTCAGATGCAGCGGGGCAGATGATTGATGAGGAGGTGGTGGTGGTGGTGCTGATGGTGGTTGTAGTGATAACTGAAGATGTAGCCATGGTGTAGAAGTGGGGGCTAGTAGTGACAGTGGGTGGAAGGATGGTAGGGTTGGTGTCTGAAAGGTCCATAGCGTTACCGTACATTGGTGTGTCCGGTGGATGTGCAGCAGTTGGGGAGCAGGCGTTACCAGTTGGCAGGCGAAGTCCGTGAGCAGGCGAAGCCCCTGAGCAGGCGAAGTCGGTGAGCAGGCGAAGTCGGTGAGCACGCGAAGTCGGTGAGCAGGCGAAGTCCGTGGGCACGCGAAGTCAGTGGGCAGGCGAAGCCCGAGGGCACGTAAAGCCCGAGGGCAGGTGAAGTCCGATGTCAGGCGAAGTCCGAGGTCAGGCAGAGTCCGTGGGCAGGGGGTGTCCGCCAGTAGGCGAAATCCGTTGGCCGGCAGAAGGCAACTTTTGCCTCAGATGTGTAAAACACACTACGGAAAACCTAGTCTTTTTCCGCGACGTCTCACAATACGTAATTCACTAATTGTTCTAGATAACAGTCTGACAACTACGAATGTGTCACAACAATAGCGAATAAACAATAAATTCTCACAACAATATCAACAACGATGCGCAAATGTTTTAGATCTGTATGGACTGGATGACTCGCAGAGCTAATTATATAGTTGGCTGTAAACATTTCGACTGCGAGATTAAAATTCTGTTTGTTTGATTGTAATTCATACAAAAAACAACCGGACCGATTTCCAAAGAGTTTAAAACATTTGCTGTCGAGGGTGTCAGGACTAAAATGAGTTATATTTTTTCCTGGTGCAGCATCGGAAAGCTGAGAAATAAAGAAAATCGTGTCTGTTCATCTGCCTTTTTCTTTCATTGAACGTGATTAACGCAAAAAACTGCTAGTTGAATTTTGAAGGGGTTTCGAACAGTGTACATTCCAGAATACCAAGAATAAAAAGGGGTATGATTCAATTTCATTTGACGTCGAAAAGCTGAGAAATTATGATAAATTTTTCCACAAGTTAGTATTCATTTAAAAGTAAGTTATTCCTCGCAGTCCAGTGGTATCGTATTACTTGAAATTTATTATCATCAATCTTTTTAACTCATTTCTGAGAGTCGACTACTATGAGGAGAAACTGACGTGTAACTACAGAAGATCTGTAGCCCACAGTTATTAAAAAAGGAAAACAGTTGTTGGTAACAGTTACTGTTTCAGCTGACTTTAACCAAAATAACAGGTAATTGTTATTTTTTCCGAGATAATAAAGATTATTTTGTATAAATAATGAAATTATGAATTTAAGAATAGACTTAACAATAATAAAATCATCTTTAGAACTCTTTAGCACCAGTATTTCGGAGAAATAGAATACCAGGCAAGAGCAAAATACTTTCTAATTCTCTGACTCACGTAGCGAAATCGATTTCTGCTAACACCGTTGAAATCTTTACATCTGCCCCCCCTCTCCCTCCAGTATTGTAATTTAAGAATATAGTTAGGATTAAATATCATGTAAGTACCTAATGATTATAGGTATTAAAACTTGTAGCATTCATATTTTGACTTTGGTATATAAAATGATATTCATATTTCATTGGCGTTACCATTATTCATAAAATTGTTCATATTTCATATTTTGACTTTGGTTATTACTATTCTCTTTGCCTGTTTTAATTGTGTACTGTTTTGCTTCATCAATACAAAAACCACAGTAAATACACTAGCAAACAAATTTTCTAAGTCTTAAGTATGTTGGAACCGTTTGCATTTCGAAGTAAAAGTTCTAAGTCACTACTTAAAGCTAACAAATCACTGCTTCTTTTTCTATTATGGCTTTACTCCGCATTGGCGTCGAGGTCATTACAGACGGGTATTCGCCTTGGACTTATAAAGGAATCATACTGGCATTCACCTCGATTGATTTTTCGAAACCCAAATCTGAGAACGCCGGAAAGTAATTCGAACCCGCGTCCTTCGCTCATCCACCGCGCTCGGCACATAGCTGCTAAATACGATTTTTGAACTGATAGAAGAGAGTATACAGGCACTAATTCAAACTTCAGTGTTCGCAATTCTTCCGTAGATATTTTAGTAATTTCACGACATTATATAAGGAACATATGTCACCAAATTGAATTGCTTATCTTCCGCTTCTCCACCTCTAGTAAGAGAACCATTTACACTGGTAATAAAATGACTTTGGCTGTTGTATAATCGTCAGCTGATGTTTGCAGTGACGTCTACCGCATAGTACCTGCACTGTTTACAGTAGTAGCTAATTTTCTGTGGTTCTCGATGAGGGCGAAGAGAGCGGAGGCTAGTGGACTGCTGGCTGCTGGCAGGCTGGCTCTAGTTGTATCGATCCCGCTGCCATCCGCCTACGCACTAGGCTCAGATGACCCTACCGCGCGCTGCACCACCATCACCATGGTCCTGGCGTCTCACGCAGAAGCCTGTCGGTCGTCTCACACTACGCAACACCCACAAAAATTACTCGCCTGTACTACTGTACTACTGAATGATTTCATCATCCTCTAAATGTTTACACAAGGGCACTTCACTGATGCAGTAGTCACATGAATACTGTTTATTCTCACTTAAAGTTAATGTTGACCATGGTTGTCTTACAGTACTTAATATTGTTGTTTCAGAAAAATAAGGACGTACTCAGGAATTTTATTCCAAATTATTAACATTTAATTCTGTTACGAATGTAGACCATGCAGGTTTCTTTGCACTACACTCTGTACAATCCAATGCCTAAAGGCACAAAGGAGCATTAAGCATGTATAGGCGTCATTAAATCACCTTAGGTAGCTGATATTGTATATAACAACTGGATTTTGCGGGAATGCTGCGTTTTTTTATTTGATACTCTAAGTTTTCGGCTGCCATTCTACAACCTTCGACAGAGGCACTATGTTCGAGAGGGTACCAAAAAATAACCGGAATAGCATTGGCCTGTGCGGAGTTTGTGTAGTACGGGTCCCTGTATCTAGGCGTTTATAGCGCAACTCATTGTCAGTTCACAGTCGCCTGTATTGCCGACCTGGCTAGTTCTGTTGAACTACAGTGATTGTTTTTTCTAGCTCTGTTTTGTTATTGGTTCTCTTTTGATGATGGCAAATTAAAGCGAACAACGTGCAGCAGTGGAATTTTGTTTTCTACTCAGTAAAAATGCTGCTGAAACGTTTTCAATGTTGAAAACAGCTTACAAAGATGACGCTAGGGGAAAAACTCAAGTGACGAGAGGTTCGCTCGGTTTAAAATGGCGACATGTCGATTGATGACGAACCTCGTTCTGTACGTCCATCAACCCCCCAAATCGACGAAAATGTTGAAAAATTCGAGAGCTTGTGCTCTCACACCGTCGACAGACAATTGACCAACTGTCAAAGATTAGCGGGTTATCTTGGAGTTCGGTTCAGCGAATTTTAACCTAAGAGTTTGGAATAAAAATTCTTGCTGCCAAGTTTGTTCCTCGGGCTCTGACTGACAATCAAAAATAACGTCGAGTTGAAGCATGTCGTGTTTTGAAACAACAGCTTGAAATTGATCCAAATTTTCTCTCAAAGGTCGTTACTGGTGATGAGTCATGGTGCTATGATTACGACCCAGAAACAAAGCAACATTCAGATCAATGGAAGACGTCATTGGCTCCCGTCCAAAAAATGTCGTCAAGTCAAATCAAACATCAAAACAATGCTCATTTGTTTTTTGTTTTTTTATGCCAAGGGCGTATTTCATTCAGGGTTTGTTCCCCACATCAGACCGTCAATCAAACCTTTATTTGGAAATTTTAAGTCAGCAGTCAACAGTTTTCGTCAAATAATATCCGATTTGTGGCAGACAGGAGACTGGTTCTTTCGCCACGACAATGCACCTGCACACACAGCTGTCTCTGTTAGGCAGTTTTTAGCTAAAAATGCATGGTTCCACTGCTCCACGCACCTTATTCGCCTGACCTGGCTCCGTGCGACTTTTGCTTATTTCTATTCTTCAAAATGGGCATGAAGGGACACCCATTTGTCAACATTGAAGAAGTCAAGAAAAAATCAAGGGAGCAGATGTCATCCATTTCTAAAGATGCCTACAAAAAATGTTTCTAACAGTGGAAGCACCAGTGGGACAAATGTATTACTTGTAATGGAGAATATTTTCAAGGGGATATAGTTATTTCGTAAAAAAAAAAAAAAAATGAAATTATATAGCTTTTTAAAAAATAATTCCGTTTTTTTTTTTTGGTACCACCTCGTATGTTGACACAGTAAAGAGTGCCAAGCATCGCAGACTAATAGGCCGCTGTTTTCATTGTTGTTGGTATTCTTTAAAATTTCTGCTGCCTGCTTTCACTGTCGAGGGCACCACTGATAGGGATTGCAATCCAGCAAAGCGGGATCCCGCATCATTAGACAGTCTGGCGGATCCCGCACAAAATTAAGCGGATCCGCAATCCGCAAAATCCGGCAAAAACGCTTGTCAGTCTGCGTGACTCGCTGCCCCACTCGGTCTCTGTCGGATATTTTGCACTGTTTGCTGTACCCTTCCAGTTGGCATTTGACTCATATGTACAAGCGTTTGTTTTTGTCAACCTTCGTCATTCGTAAGTAAATAAATACACTTTTATGTATTCATCAAAACTTACGTTTGTTTCGAGTACACATTTATGTAATTTGAGTTATGGTGCGTATTTAGTACGATTTTCTAGCTATATAATTATTTTTTAAGTGTCGCACACGTTATCTGAACTACACGGTTACAGCTATTTATTTACGGTTTCATTATTCCCATTTTCTGTATTTGCAGATAAAGTAATTGCGACAATTTCCTAATTTGCGGCTGAAAATTTGATTATTCGTTGATATGAAACTAATGTTTTCGTAATTTTAACGATCGCGTACATATTTATTTAACAGCTATCAAAATGATATTGTATATCCTTTGACTTATTGTTGTTTTGGCCGCTGCCTCAATGCGTTTCTTTGACGAAAGCCACCTGCTTACATGTGCCGCTCTGGCTTTCGATTAATCTCTCTTCTCCTTGTTATTATTTCGACTAAAGGTAAAATAAGATATAATGAAATATTCACAGGTGTATCGACGAATTGTGTTGTAGGAACACTATACTTCGACGGCTGCCTCCACCGTCTTCCTCACGTGTGTAATTTCGTGTGTTTGCAATGAAATCCGGAGATACAACCTATGAGGACTTCACTGCAATCATTCGCCGAGAACGTCTCCTTTCTTACTAAAAAATAATAATTTCCACTCTAAAGATGTCGTTATGCCACATAAGTAAATCTGAAATACTTGACAGTTTACGTGTTGGTGAGTAGTTTCTTTTAATAACATTGAATCAACTGTAATATCAATCAAGGAATCAGGAGATATAATAATGAATCACGCAAAAAAAAAGGCCAAGTCTCGTGCTTGTGCAGTGACAAACAGTTATGAAATCTTGTTCTGAGCCAAGTCTACACTTTACAGAGTATATTCACTTTGTGAAATGGAATGCTTTTCTCGGTGTTATGGAACGTTTATTTAGAATTTAAAAAAAAAAAAAAAAAAAAAAAAAAACTCTGGTAACTTGGTCATTTAGCAAACCATGTTTTTAAACTTTTGTGATGAATTGTAAGGCACATAATATGACCTAAGACTCAATATTTTCCATTTTTATTATTTATTTAAAAATTGGTTTAGATTAAAAAACAAAAATGTAAAACCTCGAAACACACTTAAGACACGCTAAAAAGTTTTAATATCATTTTGCCAATCAAAATATTGTTAACTGTTAATTTTTATCATTTAATATTTAAAATTATTTATTAATTTAATTATTACTTAATTTATTAATGTTTTAAGTAACTATGTTTTTAATATATGCGTTAAAAAACTGTTTGTACCAATCCCGCTCGGATCCCGCGGGATTGGCGCAAATCCCGCGCGGCGGATCCCGCGGGATTGAAAACACTGCGGGATTGCAATCCTTAACCACTGATCTTCTCTCCACAGCAGTAACGTGTATTCAAATTTTATTACGTGCCCGTTGTGGTGGTTTCGACGAGTGAAAGAGACAGCACAAATTTTAAAGAATACCAACTTCTACGAAGAAAGCGGCCTATTACTCTGAGATGCTTTGTGCTCGTTGCTATGTCGACATAAATAGTGTCTCTGACGAAAGCTCTAGAATGTCAGCAGAAAACATTTACTGTCAAAAAAATAACGTGGAATTCCCAAAAAATCCAATTGTTACTAACAAAAACGGTCGCAGAAGCCTCAGAATTGATAGTGTAAACGATAGCATAAATGTTGATTATTAATGTTTCAATGTCTATAGGTGATGCGGAACACTTTTTACAGTGAATGAAGTGTTTACTTTGAAATACCTGTCTCAGCTCTGATGAGTATCCACACAGTTTTTCTTATGTGTGAACTGTGAAACTTTAAAACCGCTTTTTTCCAGTTGTAGCAGGTACCAGCCATTCGCTAACGATAATTCCATTTGCGAGACTGAAACCTCAAGTCCTGTATAAAAGTAGAATTTAATAATTCTAAAACATTAAAAACTTACTAAGGCTTGGAATAGCGTATTAGCTTTTCTCAGACATTGTTTAATATATAAAGAAATCTAATTCTGGAGGATGGGATATCAAATTAAAATAAAACACATATAAATATTTTAATATTTGTTCACGATCAATTAATTATTTGCGAAACTGAAGATGATGACCTCCAGAGAACATTCCACCAATCATAGAATTTGTGCGAAAAACTACAACATGAAAATCTGAAAGTAAAATACGACAGTTATGTACTTTGATAAGGCATAAGCAGTACGAACAGAAATAAACATGGATAGCCAGCCAATATAACAGGTTTCACACCTCAAATATCTGTGTTGCGATATAAGAATGCATATTCTATAAATGAGCGTGGTATCATACATAGGATATTGAAGAGTAACGACATGATAGATGGTTTACTAAAATTCTATAAAACAGTGGTATCGCCTCTACTTTAATATGGCTGGAAAAATTTAATTCCATCTCGCTTTATTAATCAATAACACAAGCAGCAGAATTAGAGTTGCTACTGAAACTTAAATGTTGTAGTAAACTAAAGAAAATAATCAATGTTAAAATCTTACGAAACCCAAACTAGTGATAAAATCGAACAGACTAGACAATAATGGATAAACCTTTGGAAAAAAAAATTGTAAATGAAATACTTATAAAACAAGTGCTATATTATATACCAAAAGAAGAAATACACTTAAGTGCCACATAGTCGTGAAATACCTGTTAATAATGTGTGGGATCCATTTTTGCCCGGTGAACTGCAGACGTGGTATTGACTTCTAGCAAGTCGTCCTAAGTTCCAGTGAAGTAATATTCATACACGCTTCATCTACAGCCATCCATAACTGTGGAAGTACTGACCGGGCAGGACGTTGTACACGAACTAAAATTTCTATATTTCCCAGATATGTTCGATTACATTAATATTTGGCGTTCTAGGTGGCCGAATGATTCACTGGAATTGTTCAGTATGTTCCTCAAATTTATTGTGTAAGAGTTTGAGGCCTTTGACGTGGTGCATTAATGTCCTGGAAGAAAACATCGTTTTTTGGAATCATGGAGGCCATGAATGAATAGCCGCAAATTGTCTCCAGGCAGCTGAACATAACAATCTAGTCGATGGTTGGTTCAGTTTTACCGGAGATCGCAACCAACCGTGTTAACTCTGCCATACCAGGACTGCAGCCAACACCAGCTTGAACAGTGCCTGTTCTGACAACCTGAATCACCAGGACGTTATAGCATACGATTTGGGACTATTATTCCGTTTACTTCTTCTTCCAGAAAAACAGTTAAACCAAACATTTAGAGAGAGCAAAATATAGGTGTGAGAAATTTGGTTGCATTATTTCACGCTGAATTTAATTTGCTCGTGAATATGAAATAATGAATGTAGATTTTTAATTGGGAAAGGAATTGAATTCCATAAACGTTTAGTAGTGGTATCTAGTTTGTTGATAACGCAGAAGGAGATTTGACTTGTCAGCAATGGTACTATTTTCGATAGCTGAACCAAATATTTAGAATGGTCCTTTGTCTCCACAATATATAGCCACGGTACTGGAAAGCTACCAATCATTGCTTTTCAAGAAAATTAGGCGATCACCACTGTCTATATATAAACCCCGTAAATTTAGTTATCATTACAATACAGCATAGAGTGAGCCATCATCTACGGTTGTGAGTGTTAGCTACTAAGAGTTTTTCATATCATAGCTTGAGCATTTACATTCAATGTTCAAGCAGAGTGTTTTTTTTATTATAGGAATAACTGGAGAAAAATTAAAAAATTATAAAAATGAAATGTTCGTTAACTCTTACAGAACTGGTATTGTGTGCGTAATAACTGTAAAGGAATCTCTAACATTGATCCTTGTTTACTATATTTGTCAAAAATCGTAGAAATATTACAACCAACCACTTATGAAAGAAAACTCTATTTAGATACCAGGTTGTTATTATTATAAATAGAATTTCGGCATTTGTTTATTCCCCAATGAATCACACTATTTGATTTTATGCTTTATTCAGTAAGTTTTCCTTTTTATTCCAATTCACGTACAGATGATACGATTTGCTTGTTGTGGCGCAATGTTCCACGAGCCAGAGCAAGAATATTTTCATTGCAAGGAAACAGAGATTTTGAAATTCATGATAGCAGCAATTTCTAGATGTTTGTATTTAATGTGTGAAAAATTTCAATTAAAAATTTCCATTTCATATAAATCTGAACAAAATAGTAGAGCAACAGTGAAGTGCTGGAAACGGCGCTTTGCCTAAGTGGGCGTGCTGTGTTTACGGAGCAGCCGGAGTAAGCGCGCGTGGCCTCCCTCAGGTCAGCTCAACAAGTCCCCTTTCATGACGGACATCACCTAATGGCCACTTGTCAAATATTCACGCTGTCGGGGAGTGAGACCCCGCTCAAAAACGGTCAACTAACAGCAACTCGTCAGTGGGGATTTACACAGTGTTCAGACCAAACATTGATTACAAGTTTAAAATCCTTAATATACTACTGTCCAAACACCACCGTGGAATTATCTGAGTAAAATGAAACGAAAAGAAACACAACCAAACATCACGATAAATGAATATCAGTAAGATTCGGCCATGCCAAATTATTATTTTTTCATTCTTCTGTTTTTCGAAGAGTTATAGAATATCTCATGAATGGTCTTATCTAAATATTTTCTTATTTGTTTTCAAAATAATCAGTTGATCAATTTATTCCACCACTATATTTATTTCATCCACCGTAGTAAAGGAATTACATTATTCATATAATTAGTCATTAAACAATAATTAAGTTAAATTTGAAATGAACTGTAGTCCATCCTATATATAAAAAAATAACAATCACATCAAAATGCCTTCCTATCAAGGATTTATGACTAAAGTTACGTAAACTGAATAATGTTTAAAATGGTTTTGAAATGTTTTCAAAATTCTAATGTACTACGCTGTTCCAATCAAATTGCGAAATTAACTGGACATGATGTACTCCAATTCCGCGGAAAGAGACACACCAACGTTCTTATCTGATAGCCTGGAGGAAAGGTAGTGCTTAGAACCAATCAGTTAGCTTTGGTCTTGGAATGGGTCCCTCAACAGGTATGATACAGAAAAGAAATCTGTCTTTTTTTGAAAAAAATAACCCAGAACGATCGCTTCGATCTGGGTACAATATACAAGATGGTAAGTAAGCGAGAATATGAATTTGCTTACTATTAAGCAAAAGAGCCGAAGGATTTCCGCTAGCATGATCGTGGAATGTAGGAAAATGCAAACACAAAGTGAAGGAAAAACGGAAATTTCATACGAGTAAGAAAATAATATGATGGTGAGAGAGTTAATTAATTCATATAAACACAGCACATGCTGAAAATGATTTACTGGATAACTTATTTATCATAACGAGCTGACAGGTAGAAATAATGAATAGTTAAGCACAATTCGTAAACAGTCTACGTAACCAAGTCACACAACTGAGTATGCCTTCAGTATACTGAAATCTATGGTTAGCCTTTCTAGGAAGACTTTCTAAAACTTTTTCTAAAGTTGCCGTTAATTTTAAAGGCATCTGTTTCTATTATAGTTAACACGACATCAAAAAATTTCTTAAAGTAACTATTTCGTATTATTCTGGTAACTAATGATGGTGGAATTTTATTCCCTTGCCGTTAAAATTTTGTGGTGGTGTGGTCACAAAAAAAGTTCAAAATTATAAACTATTCCTGGAAGTTATTTCAGAATCTCAATCACCACTCTTCGCTTAGAAGATAGCATCACATAAGTGTAATTTAACAGCTTTCACACATCAGAATTGCAAATTTCTCTATAAACATTGATTTTAATTTGCGAATTGAGCGATTTTATCCATATAATAACAGCACGCTAACTGGGGTTAACGAAATTCAAAACTTTGCAAGAATCCCTCATAGAAGTATACTATCTACATCTGACCACTAAACTATACCAGCTTATGCCAAAATTTTCCTTGAGCCTTTCGTATTATGTAGCAATAAGGTGTTTTTGTAAGTTCTTATTGCTTCCTTTGTCAGTGAAAACGATTGTTTGTCAATCCTTTCTTTTGCATCTCTTTAAATTTTTTGAAACAAAACGTGAAAAGTGTTGGTAGCAAAATTATCCCATTATCCTGATCACTTTTATCAGTAATGAGGTTGAAAAATTTAGCAGAAATTGCTGAGCATGAAATCGAACATGAGAAACTTTGCCCGGCCATTTGAGTCAGAGCATAACAGAAGATAAAATTTTGTTTTTTTGCGGGGTGTGATCTCATTTTGATCCGCTCCATAGGGTATCTGCGTAGGGCAGTCACTTGAGCTCTCGGTCTGGACTCACGGTGGTGTTGCGTCCTAGAATCTGTCGGCATACCGCACGGCGCTTACTCTTAAAACTTCTGGTCGTCTACTCTATCATACGAATGTGAGTAACGGACGTTGTCTGCAGCATAAGACGTGTGGCAGGGGTATCGCGTGAGAGACCCCGACTGTGACTTTTCAAACGTTGCGAGGGAAGCCTAGCAAACAACAATGATGACGGGAGGGGGGGCTCCACCGGACTTGGTTAGTGCGGCCTCTAGACTTTCGCCTGTTAGTGGTAGATAGCTTTGTTGGATCGCGGAGTTCTGCGACTCCGTACTACCCATTATGCTGATTTGAGCAAAATACTTGAAAGCAGAGGTATAAAGGGTAAATAAAAGGTTGCTTCGATTTCGGTTTTCCGTTTTATTAGGGACAAAGCTCACTGGTACCCTGTTGAAAGAACATTTAGCTGATACAATAAGAAAATAAGATGTTAACGGAAACACTATCGGTTTGAAAATACATGCTGCATGTTTTTGTCTATCATATCAATTTTCGTACTTATTAGGTACCAATAATAACCTGCAGTTTTGGTAGTATTTAATATTCTAATGTTACTGGAGTACAAAATCATTCGAATCATTACAAGTTTATAACAATTTTAGATACCGTGGCAGAAGGGTGTGAAGTTTCACACTCGTGTCACCAAATTCACGTGGCGAGTACTTAATATTTAATTAATTATAATTATCATTCCCATCTGATAGAGTGGGATTGTGGGTTGTATCAGTGCAAGCATTTGACCGCAATATTTCCATCAAAAGTACAGTAATTAATTTATGAGTTACTGATTTAATTAATTTATTAATTACTGACATAATTAATTTATTAATTCCAGATTCTCAAAATTATTAAAACATTTTAGCACCAGGGAAAATGTGGCTGAGCTTAATACATGGACTCATCGGTCTGCTTTTCAGAGCAAGCTCATCCGAGGGTCACTGCTTGGCCGATACTGCGTGGTTACACACGAGCTTATTATTCGTTCGTGCTGTTACTGTTTCGCTGTTACCGTTAACTAAAGGCATTGACCGTGATGTGTGCACGAACGCGCGTACGTCAGATGTTTGAGCGGCAATTTTAATAAATGACATCCTGTACTACAGTATAACACACAATGACTTCAAATTTAATAGTATAAGTTGCTTAACGAGTCTCATGTTACTGACATCACTAGTATTTTTGCCCACAATTTAACTACAAGTAGGAAAAAAAAGTTTTGTAGCAAGGTTCCATACTCCTTGGTTACTTTCATATATCTGGAGTTTCCGCAGCTACTGGTAGGTTTACGTTTTACCTGTTTATCAATGTACTATATTCTAGAAAACAAAAGATATAAATAACCAAAGTTATACATAAATACTAAAAAAATTGTTTATCTTTGATGTAGTGTAACCTCTTTGGTCGATATGTGTTCAGGTTTAAGAAATGAGTGTTGTCCATTGATATTGTATGATCTATGACGTCTATCTGTTCACATTACGAAAAGATTATCATTTATAGCTCCATCCATCGTTCACGGAGAGTCACAACACAACCCACAGTTTTTAAGTTAGATCCTAAGCTTTCAGTTTGAGAAACCACACAAACGGTATCTTACATATTTATGTATAGTTCTTTGAGATAACAATGAACAATCCTGTAGTTCTACTTGCTTGACTTGTCTCGCTGCAGCCGTGACCAATTTTTCCAGTGAGTGGAGATTATTCGGCTCTAACCTGTCGTAACAAACAACAGTTCTTACAGTTGTAGAATGGTTCAAGCTGCCACTTAACAACGTCAGAAGCAACGCTGCTCTACCGCTTCGCAGCGAAGGTCTCAGAATGTGCTATCAACAATGATCTGACCAGAAAACGCCTCTCGAGGAATTCGCGTGTGTGGGCTTGTCAGCGTTATTCACTGTGTATTTATGTAATGACCGCTGTCCACTGTGTCTTCCATTGTAGCTCAGAAAATGCAGTATGAACCACCAGCATAAAGTTTCAAGAAGTTTAAAAGAGAATTAAACATTCATTTCATTTACACAGAATCCAGGGTTACAATTCCTGCCGACAGAGAAAAACTGAGGTCATCTGCGGCAGCGTTACGGAAGAGGACTCGTGGTTGTTAAGGGTGAGCAAGTCCTGATGCTGCTGCTCTAGGCACTATAATAAAATTTACAACTCGCTTAGTTATTACACACTTGAATGATGGTGCCCTCTCTAAAGTACGTATAATAAGCGCAATTAGTTTAGGGGAAGAAGGCCGCAAAACCTCAGGCGTCAACAATGAATATTACAAACAAAATCTCAAGTTTGTGCTGTAATAATAAAAAAAAAGCTTGGCTGAGCCACAACTGACAAGATTATTCGTAACGAAACAGTATGTATTACCCACCATACCACTTCAGAAAAGTATTTTCCGATTGGTTTTTAATGCCAAATGAATCTAAATGGCTCAAAAACATTGTTAACAATACATGGTCCTAGATTTTAGGAGCAAAAATGACGTCGATGTTCTCAAGAATTTTGCCATATGTATTTTTGATAGACTCATGTATTACAGAAAGCCTAGGATATCACTATCGCATGTGACGGCGGGAACGATGGAGCAAATGTGTTTTATCATGCTGTACAAACCACCGTATCAAACTTGAAACTAAAATCTTTATCAACTGACAGTCCATACTGTTACTGTGGTTAGCTTGTATTAATTAAACGTGTTTTATTTACAATCGCAAGTATACAATATATACTGCAAATATTAAACAAAACTTGTTGCCCGAGGAAGTATATTATCTAGCAGAAGTACTTTTGTTACTTATTCACACTATACTAGATACATTATAGAGTTAGAAATCTCACCCAGTATTAATCACCTATTATGTTGTAATTTTGCACCTACAGAGTAATACCGTGTTTCTTCATCAGACCTAACTTCTATAAACTCTAGATAGTGCCAAAACAGCGAAAAAAGAGCAAATTGAATTAGAAACGATTTATTATTAGGCACATAATACATCTCATATGTTATACGGAGGTGCAATTCATAGACAGATAAATATAGTTATTAATTTAGAACAACTCTATGTTTATACGAGTGAGAAATTTTGAGGTAGATGAATGATACACTTGTAGGAAATTTTGACTATTTGTTTGAAAACGTTATCATGACAAGTTTCTTTTAGACGTCATAAACATGCTGCGAGTATCAGGAGAATTGAGTCATGTCATTTGTATGTACTGGTGCTCGAGTATGAAGCTGCACTGATACCGACTATCGCAGAGCAGCCGGAGTGATTTGATATGCAGCACGCGTACTGTAGGAAATTAATATCAGCGCCGCAACGCTCACAAGCCGATGACGTGCATGGGCAGTTATTGTTGCTAAGCGCAAGGTACAACGCAGAAATATGAAAATAGTTCTTTAAACTTACCCATTTCCGAAAGTGGTCATCAGGTAGGGATAGATGTGTTACCACGAAGGGTGCTTTCACCAAAAAACAGGAACACCACTTCATTAGAACGCTCTTCCTTCTATAATCTTCGCTGAGAGTGAACAAAAATGCATTGCTGTGCTAACTGCTTACCAATTATTTAGAATCACTAGGGGTGCTTTAAAAACGTTGCTCTGTGTTATTTAGTAACATCCAGAAATGTGAACTATTATATTCCTCCTTATGATTCAAGTTTAATCCAAGGTCTAAAATTTTCTGAAAAAGAAACGGATTGAAGTATGTCTCAATACTAAAAACAAAACAAAAAAATTCTATATAATAATGTTCTTTCAAAGTATTCCTCAAAATTAAGTCTCCGTAACATTTAATTTTTTCGATGTTACGCTAGACTAAGCTTTACCAACAGCTGTTAAATTTAATATACATTCGTACGAACTAATAATTTTATAATGGTTGTCTTCGAAGGTTCTCTGTTCGATTGACGATAGCTAACGGAAGTTGTAGGGGCTCTTAATATAACCTTTACCTCTTATTCATGTACGACCTGATTTGGCTTCCGTATTAATTTGAAGGTCAGAGATTTGAAGGCACTATCCGTCGTACACATGACAGATTTACAGACCGTATCCACGCGAATCCAAAGAACCCTCCGGCTGTTGACTATATAAGTTGACTAGTCAGAAGTTCAACGAATAATTTTGTATTCCTTCTATTAAGACTTGAAAAAAATCTTACATTTTCGTTGCGAGGGATATTAGAATAATACATATTTACCTTACGAGCAGCAGCATAAATCAAATAAAAGTTTGTCTTATCTTAAAGAAAGCAATTAATTAAAAAATAAGGTTGCAAAAAAATGTAATGAAGCCGCTTGTAGCTAGAAAGGCTGATCTTCCTGTTTATTGACCGTGGTGCCAAACGGTAAGTTGATCACTTCGCTCAAAACGTTTAACAAATAGACACGTCACGCCTGCTCGGAATGAAGATAGTTGATACCTCGTTATAGCTTAATGAAATGCGCTGCACCATTAAGTATGCTTAAAATTCTCTGAATTGTTTAGTCGTACTCACCTAATGCGAGGCTTGATTTAATCATGTGTGATGAACATCGATAAACGATCCTGGAATTTCTCACCACACTCAAAATATTCATAGAATATGGCGCATCATAATTTGATTCCTGATCAGATAGTAACAATGTTGGTTATATACAGATTACAGTTACAGCTGCTGTTTATTACTGAATGAATTTTAACATGACACTGCATGCGAAAATTGTATACTGGTAATTTTAAAATGTATAT
This sequence comes from Vandiemenella viatica, assembly GCA_031002005.1. NCBI lineage: Eukaryota > Metazoa > Arthropoda > Insecta > Orthoptera > Morabidae > Vandiemenella > Vandiemenella viatica. The sequence goes on along the minus strand of JARYHS010008074.1, from coordinate 238,614,928 downwards.
TACTAATTTTAGTGTAACAATGTGTAAATTTACTGATAATTTTGAAGTTGGAAAATTTGATATTAATGAGATGAAAGAGTGGATATGTGTAGGCTGATATCTTAATGGTTTGGAGGAACAGGTGGCTTAGATTGTTGGTGACTGTGACATTAGCTAACTGTGGAAAGTCAAAATCAGGGCACATAGCCGGTAGACTTCAAAATAATCACTAACGTGTTTACAGTTACTGTTTGTGAACCTCTCATGTTTAAATGTTGTGGTTGGTACTATGTGAGGCAACTGAAACTAAGCTTCCGTTAGTTTTGAACTTATAAAAGGACCCTCCAGAACAAAGGGTGCATGTTTCTGTTTGCTGCTGTTGAAGTGATCGGGCCTGTGCAGCACCACATAGAGGCCGACAGACATTACAGCATGATGTGACAAGTGAGTTGATCAATTTTATCTTTCTCACACACTGAAATTTAATTTACAATATTTATTTAAGAAAACTGATCGCGGGTGCATAAGACCCAGGGAGCACCGAACAATTGAATTGTTGACAACTGGGAAGCAGTATATTGAGCGATATTTATTTATGTTATGGTGGAAGCTTAATTTCATAATAAATTTAAACTATCTGTAATTAACTGCTTTATTGTGTAACCTACTACTGATTTTATTGATGCGGTCTATCTTCCCAAATGAACGTAGACAATCTTTAGTAATCTATTAATTAACAGTAGTAATTTAGGAGAAGTTGACAGAAATCGGGTTGAAGAGAATTAATGGTGATAGCAGGAGCTCAGTACAATACAGAATGGAACAGCAGTCCATAGACAATGTCAACCAATTTAATTTTAAACATAAACATTCCAGTACAGCGTGCGGATATTGCGTAAATCGTTTTCATCTATACCGGTTGATCTCAAATCTATTCACGTCTCACGTAGTCGAAGATTTTTTTTTATAGTCGATGAAGCAGGCATGCATATAGACATTAATGTTCTTGTACATCTGCACTAATGCATTTAAGGAAAATATGCCACAAATATTACAAATATTTCTGCGAATCATATGCACCCGGATTTACAAGAGGCGAAAATCTCATATTGATGAGACTCAGTTTGCCTTCCAAAATTGGACTAGTACAAGTGAAGTACTCTTTTCCTTAAATGTATTATTACGGAGGTGCAGGGACGTGATGTGTACGCCTTTTTCATCGTCTACAAAAAAGCCTTCGACTGCGTGATACTTGAAAGATGGTAAAGATTTGAGATCAGCTGGTTACTATCCCGCTGTACTGGAATTAGACACGCAGATGTCAAAACTGACCAAGAAACATCAGAAGCAGTTAAAATCAGGAAAGGTGTTTGCCAGAACTGTGTACTATCACCTCTCGTGTTCAAAATTTATTGTGAGGCAATTTTCAGGGAAGTTTTACCGTCGAAAACAATTTACTCGTTACTATCCCGCTGTACTGGTATTAGACACGCAGATGTCCAAAACTGACCAAGAAACATCAGAAGCAGTTAAAATCAGGAAAGGTGTTTGCCAGAACTGTGTGCTATCACCTCTCGTGTTCAAAATATATTGTGAGGCAGTTTTCAGGGAAGTTTTGGAGAAACAAAACAGAAGGATCATTACAGAAGGAAAAATAATATCAGTTATGCAGATGTCATTGTTTTTATAGATAGTGATATACCGGCAGTCTAACGCATGATAGACAATTTATTCCAGCACAGTGAAGAGTTTGGCCTGCTTGTCAACACTTCCACGACCAAAGTTGCAGGCTTCTCTAAGAGAAACACCCAGTTAACTCAAGGCAATAAGACCGAAAAAGTATGTTCCTTCAAATATTTAGGCACCATGATGGATGAGCAGTGTTATTGCAAGAAAGAGATAATATCTAAAATAGAACAGGCCAGGAGAGAATTTATAAACATTAATTTTTTTATATAAGATCGGATCATATTCTGCAAATGAAAATGATTCGTGCTATGCGTTCTCCATTTTTCTCTATGGGTATGAAAGTTGGACTCTTGACGCGATAGAGAAGCAAAAAGAATTGCTGCTCACTAAAATGCAAAAAAACTCAATGTCTAGAACACATTATGAAAGGCGAGAAGTACCAGCGATTGCATCTCATCACCGAAGGGAAGATATAGCAGAAAATATCTGTTGGAATGAGAAGGAATCCGTGGCTGAAGGACATTCGGAGATGGTACAATTGCACGTCAGAAGAGGATTTCAACGGTGAAATGTAACGTCCAGACCAACCACCGATAAGAGAATGCGCTTCATGAACACATTTCATCTATCACCTGTATTTTAACTACATTAATTTAATAACTACGCAAAGTTTTCAGCTTCTGTATTTGATCATCAGATATTATCATTTAATATTTAATGTGGACTTGCCGTAGAGAAATTAATACTTTACGTTATACAGTGATTGCTTAGGAAGTGTAGTGTGAACTTCCAAAATCAAGATTTCAGATTATCTGACGAATGGTAAGGTTCGTTCAGTGTCACGTTTCCTATTTCTTTGGGTAGCAACGAATCACCGTTGAGTTATTTTAACTAAAAATAAAGTCATGAGTCCTGGTCCCAACATTTTTTTTCCTATTGGTAACTATTTTTGTTTATCACTGTTAGTGCGCGGACATTTTTTCCACCTTCATGTAAATTCAAAGAACAAAAGAACAAATAATTTATTTTATGATAGCATAAGTACCAAAATGTAATAAAGTTTAACTCCTGTATTTCAGCATCAAAATAACAAAACAATCTAACACAGGCCACAGAGAATCTCTCAAGATTGGTAGTTGGAAGTTCGCAGACATGTTTAAATAGAAATCTAATTATGACCCCGTATTACGGGAACACATGAAATGCATTAATGGCAGAGTTTACACACCATTTTCTAAGACATGGCATTAAAAATGAACAGATCACCTTAATGTCAAAAATTATTAGCAATGAAGTGATTCGTAGGATAAAAGAGACTACACTTATTTAGTTTGCTCAACTGCACTAGAGACTCTGGTAGAGCAGAACAAAAGATTTTAAAATTTTGTAACACATCAACCAGGACAATACAAGAAAATTTTATAGAATTTCTTTCTGTCACTGAGACAACTGGAGTATATCTAAATAAGACAATACTAAAAGAGCTAGGGAAAAAAAATTGATTAGATATACAAAAAAAATTTGGCCAAGGATACGACAATGCTGCGATTATGGTATGAATAAATACTGGAGTTAATAACATAATATTAAAAATTAATAGCAGGACATTTTTTACACCATGCGGATTTCATAGTTGGTTTTTTCTGTTGACAGACGCAGGTAGTTGATCTGGAGGAGCAAAAACATTTTTTGCTTGTATTAAGAATATTTATTTGCTGCTTTCAATATCCATCAAACGCTGGGAATTAATCAAAAGCAAATTAAAGCTCACTATAAAACCTTTAAGAGGCATAAGGTGTGAAAACTTTCGAGGCAGCGAAGGCCATATTATTTCAATTTGATGATTTTAATGCACTGAAAGCTTAAAAAATCTCATGGAAGACAGACAGACACACTAGTGATTTGGGTTTGAACTAAATTCTCATCTTAGAATTTATCATATCATTACATTTATGCTATTAGATATTATCGAGTGTTAATATCATACAAAAATTATGGCAGTATATACAAATCAACTACAGCATTGCTTTTGAACATATGAGCAAATTTTGTTACTGAATCAACGACTATCTACAATTATCTTTGACCAATTCAAGTATATTTACATTTTTCTACTGAATTTTTGCCATGCAGGTTTGTGGAGAGAAAAAATCCAGAAAATTTTAAACCAGATACAAGGTACATTTGTAAAGATAAAAATCTGCTACAATACATAGAATACATAAATAAACATAGAAACTCATTTAAATATTAATAACCAAAAGGAGAGCATAATGATCATACAAGATAGCTTTCGTAAACAAAAGGCTCTCAGTAACAGTAAAACTGTCATAACTTAATGTATACACTTGTCAAACAAAACCTTGCTCAGTGCATTTTAGGATATATACAAAAATTACCACCACAACACAGAAGAAAACTAAAACCCAAAACAGTTAACAAAACTAGTTTGGAAGCACATATTTTTGTTTTCCATCCATTTGGTAAACACGCAACAACTACAAAAGTTCGAAAGTGACTAGCACATTCGGAAACATTTGTAATCACTCTAACACCGTTATTTTAGGATAGAGTATCAGAAAAATAACACGGTGAAACGTTTAGACAAACCGAACTTTGAACTTATACTTACTAATTCACAATCAAAAACTTTAAGTGTATTGTGTTGTAAGTCGACATAAACCATTTTACAAAACTCAATTTAATGACCACTAATGTATATATACTTAGGGCATTGACGATGTCTTAAATGAACACATATGCCCTTTAAAACAAATTTAGTTGCTTGAGAAAAAAGGGATCCCTGGCAAAAATTGCTATCATGCCATTTAAAGAACATGGGCCGAGACGACATGCTATGTTAAGATTAACGCGATACGCTTCTCATTCCTAGGTATTGACAATGCAACTATCATTCAGAAATGTTCTAGAATTTTTAATTATTATTATTTTTACGTGTCGTATCCTAAATAAAGCACTTTGCAAAGTCCTCACAAAAAAAAGGAAATAATTGGTCTATGTTTGTTTCATGTTAAATCTCCTCGGTTAATTGATAAATTCGTTATCAGTTTAACTATCCAGCTTTGATAGGCTACAAGCATATAAAGCATTTATAAGAAAAGTAACCAATATTAATAGAAAGAAGCGATAGATGATGTTAGATTTACATCAGAGTTCCTCGTTACTGTTCTGTCCAAAGTTAAGGTAATGTTATAATATACACCTGTAATTTCAGTCAAGGTTCCAAGCTTTGAAACAGTAAAAAAAACACTTCAGAATATACTCCTTAGTTTCTACGTTATACATGGTTCCAGGTAAAAGACTTTATGTCCAGAACAGATTTCAATTCACCTTTCTGCCACCAGGCGACGTATGCTTTTGAGATACAGCTCTTATTTAAAATCAGAATATGTGGTTTCATACTGCGGAACCCCTGACAAATCGGATCCGTAGCTTTTACCATGTCCTTAGATTATTTGAAAAAACAAAGTTTAAATTTCAGAATATATTTCAGATGCTGCCCGAGTGCCAGCTGACGTAGGGTCATAAAATACATCTTACGCTTTAAGTTAGATCCTCAGCTTTCAAACTGTGAAAACCCTAACAAAAAATAATTTTTGGTGATGTCAGAACAAATAGATACCACTTCAGTTGTGAAACAAGGATGTAAAATGTGTAAGGGTACTGATGTTTTAATCGGAGGAACAAATTAGTATTCGTGAAATGCCTAGACCAGTGGTTCACATTGGGGTTGGTAACGCCTGGGCGTTAAAACTTAAATGGGGCGTTTGTCATCCAAGACAAATTTGGGCAGCGTTAAGGACCAACCACCACACTCCTGTTTTGAGTATTATATAAGGCGTCAAAGTAGTGTTTAATTACATTCCCGTGATTGCATGTAGCCAGAAGTTTATTAGCTAGGAAAAGAAACAGGTATTCAATGGTAGAGCAGCTAATATCGAAAAATTAGTGTTAGCACACCTGTCGACCACCAAGCACACAAGTTTCGTCTCACTTATTTTAATCCCAGACCCGTCAAAATAGTCTTACACCAATCAAACCATTGTTGTAGTTGTTCTTCAATCTCTCCCAAAAAATCGTAATATAAAGTTAGGTTACTGAAAAACCTGCAGTGAAAAAATTATTTTTAATGCCATACTGCATTTTGAATCAAGATTTTTTTATGTAATGCAGTGCAGTTGGAATGAGGAGATAGGGTATACAATGCTCATGCGACAACATTTCGACTGTTGTTGTTCCATTTGCGATCTATATCTGAAAGGATTGATTGATAGCAAAGATAATGTGCAGTGAAAAGCACCTTGGGTTTTGTCTGCTTGCCACTGTCCTTACGAAAGCATCACAGGATTTTTGCAGACTGACGACATGGTTTTCGATTGAAATTATTGTTTAAAATGCGATTTACACCATTCATTAACGAGTGCGAAGAAATACTTCTTCGAGCTACCTCTTTGGGTCGCAACGATAGGAAAGATGAAATTAGGGAAAACAGGTTTCATACGGATTCTTCAATCAATTCTTTCCTCTTTCGTGCTATTCGCGATTGGAATGATAAACGTACGAACAACACCTCACATTTACGATTGCAAAGAAATGCCTTTTCCATCAGCCTATTTGTATCGCAGAGATAGGAGTGATAAGATTAGAGAAATAAGCTGTCGTACGGATGCCTATAATAATTATTTTTTCCCTCGTGGTATTCGCGATTGGAATGGACAGAGTTAATTCCGGTGCAAAGTACCCTCTGCCACCAAATTCTGTGAATTGCAGACTGGAGAGGTAGATGCAGATTAACTTTACTGTCTTTCTTTTTGGCTAACTTGACATCAATATTGCTTTCCCAAGTAATGGGGTAATACAACTTCCTTCCTTACTTCCTTGTTGTGCCCACCTTCCAATCTCACACCATACTGACCTTCTTGATTTTACATGGACTCTCAGTATAACCATTTAAATCTGAATTTAATTTCAATTGTGTTGGAGCATACACGCTCTGGTGGCAATGCCCCTACAACCCCCTCCCCCTATTCCTATGTCCGGATTTCTTTCTTTTTTTCTTCATTCCCTTTTTTTTTTTTTCCTCCGCCTTCCGACTCCTCCTCGTTACGAATTGCAACTTAACTCTTTCAATGTTTTTGGTAAACTGTTCATTATTTCCTTTTGTAATTTATTCCTGTCCCTCACTCCCTTACCTACAAACGAAAATTTTCCCACTGCCTTTAACCTGATTCAAGTGCCAGCTTATGATGATGGTTATCTCTTCCCCTCCATGTAGAACTCCTAATATCCATCGATACACTATCGTGATTATAAGCCTTGAATAAACCAAACACTCTTTTCACCCGTCTTCTGTCTTCCAATGACTCCCATCTCAGCTCTTTCTGTATATCAGTTACTGATTGCATTCCACGGTATTAAATGAGCATTGCAAAAAAAAAAAAAAAAAAAAAAAAAAAAAAAAAATATACACTGTATGTAAGCGAATGTGTGGTTGACAATGAAGATCGGCGCTTGTGATGTTACGCTTTGAACGGGATTGAGCGTGCACGTGTAGAGGCGGGGCGCTGTGAGGCTTCGTGATGGCGGCAGCTGGCCGGCTTCGCGCCACTTGCCGCCGTGGCATGAGCGCCCGGCGCTGGGACGTGTGCGACAGGGCGCGCCTGCTGCCCGAGGAGATCTGCATCGTGCTCGAGGACACCGAGCACATCAGATGGTGCGGTAAGACAACAACCACTGTCGTACCTCGATCGATGAAGGGTATCGGAGAATGTGCTGTGGAGGCATCGTTTTCAATTGCCATCCTGAATTTTGTATCAAGACTTCTACGTAATGCAGTGCAGTGTGTGTAATTTGCGATGATATTAGAGTTTAAAAGAGATTTACTCTGAGTTGTAAATCAGCAACTGGTGTCTATCAGCTCCGAGATTAACTTTTTATCGATCTGACAGCTTTTCAGCTTTCAATAAGTGTACCCGCAAGAGTGTGAAATAGTTTTGATTTAATTTAAATGCGATCGAACACACGCTCTGGTGGTAATTTCTCTACATACTCATTTTTCCTCTTTCTTGCACCCGCCAATTTATGCTCTCTACGAATATTTATTTTAAATTCTTCCAGCAATTTTGGTAAATTATTCATTTGTTCCAAGCCCTGATCACCTTACCAACGAATGAAAATTTTCCCACGGTCTCATGCCTGAAATTGAATGAAAGATTGTGGCCATGTTCATCTTCCATTCACCTCTCTTAATTTTTCCACCAATACCATTCCATGCCTCATCACCAATGTACGGCATCCCTCCTACTGCCTTCCAATTCATCCCATATCAGCTACTTTATCATGTCGGTTACTGATTGCGTTCTGCACTAATATCCAGAGTGTACTAAGAAAAAATGTCAAAGTACAGTCCTTTCTCGTATAGTAAGCATATGTCTGAACACTCTGTTAAAAGCAAGCTTAATCCTTATCTCACTCCTGCTTGTTGATCAGTTATCGTAAAGAGTTTATTTCTTTCAACTCAGAAACAGTGTTTTATTAAGCATTGCGTTATTTGGCTACGTGTATCGACAACAGAGTAGTAGGCTCTAAGAAATTAATGTATCGGTGGAGAGTCTAATAGCTTGTAACGAATAATGACTGCGTCTTCTGTCGTAGGCACTCGAACTACTGCAGGTTTTATTGTGGTTTGATGTCGATAGTTCTAGACCCTGGTCTTACCATTGGATTCTCTGTTGACAGATAAGGAGATAGGACAACCGATCAGTTACACCAGTGTTTCTATAACTTTTTCAATCCGAGGATCATTAAGTTGTGAAATACAATGCTGTGAGCCACTGAATTGAATCTGCCTAGTTTTTTACCTATGTGAAATATTATCACCTGGGAGATATTTTATTGTTCCATTATCTACTATATAATTTCGTAAGGTTACACACTCACCTCGATAGCTACTGGTTGGAGAACAATGTCACGTGTCAGCCTTCGCTCAAAAAACAGCGACCAGAGATACCATTAGAAGGAATTCGTCGTTATTTCAACAATTTAATAACCACACAACTGCTACCAAATTAATTGGCATAATACATTCACTATTTTTGCTTTTCATAGCGTTTCATAGTTAACATTTTTTAAATACATTTTGCTGCTGAAAAAACGTGGATCTGCTTTTCAGTAACATGTTACTAATTAAAGCAACCTAAAAAATTAGTCATAGTCTCTGCTGTAACCACGAATGCCTATTGTAATATCGGCTTACGATAAATTTTAGTTTAGTTACAATTTTCACTAATGTTGTTGATTCACCAAAATTTATGCATTACGGTTTATTTGCTTTTCAGGCATTTTACTGACCACTTTTGTTATTGGTCTTTATTCATGTCCGCTGTATGTGAGTTATTAGGTTATTTTAAGTGGACATCAGACCAAATGTGACACTGAATCGACTATTCTGGCAACTTATTTCTGTGGAGTTGCTCAACTGTTTCATAATATGGAATGTGTATTAAGTTTTCTGACCGTCACAGATACTATGACCAATGTTTACATTATGAGTGTTTGCCCAGTCTCAATAATAAACAACGTGATGCTTTCGAAGCAAACAGGATTTTTTATTTTTTTTATTTTTGCGGAGTGAACTTTAAGGGTCAAATACACTCCTGGAAATTGAAATAAGAACACATTGACGCCGGTGTGTAAGACCCACCATACTTGCTCCGGACACTACGAGAGGACTGTACAAGCAATGATCAAACGCACGGCACAGCGGACACACCAGGAACAGCAGTGTTGGCCGTCGAAGGGCGCTAGCTGCGCAGCGGTTGGGCACCGCCGCAGTCAGTGTCAGCCAGTTTGCCGTGGCATACGGAGCTCCATCTCAGTCTTTAACACTGGTAGCATGCCGCGACAGCGTGTACGTGAACCGTATGTGCAGTTGACGGACTTTGAGCGAGGGCGTATAGTGGGCATGCGGGAGGCCGGGTGGACGTACCGCCGAATTGCTCAACATGTGGGGCGCGAGGTCTCCACAGTACATCGATGTTGTCGCCAGTGGTCGGCGGAAGGTGCACGTGCCAGTCGACCTGGGTCCGGACAGCAGCGACGCACGGACGCACGCCAAGACCGTCGCATCCTACGCAGTGCCGTAGGGGACCGCACCACCACTTCCCGGCAAATTAGGGACACTGTTGCTCCTGGGGTATCAGAGAGGACCATTCGCAACCGTCTCCATGAAGCTGGGCTACGGTCCCGCGCACCGTTAGGTCGTCTTCCGCTCACGCCCTAAAATCGTGCAGCCCGCCTCCAGTGGTGTCGCGACAGGCGTGTATGGAGGGACGAATGGAGACGTGTCGTCTTCAGTGATGAGAGTCGCTTCTGCCTTGGTGCCAATGATGGTCGTATGCGTGTTTGGCGCCGTGCAGGTGAGCGCCACAATCAGGACTGCATACGACCGAGGCACACAGGGCCAACACCCGGCATCATGGTGTGGGGAGCGATCTCCTACACTAGCCGTAAACCTCTGGTGATCGTCGAGGGGACACTGAACAGTGCACGGTACATTCAAACCGTCATCGAACCCATCGTTCTACCATTCCTAGACCGGCAAGGGAACATGCTGTTCCAACAGGACAATGCACGTCCACATGTATCCCGTGCCACCCAACGTGCTCTAGAAGGTGTAAGTCAACTACCCTGGCCAGCGAGATCTCCGGATCTGTCCCCCATTGAGCATGTTTGGGACTGGATGAAACGTCGTCTCACGCGGTCTACACGTCCAGCACGAACGCTGGTCCAGCTGAGGCGCCAGGTGGAAATGGCTTGGCATGCCGTTCCATAGGACTACATCCAGCACCTCTACGATCGTCTCCATGGGAGAATTGCAGCCTGCATTGCTGCGAAAGGAGGATATACACGGTACTAGTGCCGACATTGTGCATGCTCTGTTGCCTGTGTCTATGTGCCTATGGTTCTGTCTGTGTGATCATGTGTTGTATCTGACCCCAGGAATATGTATATAAAGTTTCCCATTCCTGGGACAATGAATTTATGGTGTTCTTATTTCAATTTCCAGGAGTGTACAAGCCAATTTCGTATTTAAGCAAGTTAGAGTGTATGACCTTAGAAACAGTTACACGATAGCGCGATCGTTCTTGTCCGTGTTTAATACCTATCCCTATTAATGCTTCTGAGTTCTTCAACCTAAAGAGATTTTATTCATCCTAAGGGTGAAACACAGGTCAAGCTTATATTTGGCCAGATCAGATCAACCTGTCATAATCTTTCATCGTAAAAACTGGAACTATTCTAGACCCGTGACGATACGTAAAAAACAGTCACGGGCTTACACTAGTAACACAATAAATTTACAAAGCATGTTTTGAACACAGTTACAAAATTTTAAGTGCATTATTAAAAGTTAATTACTTATTGACCTTACTATTAATATTTAGTAATCAAATGAATAGTAATATTATTATGGGCTGGACGCTACACTATACCACAGACCTACAGGCACATAATAAAAGAAGATACTACACCTTGCTTCACCACACCCATGTCATTAACCCCACTATGTTCCCCTCTCCCTCCCACCCATCACAACACCGTCAGAAGTCAATCATTTACTTAATCCTTACATCAACGGCGCTATTTTTTATGCCACCTGGAAATCTTTGCCGTGTCTTATAATCTTTTCTCTCTCTCTCCTTTGAAACATATGATGTTTGTAGGCTGTGTACTAAGAACGAAGCAGCGATACCTCCAAATGTGTGGCCAACGTCTAGATATCTGAGGTTTTTTTTTTTTGTTTTTGTTTTTTTGTTTTTTGTTTTTTTACAAATAGCCAGTTTTATAAATTGTTCGAGATTGCTATTGCTGTGAAATGGAAACATTAGGAAATCAATAGAAATTGTTGAACGCGATGAATAACCACCATATGATGGTTTAATCGGTTTTATATTTATCTGAATACCTGCATTGTTTATTAAGTCTAAGTTCGTTAGCATATATGACAAAGTTTCTATTATAATCACATTGATGAAATTCATTTATTATATTTGGAGATGATGCTTCAAATAAAGTTGTTTCTCTGCTGTTAATTTAACAACTAATATTGTTCTGCCTGATTTTCTGATTCAGGGAAATAATATTATCATTATTACGTAAATTCTTAAATAATGGAGCCGAACAAACTCTCCATACCAATTACATTATCGGTACAATTGTACATAACTGCACATATTCATACGTTCACATTCAGAAAGACAGGCAGCCCAACGCACACGCATACAATCAAAATAAGTATTTTCCTACATTTAAAAGTTTTGTACTCAGTAAATCTATGAAAATAATTATATTATTATGAAATTCCAAAAATAACATACAACATTCTACGTTAGGCTGCTTAAAACCGCCTGTCATAATTAACTTCTATTGTTTGAGGAGATAATTCATTTTCACTCGCTGCTGTAGCATCAGTCGTGTGTTATTTTTCGTTTATGGTTACTTGTAGCGATATGTGGGCGCATTAATCCGGCGACAAGTCCATCTAGGTCTAGAAGGTCGCCTCTTCTAAACAGAACCCCATCAGGATTTTAGCAAGGCTTTATTCAGAGCTGGGCCATAATCATAAGTGGCAGAAAATTTACCAACCTCGGCTGTTTAGATGACATCACAATATTCGCCATAAATACTCGATACCTTCAAGATAATCACTGTAAAATGTCTTGCATTGGGATCATATATAAATTCAGGAAACACTAAACTAAATACAATTAAGCTTTAGAGTTTCAGGTCTTTCGACCAGATCTTGGTGTAGTTAATAAACTGACTCACCTGTGCTCATCACTATCTGTTTAAGGCACTTGTGTAGCAGAATTAAAAAGACTAAACAAAATAATCATATTGCGAAGATATGGTTTGAAAATCAGTTAACTACAAATACGTAAAAAATACTCAAGGGAACGTTAGATTTCTCCAGCCTTTGATCTAATATTAAATCAATCAGATCTTATTCGAATGTGATGGTAGTAATAGTAACGTTTGCTCCCTATCTTGTAAGCAGAAAAAAAATCATCAGTTATATATTCATAATAGACTAATTTTTGACTTCAGTCATGAGTACTAAGGGATGAAACCTAGCTACCGTGAACTGATACTTAAATGAATTAATGGAAGAAAGGATTGCAAAGGTAGAATACCAATGAGATGGCTAGACCAAATCAAACATATAACTGGAAAACCTATTAAGATTTAATTAAAAGCAGCAGAAGGCTGTTATAAATGGTAATAGGGCATTACTATAATTACATTGTAGGATCATGATTCCTTAGTTTTATGGAGAGAAGATTTCATCCTTTCACTGCTGAAGAGTTTATTTTCTGTAATTAAGTTTACCAGGTTGGTCATATACCTCATTACACTGTACGAGGTCTCTTCATGTGTAATTATAAGATCCTGCCCTTGAATAATGTGATGTCTTTATTCACCTCTTTTAGAGTAATTCTGAACTTGAAGCCAGTTCTTCTTTTTTTTTTTGGCAGTTCTTCTTGGCGCTCATATATAATGATGAAGACATTTATTTACGTTGTTAATTTCAACAATTTACCTTCACTAGGATTAACGAGTTTACAAAAATATGCCACAATGAAACATTATTCAATAATACTGAAGGCACTTTCGCAGAGCCAACAAAAGCTGAGAATCCAATGAATCTTCGTAATAAAACATTAGCAGGGTTAAATATTACATTTAAAGTATTAGGACCAATTAGGGATAAAAGAATACACATGTTTAGTATCCTTAAAGAAGCAAAATGAATTGTATCTTTTTCACAATAATAACACAGAGCATTTTAGGTTAAATTTTATCTGTCTTTCTGTTTATACTTTTACAATCTGTCTCATTGGGAAGGATATGTGTTGCTAAATTATTAAAATTTGAGTAATTCATTGGGTTGACATCCCTAAGAAATAGAATTTTTTCGTCATATACTTAAACTGATTCAAAAAAAATCTTGTGATCTAAAATACAGGTGATTGTTAATATGATCTAAAGACAAATATATTTGAAATGGTAAAACCGTCACAAAATTTCTAACAAAAAGAGAGGGTGTGAGGGGAGGGACTTAAATCTCGAAACTCCTCTCCAATCAACGTTATACTCGTATTTGCATATTGTTTGAAACGGGACAAATATTATGCACTAAGTGAGTATAGTAAGTAATAAATCTTGTACAAAATTAAATGGCTTTAAGAATTAATAATTAATTGTTCGTAATCTTGACTAAGAAAATCCCGCGAAACTGGTTTAATTACTAACGACTGCCGCATCCTTGACTTATGAGAAATTAATATTTTGCATTACACAAATGCCATTTAAAGTAATACATTTCTACTACAATTGTCTGTAATTAATATCTCTTTAAAAAAGTGAATAAAACGAATAGCGTGAAATAAATATCTTTCTGGAATGAATTAGTCTGTCGGTCAGCACTGTTCTGGCTTTTCAGCACGACCTCCTTCCCCCTTTCCGCAGATATCATTTTTCGTTTAATTTTAATTTCCTTTTCCAATTTGGATTTAGGTTCCTCAGATATGGAAAAACAAATAAGATGACAGTCGGAACAGGCTACTGGGGCTCCTTCAAAACAACAAAATGTCGAGAAAAAATTTGTTACAATTTTTACGTAATTTCGAAATAATTAGTCCTACGAGAAAAATCATTCTTATACCCATAATTATTCACTTCAGTTATTGAAGATGAACCCCTATGCTTTTCCGTGAAAATTAAAGCAAAATATCTCACATCCATATGACTGTAGATGTTACTATGTTTTGTATTCACATCAGCGTTACAGGTGTCTCATGAATTATAGTCACGAAAATTCCCAATTAGAAAGATCACCAGAAAGTTACTGGCTTTTTGGTAGAGCTTCATAGTACGTATAATGCAACGTGTAAATCATTTGATTAAAAAAACAAAAAACAAAAAATAAAAAAATAAATAAACCTTTAGTCTGTGAACGTACTCATTATTCTCATTATTCAAATTTAAATATAAATAAGCGACGAATTATAAATTAATAACATATCTACTTTGACAAAACATAATGACCCATATGATCTGTACAAAACTGGGAGAAAGTAGAATTATCATTTCTCTACCTACTCTTTCCGTGTTTATGAACCAAGTGTAAAACCAAAGAATAAATAATTGTTTTGTATTATTTTAATAAACTTTAAATTTTTATGCATTATTATATTTCGCTTCCTACAACATCATCAGAAAAATCCGTTTTAATCTGTTTTTATTAATTATTAAAATCAGATCTTTTTGAAAAGAAAAAAACTTGCAATACAGCGTGTTCCAATAGCAATATATTAACTCATTCGAATATCACTGAAACAAAAGAGCGTTTTTTTTTTAATCAATTACTACAGTGTGAATACATTTATTACAATGGTATTCATTTGAAAAATATTTTGTTTAGAGGATGATTATTAAGTCAACAAACATTTTGCCCACGATGGAATAGTATGTTTCTTCAAAATTTCAATTTAATTTGGTAAATAAATTAAATAAGGTATTATTAACTTCAACGCTCTATTAAATTCTTTATGATAAAATAAAACTTTTTAACAAAATCGAAATTAATGACGTGAATATATTTTTAATCACTGTAAGTTATATATATGAACGCTCTGTCATATCACTCATCAGCCTGACAATGATATATACTCATATTCAGATTTAACTTAGAACACGGTCAGTGTCTTGCTGTCGCAGTGTGAACTGCGACCTTTTCCCCTGATGAAGACAACAGAGGCATTTATCGAAACGTCGCAGATGGAACAACTGATCCGGCAGAACACCTGAGAAGAATTTCTGTCAGCTTAGAACACGCCTAAGTGAATATAATTGACTATCGTTTTATTTGTCATGCAAACTACGTCATCTGCAAAATGTTGATTATTCGGTGTGTTATAAATAATACGAGCATTGTTTTTACTTTCGCAACAGCAATAGATGTGGTTGAGACTATGATAGTTATGATACACTCCCTCTTCCTTTCTGTCACTACCTGTCCCTTCCTCCTCCCACACCTACCCACCCTTTCCCTCATTTCTCTCTTTCTGATACACATAAACATATATTAAATTGAATGACTATTTTCCCATCAAAACATAAATTCAGATCTTAGATATAAATCTATGAACGAAAATTAAAAAAAAATCACCTTTCTGGCTGGATTAATAACAATTAATTTTTATTCTATGTCCGCTACAAAGCATACTGTGTGAAAAATACCTAATAAACTTTGTTATGAAATAAGTAAAAGACTTGTTCCTGAGCGAAGTTGTAATTGAAGAAAGATACTGGTCAAAAGTTCGAAACAAAACTCATGAAAACAACCAAGCCCACCATACAGGATTTTCAGTTATCAGTTTAACAATTTTTTTTCCAAATTCTTTCTATTTATTTACTTAGGATTTATTTGCACAGAATAACATTCTTAAACGTACTTTTTGTGAAGCAAAGTAAGTTATATTCGAAGATGTTGAAAAACAAAAAAGGATATCAGCATCTTATTTCCAGACTTCTTGGATGATAACGTCGGCCAGCATCCGTTTCTCAAAACTAGTGTTGGATCTAGGTACAACTTTGTAGAGCATTCATGAAGAATATAATCTGTTCAATACGTCCCCACATCACAGTCATAAAGAGGGCTATTTCTGATGGTTTTGAGTTAGTTTCCTCCATTATTACCCTTTTTCATATTTTCTGAGTCAATGGTTTGACCAAAACTAACCAGCTTTAAACCTCGGGCCGCAGGTACCGGCAGTATTGATTATTGTTTTTAGGACGTTTTCCGTATTCTATTATGTGAAATCTGGGAGTGTCTCTAATTTTCGCATCAGTAACTGCATAATTCACAAACAAAATAAAACTTGCGACAAAGAATGTAACTAATTACCAGAACCGACACGCGCGTGAAAGTAATAATCTTTATATACTAAGTGAGTTAAAAGTAAAACCAGAAGTATCACATGGGAAAAGGAGCAGTTCGTAGCTCCCTGTGCTACTCACAATATTGCAGTGATAAACTTTTTACGGTTTGTCAGTTTATAAACTTCATTTTCATGGTTCTGCAACTTGGATAGGTCTGTCTAATTCGTTGCCTGCGAACCAACTGCGATCGTCTGCATTGACACTCCACGTTTCAGTGGTACTCCAAAAGCTCATTCGCGTTGATGACAGTGGAAGTTTCAACCCAATTTGCTCAATAGTCGTCAGCTTGCATGGAGAATTGGACAAACAGATTTTAGCTTACCCGTGTTGTAAATACTGACTCGATGAAAGAACCTGGATTGATTACTTAAACGAGAATGTTTAATTATTTTCAACTCCACTTGCAATATGTGTTAATCAGTTCCTCTATACTAAACCACTTTGGTGTTAATTTCTATTTGGTTTATTGCACTATTTTGGTTCTTAAAATTTTCTGTTCAGCACTTTGTCAGTATTTATTATAAGAAGGGAACGTTTGGCAGAGGATCCTAATCAAATAATAATCTAGAATTACTATTTTAGAAACTTTGTTAACCTTCAACGTTAAACTTATCTTTGAATATTTTCACTTTTCTACATCCAAAAGTGGTAGTGCGGGAATAAGTACTTCGAAGTGAGACCATAAATTTAAAGGTGGAAATATTATCGTGCTAGCGTAGCTAAAGTTGCAATAAAGAACGTACGTAGCCAGAAACCAATGAATTTATTTCTCAGTATTAAATATATTGCATCTTCCGCGAGATTTTTAAATAACAAAAAATTCATTGCTGTCTGAAAAACGTATTTAAAGTTTATTCTTCATTTATAATTCCCTGTCGACTAAAAATACTGACAGAAAGCGTATTACAGTACATGAAATCTCATTTTCCTCACTCCGAACAAGTATTCTTAAAAAGATTCTCCAAGACGTTAGCACTTAATGGATTTCGAAAATGTTAACTTTGACGTGAAAGTTCGATAGTAAACTGTGAATTCCGATAAATAAAATTTAAGCTGAGCTGTGCAAAAAATGCAATAAACTTTAATTTAAAATATCATCTCACTCCAAATCAAAATAATTCCCTAAGTGTTGGATTTAAGTTGCTGTAGTCGTCTTATTTACGGATAGTTACGCTTGCAGACAGCTGACAAATAAGTGCACCACCAAAGAAAGCCTCAAAGGATTTGCAGTGACGCGGTAGTGGAGATGGAATAAAACTTCAAAGTCGACATTACTGCCGCCGCGCCGCATAGCAGCAGCAACCTGGCTGATACTTGTGATGTTGTTGGTGCTGCGAATGAAGCGCGGCAGCTCAGCCGGCGGAGCAGTTGGCGAATAATTACGACAACCGTTTGATGTCTGCGCCGCCTGATTCGCAAACCCCTCCGCCACAACTTGTCGACCTAGCCTGAACGTAAACGATCCAGCCCTACTGCGATCACAGGCTGTCCGTACACAACACACGATTCTTTATTCAGAACTGAATGGCAGCAGCAAGTAAGAATTGATCTGGAATTTTTTGATTTAGTAGTACCAAACATCATAGCTTGATGACACCATGATGTAATTACTGTCATGACATGTAATTAACAGTCCAATGCGAAACCATACTACAACCATCCTGCAGTGTGTGTGTAATCAGGGCATACAATTCTGTTGATGTTGAGATGTTGATTCGTGAAGCTGAATTTGGCATCCCCCTCCCCCCACTAAATTTTAGAAGATTAGGTATGCATAAGTTCCATCTGACTTTTTTCGCTCCCTTTTTTTCAACTTTCTCGCAGAACCCGGAGACGATGTTTTACTGAACACTCCATCATTATAGACATCTGCACATATTCAGTAATGTGTCATACAATTAACTAGATTGTGACGGGCAAAATTTAATAATTCCATTGGAATTGGCTGTAGAGGGATACCACTTTTGCGAGACCAAACACAGATCTTTTTATATACTCGTATATAAAAAAAGAAAGGAAACTTCTATGCAAAATTTAATAGTTCCAATTACTTGTGTATCTTTTGTAATCGTCGTAGAGTTTACCGGCGTTTATTGTCCAGTGCAGCTCTGGTGCTCCCTGTATAACATCTGACCTGAAGAAGGTGGCAGAGCTAGCTGCCGAAATCTGGACATTGTCTTTCTTCAATACCACACGGCGGAGAACCAGCGAAGACTTCATATCAACTATAGCTTATTCAGCTGCAATAGAATACCGTGTGTCATTTTTATTTGTATTTCTAATTAGGTAGGTAATTTATTCACGAGGTTATAAATTGTAATGGTCTTAAAAAGAAGCTAAAGATTTCAAGAAAAATTAAATGGTTTCTTTACTTCTGGTGTTTTTGAGTTACAAGCTAGTAACGAGACCTAAATCTTCATAAACGACTATTAGTACCAACTAGAAATTAGATACACTACACAACTAGGCTTATCTTCGCACATTTAGTTGAGTTCCTTGTATATAAGGTTGCATTTTCTAAAAATTTTCGTGGTTGTTCGTATCGGCTATTGAAAACACAAATGCAATCGATACACATATTTAAGTATGTGATAAGTATAGTATATTTTTTTAAAGATGAAACTATACACTGCACTATCTGCAAACTATCTGATACTTCTTTCGTAATAACAGCAATCTTTGCTGGCTTTACAATGTACTTTCACAACGCGATTTATTTTTAATGTTTTACCGAAATGACGTAATTAGTGCCTAGGTGATAATTTTTTTTTTATTATTATTACTTCCTATCCACATTCGTGCTATAGTTCCATGTGGTTTTCCGTGAGAACCGTGGTTTCCTGCAGACAGAAAAAGATATGACACAGAGATTATTCGCAACAGATGTACACATTAGAGAAGTTCTTACAAACAGTTCGGTAAAACATTTCCTAACAGGCACACATTATGAAATGAATTCTTTGAATATTATTTCCGGCAACTTCTGAGAAGTATTGAGGAAGTTAAATCATCGGCATAGCATTGAAAATAAATATCAATCAATAACCTTTCGCAATAAAAACACCACTACGAACCTACAGTCCAAGCGGGAAACAAAATTAAGTAGTGTTCACACTGAAAACTTTCGACAGGTCATACGAAAGTAACAAAATTTCTCCCCAGCACAGATTCCCTGTCTATACAATAGCATTTAGTTACGTAGCGTAATGTAATTAGTTAAATGTATTGCAAATACTTTTAAATTCCTCCGCTGGGTTAAAAAAATTTGATAGTCAAATTAACAGATACCATTTATGTTACTTGCAGATATGTTTATTGAATCACCTAAAACTCAAATTTGTTTATAAATTTAATCGTTACTAAGCCCCTGTAGTTACTCTAATATTTACATGTGTAGTTATATTTAATTGTAAAAGGAGGGTTGAGATTTTAAATATTATTTTTTATAAATTAGAAAATAATCTAACTATTAATATAGAGATCACTATAATTAACACTGTAATATAAAGAAGTATTAAATGGAATGGCCCCTTACGTCGTATCAATAAAGATGTAAGGATACGGAGGACTAAGTATTACTGCGAATAAGAATAATTAAAAACTATGGTACAGGAATTGTTTACGCTCAAAGAGAGGCACTGATTCAAGTAACACATACAGGAAACCTAGCACTGGGAAAAATGTTTAAGGTAGAATAATATACAGAAGTTGACAGAACTTTCCTTTCGGTGATACTACGCTAGTCTGCTGGTGGAGACAGTGCTGTGTGCGTGACCTTTCACCCTTCGTGTTCCGCTCGTGGTGAGGTGTTGTCGGGACGTGTCGTGCACGCAGGTTTTGCGTAGGCGTCCTGGCAGTGGCCTATCGGAAATGTTGTGGATTCAGCCCCGCCGACCTTTTAAATGTCAAGCAGATAACGATCGCTCTTAAAAACAGTCGCTCCACTTCCTTAAACCCTCCAGATTATAATTTTGCTACTTCTGTGATGTTAGGTAAACAGAAATGAGGATTATTGAAATTTTAACCTAGATCAATAGTACCAGTAGATGCAAGTATTCATTCATACAGGGTGTCCAGAAAAGGACTCCCTGATTTCAAAATTAAATATCTCGAAAACAAAGATCGATAGAGGAATGCAGTAAACGGTATGTTTATTGTGACAGCTGTAAGAAGTGTATACAGCAGTGTGAAATAATAGTTACAAAAGCTGCTAACAGATGGCGCTGTACGCTCATATCAGCATACATAAGTGAAATAATCGTATAAAAACAATCTTTGCAAACAATCACATCACAATGTTTTCAAAATGTTCACCACTGGCACGTTTCAATGGTGGAACTGATCGCCCTGAGCTTCGGATCACTATTTAGGCATTACGTATGGCGATTACAGCGCCATCTGTTAGCAGCTTTTGTAACTATTATTTCACACTGCTGTATACACTTCTTACAGCTGTCACAATAAACATACCGTTTACTGCATTCCTCTATCGATCTTTGTTTTCGAGATATTTAATTTTGAAATCAGGGAGTCCTTTTCTGGACACCCTGTATAATCTGCCTTGATAACAGTGAAAACTGTTTTGTGTGTTTTCAGTTACCGTACTTGCTTATTACGAAGATACGTAATCCTTCCTATTTCCTTGTGTTGCCTTATACATCGTTACATGGTTCTTCGTCCAGCTGGAGTGTATCTATTACCAAACTTGTCACCAACAATGACTTTTCCTGTAACACAAAACGGAAACACTGCAATTGATTATGTAGTACTTCATAATGTAGGAATTTTATAGCACGTTAAAGATAAGAAATTCTTGGGGCGGATACAAACACAAGAATTTTATACAGTACTTTTAAAATAAGTGCTAAAATTATCAGTATGTTAGACTATGAAACAAATTTATTCTCTCAAGAAACTAAGCCAATGTACGATAAAAACCTTGTTTCTCAACTCTGTAAAAATCTTCAACGACAATACCATCAAGAATTCCGATAGAATTTTTTGCATATTTTAAAAATTTCAACGGAATAGTTCGTCTCTGATTCAGTCTAAGGTAGCAAAGTCCTCATTCCTTAATACAAGGTAATCCGGTAACCACTGATGTATATTTACGTGTAAATATTTTTGTGAATCTTTGATGCAAGGCAACTGTTTCTTCATTTGTTTACTTTAATATAAAGTAAATAAATGATACTTCCTTCAGTAAACAGACAAATATGTTTCACTTGAAACTGGCAGAGTAATGTTCCCTTGTCAAAAACAATTAGTAGTAAAATAAATTCTTTTAGTTTTTTTTAAAGATTTTCATTTGTAGGAAGCTGTAATTTTTTCTGGTTATAGCAACATGACTTAACCCTGTAAATTTGTTTTGTCCTCATTTAAACTGTATCTCTCTACTTATACCTCACTGCCTTAAGGGAATGGTCAAAGTTTTGCCAAAAACGAAAACATATTGCACCGTCAAGTGTGTAATGATGTTCTTTGGTCGTAGTCGTTAATTAACTTAATAATAGTACCACGCTATTCACGATAATGTTAACACATTATAATTGATTGCAAAATAATATTAATGATTCTTATTATGCATGACAATCGTTTCAGGTTTATCATTGAATAAATGAAAAGAGTTTAAAATATTTACTGCTCAATATACTAGAGATATTTCACAAACTAATTTCAGAAACAATGTAGTCTAAAAGACACATTATTAACATTGAATTGATTGATCCGGTGTAGAAATCAGGGCAAAAAATTTATGTAATTCTTGGCTATTATACACGGGGAAATAATTATTTAAAATAGTGTTTGACTTATCGGTGTATATTTACCATATGGTTCTTCGAATGATGATACTGCGTTGACACATACACAGCCAAATGTGGTGCCACGAGACATATAGATGTGATAAAAGTGTAAATTATTATTATTATTATTATTATTATTACTCGACGATTCACTAAAAGTGGGTGACGGAGGGTGCAATACACAAATCCGAATGTGTTACCATTTGTGCGTAGGAAGAGATATACGGGAAATGGCAGGAGGGGCCCATGGGCTATTTTTTGAAACCATCCCGGCATTCACCTGGAGCAATCTGGGAAAACCATTGAAATCCCAGATCAGGATGGCCGGAGAGGTTTATATATACCTACTCCTGTAGGAATCTAAGTTCTCTCGTTCGATAACTCCTTCCTGTTCCGCTCCCTAATCGCTCGTCAAAGAAAGGAATATAGAAACGATTCGGTTCTGGCCCTGATTTCTCTTATCTTATTTTCACGGTCATTCCTAGATATGAATGTAGCTGGTGGTAATATGCGTTTGCGGTCATCCTGAAATAGGTCAGTCGTGAATTTTTCAATCAGCTTCTGCCGAGAGCAACGCCTTCGGTGTTCCAGGTGTCCCCAACCTAAATCCTTTAACATCGCAGTTACGCTTTACATCCAACTATATATAACTGCCACGAATAGGGCGGCTCGTCTTCAACTCTAATGCCTCCATTAACCCCTTTTGATGGGGACCCCATACAGAACAACAGTATTCTAAGTGACGCCGCACTAGTGACTTGTATGCAATTGATTCAACTTCCGGTGTGCACTGTTTCAAATTACGACCTAGAAGTCGGAGCATACGATTTGTTTTCCTAATTACCTTTTCGAAATGTTCATTACCAGTCAAATTATTACGAATTGTTACCCACTAGGTATTTAGCGGAATCTGCTTTTCTAAGGACAGTGCCATTAATTGTATATTAAGAAGTAATGGTGTTTCACTTATACGCATGTCTGGGCAGTTTAGCGTTTAACGCCAGCTGCCAGTCTTTCCACCAAGCGATTACTTTCATAACATTTACTTGTAACAAAGTGCAGTAGTACTGGGCTTTTATTTCGCAATAAGAATAGCATCATCGGCAAAAAGTCTTTTTTTCCACCTTAATACCTCGCACAAATCATTAATGTATATGAGAAATAACAGAGTCTCCATCTCACTTCCCTGGAGAATCCTGGACCTCACTTAAGTATAGTTAAAATTAGGGACTCTATGATAGTATTAAACAAGTAATAAAAAAAATATAATTAAGGAGCTTAACTTTGCCGTAGCGAGAGAGAGGCAGAAGTAGTACTTTAATAGGACTTTAAGGACGCTGCTGTGGCAGCCATTATTACAGGAAGGCTACTTCAAAGGTCAGTCACCCTCACCACCACCATCAGTTTGACGGGGAGAGGAGAGTCTCCCCGTCACTAACCCTCTGACACAAAAGTCATCTCTTAAGAGTGGTATTATCTGTGGGTTCGTCAATGAGGTAGAGGCAGTAAAAGAAATTCGTGAAGTCAGGGTTGGTAACAACAACGTCAGAAAGACATAGAAAGATCAGAAATACAGTTAGCCGGAGAGTATTTAAGGCCCCCTGAACCCAACAAGGTTCTCAATTTGCACAGTGTTGTCTATTGCTATGACTGCCTGCACCGGAAGACTGACCAGTAATGATGTAAGCCTATTTTTTCTCTCTCATGGTCGGTGCAATGCTCACTCCCGCTACAGTGATTGGTAAAGAAGATTTATATGAACTTGCTGAATTGCATATGTGATTGAAAGTAATTGTGGCAAGGAAAATAATTTAAGTGTACAACTGTTGGTTGCTGGACTATTTCTATGAATACGTGTTGCAATTTCTAGTGTCGATCTTTGTGTCCAATTTACTTAAAGATAACAGACTTTGCTTTGCTTTCAGTAGTGTGGTGCATCTACCAACTCAGTATAATTTCTTTTATAATTGTTCCTGCCTCATTTTCCCAAGATTTCATGAACCGAATGCAGACAGTCTTCGGTATGGGGTCAGATGGATGGTAAATTTGTAGTGACTTGGCTGCCATCCGTTTGGGGATGACCCTCAAAGTCACTCTGTCCAGCCGAGCGGTGAGACAAGGACACATTGCCATAGGGATTCGTGGATAAGCGTCTACATGGAAATCGACGAATGTTCGGATATGAGTCTTGTGATAGGATTATTACTTGGAAAATCAGGGCTAATAATTTCTGAATATTTACATGTTTATTCGCATCAGGTTTCTGAAGGTATGATACATATTTCACATAAACGAAGATAGATGTGGAAACATTTACTATTACTATTACTGTAGGAAACTGATAAAACTGGTGCAGTGGCGCCTTGCGAACCACCACCAACATTGTGGTGATGAGGAGAGACAGAGCGAGCTTCGTAACGTTAGTACCTTTAACCCAAACACGACAGGACTATCGTAAAACATTGGAACTCTGCCTAACTAACCCTATCCGCTTCCATATCCAACTCCTTCTCAGTAGAGCCTACCTTCTGCGTTGCTGTAGAACATCTCTTGGGCTGCTATGGCTCCGCTCCGAGCCCGGAGCCCGGTAATTTCTTTCGTCGTCTCCCGGCTGCTGCACAATACGACGATCAACTCGACCAACGGATAGACAGACCTAGCTAGCTGTGCTCAGGGTTTTACTATGACAACCCCCACTCTACTCCAGCTCTTTGGAGAGGGCAAACTCTGACATCACCTAACTGCATTCGGTCATAATGCCAGCTTGCGTTCTCTTTTCGGCTCCTGACAATTGCCGAATCGCTGACTCGTGCTCTACTTGCAGGTTGTGGCTCTCGTAAGGTTGCCTAATTTTGCTCGCTCGTCTGTCCTCTATCCCAGCCCCAAACAAATTTATAAATTACACAAGTAAAACCTCTGGTTTTACTACAAATTAACCAAAATTAGTAAAGGTAGGGGTGAGGGGGGACTAGAATGGTTACACAAGGTCCTTAACATGACCATTAAAGTCACGCCTTCCCTCTCTCCCGTTCCAGTTGAGAGTAGTTGATTAGATCTCGGCACAAGTCGTATTGTTACGATGGATCGTGAGCTGATCAACGGTATCAGATGTCTCCTGCTTCCTAGTAAAAACAGTTCTCTTTGCTTGTTGCACCTCTCGTAACGAAGAAAGCTCAGTTTGTCGGTTGGATGCCGTCCATCGGTTTTAATCAACCAATAGCCTCGTCCATCAAACAATTGTTCTCCTCTTACTTGCTCTACTCTTTTTTTTATATTTATTGAAACATCAGTATCTCCACTAAGCGTCTCAAACTCTGCATGCTGTGGGTTACACCACGTGCTCTACAAATGATAGTTAAATTTTCGACCCCGGATTTGCTAGCCTGCTATTGTAGACACAGAATTGTGTAGCTGAAAGCAATGAAAGGTAGACAAAAATAAAAAATACTGGTATGTTAGTAAAAAAAAAAAATTTCAAACCTTACAGTATAATAAATTTTGATATACTGAGCTTCTTCGTTTAAGGCACTTCAACTGAAAGGTAACGTAGTATTCATTAGAATTAGTATTATCTATATCTGTTAGCAACAACTACTGAACACAGAAAATAATAATAATAATTGACTCTTCAATTTATTATTTTAAAAACATGTAAAACTTTTCCGTTTATTCGGTTGCATGGGTCTTGAGGTGCCAATAACGCTCTCTGAACTAATCTGTATTTGAGTCACTTTTAACTAGATTGTAATCAGCTGGAAATAGTTTACAATAAATATGTCCACATTAATAAAAACAATCAGTAGGAATGTCAGGTAAAATGTGACGGTTATACATCTTTTTCTCCGCATTTTAACCCTCAGCAAACATGACTATGTATCTTGCGCCAGTTGTTCAATCGTTCAGTTGCAATCGAATTTTGTCATAGTATGGATTATACTCTGAATTAAAAACGTTTCAATAAATACTGTTAATTTTTAGCAAAATTTCTGTAAATGTATAAATTCTACTTGTTTTGTGAAACTATATTAGAAATGACTATTTTAAGTGGAAATACAGAATATGGCCGGTATTGAGGGACAAATTTGAAGTTAGTGGGTAACAACATTTCAGATGCATACCCGGAAACAAAAATGGTTTAAAATTGGTAGCTTTGACGCTCATTCAAGTCTTTTATTTTTTCTCGTGAAAAAAAAAATCAATGATATATTTTATTCCTTTACTAGACGACCTCTAATTATGTATACCCAGAGCCTAGGGCACAAAAAAATCATAAATTTTGGAGCCCCTTTATCTCTATGAAATCCCATTAAATTCAGTTGTAAAAAAATTGGGATATAATGTTTAGGATTAACGAAAAACTTATTATGTAGAAGCCTGAACTTTATTCTGTTTATTTGCTAGAACTAGAGGTCTGTAGCAGAGGAATAGATCAACAGACAACGCAGCGACATGGATAGTGCTCCGTGCCGCTTCGGGTAAGGAATTCTAAACGATGCAGACTCACTTTAATTTTGTATGAAATATATTAAAGGGATACCTGAAAAGTGAAAATGTATTAAATGTACACTGTACAAAGAAATATAAAACAAAAATTCAAAAAGGGGTTTTTATTTTTAATTTAAGTTTTCGAAAGTTGTATTTAATACACTGATCGATTGAATTATTCTCATTACCTAGTCAAACATGTACATTGAGACAGTGTGTAATGTAGCGACGTTTATTTGTTTATACATTGCCTATGTATGTTACATATAGATAGGAAAGTCGACTTTTAGTTTACCGTAGCCAATATGGCGCATATGTAACATTATAATATAATATCACAATTTTGTCAGTTGTGTCACAGCCCCATCATCCCACCGGCTTTGAGACGATTATTATGAAATATCAGAAGAGGACGTCTTTAACTGAAATGAAAAATTAGGTTAATTCCTTAAAAAAAAAAAAAGGTAAGATAAGTGTCTAAACAATTTAGATTTTAACAAGCGGTCTGATAATTCAGTGCTTAATGCGCACAGTATAAGAAGTAGGTATCCTTGTTTCGAATGTTAGTGAACCCAGGAGTTTTGCCTTTAACTGTGTCTAAGATTTGCTCTGTTTATCTGAAGCGCCCTCCACGTTTCTGTTTTCACACCGAATTAGCCACGGCAGAACCTAAATGCGCAGTAAAATCAAACTAAATCATGAGAACACTTAAATTTATTTTAATAAAATGCATTAAAATTTATCAAACATTTATTAAGTTTCATACTTAAGGAAACAAACCTGATGCACGCTATGGAACTCGTTTGTTGTTAAAAAATTTTAATCCGAAGATAACTTTTTTGCAAGAGCCTATTGCTTATAAAATACATATTAACAGTGAAAAACGTATCTACATCTGCAGGTTTCATAATTTTTTTCTTTTTTTTGAAACACTTCAATTTTCTATCGGACTGTCGTGCTACAGATTTCATGCCACAGCAGTTTATTTGGCGAATTCCCAGATCCCCTGTGCATTCCTTCCCGTTACTGTAATTCGCGCGGTAATCCCATCAAGCAGCCATCAACACTGATTTTCATCACTAGTAGCGACAAAACAAACGTTGTAACATGGCATTAACAGGGCTGTTCACAGCTGTGGCCTCATTTGAACACCTGTGTTAGCGAACGTGCCCGGGAGGTCAGAGGTCGTTGGATTAACACTTGCTGTCGGTTACCCGTTTAATGTAATCATGCAAGTGGACGACAGTTCACCCATCACAAAAAAGTACTGATTGCATTGGCGTTACTTAAATTAGTAACTTCAAACAAACTACTGGTATTTCATTAAATTACGCCCGATAATTATGTTGTCTGGGTAAGTCTCATTGTAACTGTACAGTAAACACTGTGTGCTTTGTACAAATTGGTTACGCCATTCATCGAAACAAACAATGGTTTGAATGAAGAATGAGGGGGAAAAGACCATTCAAACAATGAAGAAGAAGGAAATTAGATACTTTTTCCGCATAATGCGTAATTGAAATCATCAAAATATGTTCGTCATTGACATTAAAACCAAGACAATGGAGGACGGATGAAGAAGTGCACATCATGTAAAAGAAGATGCTTTAGTAGACCTACATAATGGTACCTGAACTACGTAGAATAGACTCCGATAACGTGTTGTGAAACTACGTGACCAACAACGTTTACTGAAATCTAGGCGTAAGAAGACATACACACCGTTCCGTACGTTTCGGCTGCAGAATCTGTTGCTATTATAAATAATTAACTGCTTTAAAAACTCTGTCGGCTATTTGAGAGAAGTTTTCAACCATCGCTACGGTTATATATCTCATGTTACAATGATTATTTCTCATGGATAGTGTGGTGTGTCAGGGATTACCGTAGGATGTGACAGTGGCAGAATTACTTCTAGTATTTTCCGCTAATATGTGAAATCGCTGCATTCAAAATGACTTGATCGAATAGTGATGTTTCCTAAGTTTCTAGAAGTTATGTTTGGCTGAAGAGTACGGCGTCACCAGGAGAACGTAGGAGAAACCCGAGTGCAGCGGAGAGGGCGACATTCTCAAGCACATCGTGTATGATGAGCAAAAAATTAGGATACTCTTCACTCTGATGCTGCATGGCTTGCAGACATGACAGCTAAACTAGAGTTCAGTGCAGAAAGTATTGAAT
Organism: Vandiemenella viatica; assembly: GCA_031002005.1. NCBI lineage: Eukaryota > Metazoa > Arthropoda > Insecta > Orthoptera > Morabidae > Vandiemenella > Vandiemenella viatica. The sequence goes on along the minus strand of JARYHS010008074.1, from coordinate 238,585,763 downwards.
TTTATTGAGTCCCGATTCGTCACCCTCCCCCCTTTCGGTGACGACGATTAGCAGTACTGATAATCTACAGCAGGCGAGGTCGTTCTGACTTTCCTCTACACAGAATGGGCGTGCAGAAAGCGGCTGGCGAATGACACACCCCAGCTGACGGGCAAACACACACGCCTCTGCAAACGCTACGCGGCATGAATGACCACTTGGTAAATTTTAAAAGTTTTCTCTCGGTATGACTTCACTACTTGTCTCTGCTTAATCCTGGACCAATTTTGATGAAAGACTGTAACGAATTTTAAGCCATGACTACTCACACGAACGGGATATGTTTGTGCAGGCCATTTGGCTGACTGACCTTCAGTTATTCCATTTCCAAACTCCCTAGGAGTTTTGGAAGCTGCCTTGCCATCCACCTGTAATCTTAAACGTCTAACACTTACAACGTATTGCCGCGACTGACCCTTGAGTGTTCCTGTCAATTTTTATAATCACTGGCGATAAAGTATGATCACAATTATGTTACTTGAAACAAAAGATACTATGACAAATTCAGGAAGAAAATAAAACATTTTAAATCAAGCATTTTTAACACAATATACCTTCCAGTTTTCAAACTACTATAGTTTGTCGAGTGAGCTGCTGGTTATCAAAGATCCCTCTCTAAGAGAAATACTATTTAACTTCGCTTTCCCTAACCACCGTGATAATGAATACGTACAAAAAAAATCATAAAAAAAAAAAAAAATAAAAAAAAAAAAAAAATTTTCACTCCCTAGCAATAAAATTGAAAACAAGACTTGAGACGAAGATCGTTCAGAGGTGGTGGATATACTCTTTATTCTTCGCGATAATCACGTAGCAAGAGTATTTTACAGAGCAGTTTCATTTATTGATCTAATTTTGAGAGATAGAAATTTCTGGTGTGAATGTGGTACTGCAGACAGTACAAGTTCTGCATGGATGTACAATACCTATAAAACTTACGTAGATGCATCTTTCGATTGAATACCAATATTTTTAAATTAATACTTATATTGTTCATACCTAGTGCGGTCAATGGATGAACAAAATGAATGTAACGTTTTGCGCTTCGAGTTTCGGAAGACTGATGTGGACGTAACATTTGAACAGATTCACATAAGCCCTGGATCCCTGACACTCTGATCGTGTCTGCTCTCCACACGGAGTTTGTTTGTTCCAACCGCGTTTTTAACAAATTTTCGCTTTTCTGAAATTGCACAAAGTTAGGAGAGCTGCAACTGCACAATTCTTAATTATTTAATGGTAACCAAAGAACGGGTTAAATTCAAAACCTCTCCGCAAAGTGCATGAATTGACGGCATATGTCTATCGGGGGCGTAAAAATTAGCAGACCCTTAGTATCTGCAGAAAAGTAGGCCCGAATAGGCTGACATCATATCTCAACCTCTCCTTTCCGCCGTCTTTTATACACAACACACAAACGAAATACAGTTAATGAGACTGATCAGAGACACAGTTCGCACATACAAGAATGTTTGGTCGCATGACGAACTCCCCAGCCTATCCCTTTAACTAAGTTTACCACGCTCACTTTTATAACGATGCACGAAACTACGAAATTGGCATTTGACATTCTTTAATTTATTTTGCTTTTTTCCGTAAACAAGCATCTTCGTATTAATTTATTAATTTGAAACCGATATAATAACTACAGAAACGGATACTCATACTTATCTATGAGCTTGGCTGTATGAAGTATAATCTAAAATTATCACGGATCTAGCCATCTGGCAAACTATATTGGAATAAATATATTTATTGAAGTTATATAAACCATAACTTATGTCATATATTATATTTCTTGTAAAACTACGATTTATAGGTTTAAAAAATATTAATCTTTCTGGTTGTATAGAAATTGTTTTGAATACTTATTGTTCTGTTACTATTTTTTACGAGTCAACGCGTCTGCCTTTCGGCCTATTTATGACGGGAGTATTATAAACACAATACATCCATTGATAAAAAAGGTATTTACCAGAAAATTTAACTGAAACTCTTGTTGCTATTCCTCGATCTTTTCTTTAATATCTCAAAACAAACATGATCTTATAAACATGGCACACTTGAGAAAAGTTCCAGGTACTCGTACACATGAATACTTCAGAAAAATTGAAAACTAAGTATGAACCACTACAACGAATACATAAAGCTTCTTTGTAGTATAAAGTTTTCGCCATTTTCGTCTAATTAGCAGTTTTTTAAATTATAGTAACCAAGTAAGTTTAGCATAAAAATTATTTATCAATCTTTGCGATGGTAATTTATAGCGGTTAGGCCACCTTTAGTTATGCCTCAGTTTTTTAACCCAATAGTGTAAATACTTGTTATTTAATATCGCTTTCGACCCCTAGATTTTGCGTATAGTCAAGTAACTTTAATTGTTTTTGTATGGTGAAAATCTCTGCGCATGTGTAACTGATTTCGTTCATTTAGAAATTAATATTAAGACTCTCAGTATAAAATTAAGAGCCAACAAATGTTTAATGATCCGATAAGAGTACCGAATTTTCTCAGTTTAACTGTATGATGTATTCATATCTGAATCTCATAAAAAATAGCGGTAGTGATAGTTAAGGTTAGTATAACATTAATCTGCACTTCCATCTGCCTTGCTCAGATTAAATTAAATTTATTTTCAAGTCGTTACCTTTTTCATGATTATCGTTGGCACAAATTTCCGTAAATAAAAGTGTGTATTGGAAATAGCATTTTTAAATTATCTCTGTCCTTATTAAACCTCGGTGACTTGGATAATAATGATGCAGCAAATACATTGCTGGCAGTATATCTCAACTGGTTGGGTGGAATTGTGCCGGTTATGTTGAAGATTACCGTTTAATGACAGTTATTCCCCGTGTGGCTGTAAACTCAAACTCCTTCAGCCACGGTAACGAATAACTAAGCCCATTAGTAAATTAATTGCAACCCCAAAAATAAAGAAACATGTCAGGTCCAACTAATCCAGATTAGCGGAAGCAAAGCCGCGGCTGCAGTTCTGTGATAAATAAATGAGAATGCGTAACACCCGTCGCGTCTGCAACGGACCGGGTGGAACCGCTGTGACCGCTAGTGAGGGGCGAAGTGGGACCGAAAGGGAAAAAAAGAGACAGATTGCGCCATTTGGAGACAGCGGCTGGAGCCTGCGGTACGGCTACCCGTCTACGTGAGCCGCAAGCGGATTGGACGGCTGGTTAGCGGGTTGCTGTCCGTCTCCTGTGTAGGGGCCACACCCCTGCTGTAACATGAGCCTTATGACACGGCGGAGAGAGACACCGCTGGAACCTCGTTTAATGAATTAGTTACGATCTTGCTGAGAAAACTTATGAAAATTACTCAAATTTTACGATTCCGTAACCAAACTGGCGAAAACAGAACCCTTATAATATTGCCACATCTGTCGATACGTCACATAATCCTTATACTGCAACCTTTATATAGTTTGTAAAGCAGTCTGGTGGCTCAGTTGATTAAGGCATTTACATGTTTCAGTGTCGGTACTGAACGAATTTCTATTATTCGGAACGTTTTATGAGGGGTAGTGATGCATGGTTCGTAATCACCAGACTGTATATCACACAACTACATTAAATCCCAAACCATTCCGTAGTGAATTTAGAGTGAGGGAATATTGTCGTTGGTGACTGAATCATATCAACCAACTCTCACATTTATTCAGTTATATATATATAAAACACACACTCATTCATTAATTCACTTAATAATTTAAAATTACACTTTTTTTATTCATTTAAAAAGAAATCTTCAGATTGGACTAATTATTATTTTTCCATAACAACGAATGTACTCTCATTCAGTTTCTAATCTCAGCGACAGTCTTTTCATATTAATATTTTTCTGAAAGCCGTCTCACCACGTTATTTTAGTATTGTTTACATAACTCATTTTACAATTCACTAGTTCAATGGTTGTTGTCTTACAACTTTTAAAGTCATGAATATAGTTAGACCTTGGGCAGTCTTCAACAGGTCGCATGATTTTCGGCGATCTTCTGCAAGTTAACTCCGATAACCCTGCGAATGTTCTTGCCCCATCGGTCTGGTGGTCTTCCTCTCGGTCTGCGGTGATCTTACGGCTCTACTCTAACATTGTTTTTGTCCATCTTTGGTCTTTTAGCCGCGCAATATTGCCCCCTCATTGCCGCTTCAAGGATGCTGCCTTCTCTAATATGTGTGTGACCTTCGTCACTGACCGAATGTCAGTTGCTTTTTTTCCTCCTCGTTAAGCCTCGCCTTAACCTTTCCATAGCTCTTTGGGCATTCATTAGTTAACCTTTCGTAAATTAATTTAGAGTCCAGATCTCGCAGCCATAGACATAAACTATTTGCTTTAGATTTTTGGGCATATTACATTTGAAAATAGTATGCCTCTCAAATGCTTGCCATCCCAGCTTAATGCGACGTAAAATTTCGGATCTTACATCACTTCTCATGTTTACGAGCTGGCCAAGATAAATGTAATCACTGGCATTTTCTAAAGATGTGTTATCTATTTGTACAGTACATTCCCTTCTGTGGCCAATTTGCTAGACATAATTTTTGTTTTTGAAAGATTCGTTTTTAGGCTAACTGTTTTACACTCATAGCCGAAGTCGGTATCCATGGTTTGGAGTTCATCAACATCATTAGCCACAAGTGCAATGTCATCAGCAAATCTCAAGTTGTTAAGTCTACTGCCATTGATTTTAACTCGTTTCTCTTGCCATTCTAGCTTTGACATTGCCATCTCCAAAACAGCTGAAAATAATTTTGTAGATATGGTATCGCCTTGCTTAACACCTCTTTCGGTGCATAACTATGTGGTTGGTTCTCTAACACTGACAAAGGCTGAAGATATAACATAGATGTTACGGAGCACTCTGATATAAACTGTATCCACACCATGTTCAGCTACGGCATTCAGGACAGCTTTTTGATTTACTGAATCAAATGCCTCTCGAAATCAACAAAGGCGACACATGGAGGCATCTGGTATTCGTTTGCGGGGCTAATTAGTTCTCGCAGGGCAAGAATGTGGTTGACTGTGATAAAGCTGCTGCGGAATCCTGCTTGTTCAATGGGTTTGGAAGAATCAAGGGTGGAAGTGATTCGGTTTAACAAGATGTTTGTAAAAATTTTGCACAGAGCAGCCAGCAGGTTTCGATGTAAAGAATACTTACCTTTTTGTGTAGCAGAATGATTTTAGCTTTATTCTATGATGAAGGGATTGATGCATTGTGTAGGCAGGAAGAGAAATTTTAACCAAGAGATTAAAAATATCAACGGAGAGACCGTCGTCTCTTGCGGCTGTTCCTTTTCTGATTGTATTTGTAGCAAAACTGACTTCCGATGGAAGTATGTCTGCCACTGTGGATACATATGAGAGGGCAGAGAATATTGGAGGTTCCTCTAAGCTGCCATATAGGTTACTATAAAAACCTCTGAAGAATTTCAAAATTTCATCTTAGTCAGTATTTCTGATGTTATCTACTTCTTACCGAGTGTAAGCTTTCGCTTTGCTCTCTTTTAACCTGATTTCTTTTTTAAGCTATCCCTTGACATATTTTCATGGTACAATTTTATATCAGCCTTCATGTTTTTCGTCAAAGTTTTACACAGCTCAGAATACTCTTCATTTCCCTCCTCTTGTTCAGTAGATCTTTTGTTTTATTGCTGAATTTGCTCTTCTGGATGTTGTTGCAACAAATTAAGCCAACTTCTTGTACAGTTGTAACTAATGCTGCTGCTAGATCTTCATCTTTGTTTTTTAATATAGTATTGAATTATGTTGGATTTATTAATTATAAATATCCTGAATAATTGTATTAATGTAAACGGGATAGCATAGTGTAGTTATATTTAAGCAACAAACTTTTACGCTAGCGAGCACAGCTGTGGTGGGCAGCGATTGCTGATGGGGCGCTGCATTGCAGCTTGGCAGGGGGGGGGGTAGCGTGTGCGTGTCGCGCAGCTTGGAGAAAGGTATGACCCGAGTTAATCCTCTCTGTACACAAGCTAAAATAGCCTGTGAAATTTAGTGGAGATTTGTTTAAGTACCATAAATGATTTAAATATTATGTCAAGGAACGATTAACAATAATTATGATCAGCAGTATTTCGAAATTGAGTTTATGTTTGGAGACGTTGCAATAATTCCTAATTCTTTGGCGGTTATATGCCAGAAAAGCGTAATTAAAACTATTTGAGCTAACGTCTTGCATGTTTTCTCGTCTATATAACACGCCGTCGTCCACTAAAGGAGTGGTTATCTCACAATTGGCTGACCATTTCGAGAATAATTGGTAGCGAACATTTGGTGAAGCGGCCAGGATAGCTCACATTTGGCGACCAATGTCAGTTTAGCTTATAATGAGTTTCACTCTCTACTCTCATTTTCTTGAAGTCAACACAAAATTGCACACTGTATTCAATGATACTCACCAGAGTCATCTACACACATATAACAACAAAAACTCACGAGTCAACGATCTGGCCGTCCTACCCATACAGGTAGGATACAATCAACCTTCACAATAATGTATATTTTTTTAAATTGAGTCGGAGTAACTAAATAACGGTAAACATAAAACACCATAGCCTACATTTTGTTCCTAAATGGAATAATAACAATAATAATAATATATTGAAACTCAAGGTATCGATTTGAAAATTTTCACGTAACTGATACGTGGTTTTGTATGAGTGCAGTACCCACAGAATGTTTAATTGCATTTTGTAGCGTAAGATTACTCACGAATTACATCATCAAGTTCTTTCTGAAACAAAATCATAATTGTTTCCGATGGTATACTTGAAACGTCCACATTGTGAAATCAAACACTCTGCTCGTTTTAATTTAAAAATTGTAAGTATTTTATTATCCAGAAGAAAATAAATATCAAACAGTACGTAATGTACGGAGTTATCTGATCCAAGTGCATACAGTATTTCTATGACAGAGATAGAGATCCCGACAATATTACTCAAAATAGTCAAAATTTGTCCAGTTGCCATCAGACAGTGAAACTCGATAACTGTAATATCCACGATTCTTATGCTATGGAACACAAAAATATTACCGTTGTTTTATAGCAACAAATGGTACTGCCTCCTTGCAGAAAACTAATTTCTGATAGGTTTTAACTGCAGATGATAATGTGTGTTTCATTAAATTAAAATGAAAACGGTGACTTCTGCGATATTTATTTAGCTAATAATTTGAAGAATCTGTAGTTATTTTTAAACTGTCGTATCATTAGGTTGATACGTTACATTGTTTTTGTTAGTTCGCATGCCTGACGAACTTTTGAGATGAACTGATATAAAAATAGGTAGTTATGAGAATAAAACAGTTAAAATTATGGAACAAACATTTTATTACATTTGTTCTGGTATGTTCTATTTGTTTTATGAAATTTACTTAGTGATCACAAAATTTATCGACATTAAGTCTGTTTTTATCACGCACAATAATTCTTCTGAATTACTTGTTCAAGTACACTTTTGCTGCTCTGGCATAAACAGAAATAACGGAATCTTGTCGAATCTTCTAGACGATTTTTATAGACGCTTTGTTGCGTAAATAAATTCAGGTGTAAATTATAAAGTGTTTTAGAAGCATTGTTTTGTTATTCTAATCTTAAACATACTACTGTTTACTTGTAAATGTGACTATCACAATACTGGTTCTAAAATATTCCCCAGTTACGTCCACCATTCGAACGTGATATTCGGCTTTGATCGTATGTGAAGGAATGGAAAATTACTTTGATTATTTTATATTTCGCTTAAAAGGAGGAAACATTAAAATTTGTAGTGCTTAAGTGTAGAATAAAACTATATCATTTAATATTTTGCCAGTTTCAGTCACATGTTAACACTTATGTCGAAGTGAAAATCGTCAATGATTATTCTGTAGAAACTTGCATAATTTTTTTCTAAACTAAACGTCCTGCTAATCAGTTCTAAGATAGTGTCTAAAATAGTGTCAATACCTTCATCGCATTTTTCATGCTCACACAAATAAACAATATCTTAATGCAAAGGCTTTTTAAAGCAGAAGTCATTTTTTTTCTTTCTTACATACATGAATTTCTAGATGAAAATGCAGGCCCAATCAAGATAGGGCAATTACATTTAACTATGAAAGACTGATGCGAAGAGATAGAGCGAAATAGACCATTCTCACAGCCGTTAGAATTGCTGAAAGCCTGCTACATAACTTAAATGTTAATTGACTTTTTGCGTGATTCATCAAACAATACACAAAGGATTAAAGAGGAAATGATGAGGGCTAATATTTTAAGTGAATATATCGCTAATTGCAGAGAACTACGTTTTTAATTTTCGCAATTTCACTATCTAGACCTCACGTTAATCATTCTAAGTTCATATGGATTTATATAATCTAGAAATTATAGAACGTCTTCTATGACATTATTGCTTCAGAGAAAAAGAGGTGGTAATGACGAATTTGCGTGTTCGTTGGCGGTTGACGTAGTCACATCAGGCACATAAATTACAGCAGTGGTGAAACGAGTGGCGCTGAGGTCAGTGCGACTTAGCCCCAATGTGTTGCAACGGTTCCGGGACCCAACAGCACGACATCAAGTTCCTAGTAATATGATGACACCTGGTAACATCGGTTCACCTACACGAAGCTTTAACCCAACGCTGAATCTGTCCATTACGAAGAAAAAACGTGTACTTCTATGGTGTTTAAAGACTTTGCATTTACAACAACTGTAATACTTTCAATGTGTTTTTATTCTCTTAAAAATTGATTTCTGTAAGCCCAATGTAAGAAATTATGTGATAAATTTAGCATGAAATTATTGTTTCCCAGTTTATGTGGCACTGGATAAATTTAGTAGATTACTCACTTTTCATTTTTTTAACATCCTGTTGGCGTAAATGACTATCTTGGCAAACATTAATCAGTCAGTGTCACCACGATCCCACGATTTGTTAAGCAATACATGAAGTTATAAGCGTTACACTGTTTATAAAACATATGTTTGTGTAGCGGGAAACAAAGACCATCCCCTTAGTTCTCTTCTTTTTCCCTTCCTTCGTAAGGGCACACATTTGATGACGTGGTCGGTAAGTGGTAACGCTCTCGCCAAGAATTTGGGGGAACATGGGTTCGAGTCCCCTTTCTGGTAATCCCAAATCAGTCCAGACGAATCCCAGGATGGATTATTCAAAGTTGGCCGAATTCCTTCTCGTTCCTTGACCCTAGTTCTTTCTCGCCAAGTGTGACGTGGATGAGGCGAAAAGCCATAAGCAATAGTCTATATTCCGACTCTCATTGGTAATAATCACCCCTCCCCAAAAAATTAAAAATAAACATAGAAGTTACTTGGCATCTTACTACTATCTAATGGTTTAGTCCGTTCATAGAAAGAATAATTTTGATGCCATTCACGTCATATTAGTTTCAAGAAATTTCCTTACTATTACTTTAGATCCTTGGCACTAAGTGAACTACAGTATTTATATTCTAAATACAAATACAGATTTTGATTGCTTGTTTGATTTAATTAATTAGTATGACAGTGATTCCATCTATCTTCATATCGGAAGTAAATATTAAATTCATACCAATGCAGTTTCGATGTAACTGTTTTAATTCCAGAAAATAATACTAAAAGTTGCACATTCCGTAGATTCCAGGAAATCTTCTAGAAACAGAATATATATGGCTAATGATTAGAACAATTCTGAAAAATTACTGCTGATAGAACATTGCCGTCACCTCTCTTAGATTGGCATTCAGATTTTTTATTAGAGTTTTCATGGGCGTCAACGTTAAAGTCTTTATGATGGATTGCAAAGGACGGGAAGGTATTCGGTTATTTACTCTTGAAGGAATAATCCCAGCATTTCCCTGTAGAGATTTCAGAAAACTACATATAAATGAAATCAAGATGGTCTGTCCCAAGATCGAACCAGCGTCTTCCCGATTGCGAGGGCCGAGCATTAACCATTATTAAGAAGGGAAGTATGATGCTTTAACTTTGAACCTTCACCACTTTATTTCTATTCTTCACTGCTCGTTTGAAACAAGCTTTATTAAGTCTTCCACATGTACTAAATGTTACGAGAAAACTGGGAGTTTCAGTTTTTCCTTTCTTTGCTGAAAAGTTCAATGGAACTTCTAAGATTCGACTGGTTCAAAACAATTTTGTTTGTATTTTTTTGGGTGACTCCATGTTGTGGTAGAAACAACATTGCATATATTTACCAACAATGTGCAGCATAATTGCAGACATTAAAAAGTATCTAATTAGCCTATATGATTCGAGTTACTTGAACATATAACAAAATAAATGAAATATCCTCTATGATTTTTTGCACGAACTAGCTAAATGTTTCTAGTTTACCTCCTTGCAAGGAGTTGTACGCCATCGGATATTTTATTTATATTTTCTCCTTCCGCAAAAAAGATAGTTAGTACACATGAAATATTTCTATCAGGACATTTCCAGCATGGTAATGTTATAGTGGAATTTGAAGCTATCTTTACAACTGTTTTCCTAGTGTTTGTATATCTGTCAATCGTATTTGTAAAGAACAATAATAACCATCCGTTTTGTTTGAAATATCAAACAAATTGCTGTTTTATTAGAATTGTTGTTGAGATTAAGCCTCATTATGTCCACTTCAATTTTGAGTTAAACTGTATTGACCGATTTATGAGTAATTTACCTCTTTCTATCATCACCAATTTTGCAAAGACAGTAAAAACTCAGATCCGCTGTTTTAAACAGAGGACCCAGAATTAGGAGAAATCGAAGCTGTACCTATTTCATTCGTTTAATGAGATATGTGAACGAGGTAAATAACATAGTGACAACTTTTGGCTCTGTTCATTTGAAGACCAATTTATTACGATAATTTTAAATTTTTCGCTGTATAACTCTACTAGCATATAATAATTCATAGAATGCAATTTTAATTTGAAGGAGGGTTAAATGATAGTGAAATGATAACGGAGCATTATTTTAAAGAAGCGCTGATAGCTAGGCATCTGAAAAAGGTTTAACGTATTTATAGCTCATCGAGAAACTTTTTCCAATCCATAACAATCTTATGTACTTATTTCCTTGTACATAACAGCCAAGAAGCTCTATAACTCACGTACTCTTCAGCATACTACAAATATAAACAACCGCTACATATTAGGAGCGACAGAACATCAGGAGAAACACAAACGTCCCGAAACTGGCGTTATCTTCTTCATGAAGTGCATCCTTTGCCTAGCGCCTCGCTGCCCAACCGAGGCGACAATTTGCTACTTCATTTATCGAGAACCGTCGCGAGCGCCTGTGGGTAGGCACCGCGCGCGACAGTCACGTGACAGCGTGTGACGTCAAGGGGGGCGTGGTGGCGCCATCGACCACCGGGCGCCGCCTCGCAGCCTTCTTTCCAATCAACATAATTGTGCCTCGCAAGCTTTCGTCTACCATCTTTTGTTCCCACCCCGGCACAGGCGGCTCAGATTGCAGCGCACCAGAAAAACCTCAGACTGGAATTTTTCCTAGTGTTGTCGACTGGGATGCAGTGGCAGGCGCTTAACTGCAGATTCTCTCCCAAACTTTCTGTCACTCGTTCAGAGGAGAAGTAAGCTGATACTCTGCTGATGTTACGTCGTTTTCGCGGTGGTAGCTTTTAGGTGTGGCAATAATCCCGTTACTTGGCGGTGACTGAAAAGAATTTTTTTTTAGATAAAATTTGCTACAAAATGGCATAGTCTTCGTACTCAGCAGGGATAGTTACAATAACAGTACTGATAATTTGCGTTATTTTCCAGCAGTAGACTAATCATTAATTGCACAGTTTCTAAAACAGTCATATGTTAGTGATCGTCACTTAAAACTTTGTGTATAGTTCAAATTGTTTCTTTATGGCAAATTTATCAGTTTCTCTGATGAAAAATTCAAATAAATATGATTTCTGCAAGATATATTAAGATAAAACACCTGTAAAATATGAAAGAAGTGTTACACAGTGCATCTGCCGTTTTTATGGTCTTAGCGTGTAAAATATTTCCAATATACAATATTAAAATTTATCGACTTATGTGCAGTGATGTAACTGAAAAAAAAATGGTGGCGAACACGTAGATGAAGATTTTTTTATCCCATCCAAAGAAATGAAAATTGTTTTAAAATCTCACACAGGTAATAGTTTGTGTCTTTTTCATGTTTTCTTCTTAATCTTTGTGGGCAAGTAAGGTCTCATTTTTCAACGAATACCGGAGTTTGTAATATCAAACGGAGCCTAGTGAGTGAATGATTAGCGCAATATCCTGCTGTTCCAGAGGCCGCTGGTTTGATTCCTATTCAGCCCAATACAATTTCAAATACCATAATATCCGTAAATACTTCAAGTGAACGCCGAGAAGGTCCCTACAGGAAACCACTTCCTAATTCTTTCCCATTCCTTGCACCAATATCTTTCCGTTTTTAATTACCTAAATTTCTGCTTGCCTTAAGAGCCTGAGAAAAATAAAAAATCCAGTCGCCAAGGCAGTAGTTATATTAGACTAAGGGTTACTAACAAAAAATGGTGGAAAACTGGAAGATATATTGAGAAACGAAACGTATCAAAATACGTACATAAATAAAAGGTGGACCATTATTTTTTTATTTTTTTATTTTTTTTTTTTTTTTTTTTTTACAAAAAACAATCTTACTCTACCCTATAGAAAGATAAAAACGGAGTGACTAGTATTCAATAAAATAATGGTTTAGACGACTCTTAAGTCTGATTTTTATGCAGCATTATGTAACTGAAGTACCTCATAAAAGGAAGTGAAGGTACTACGGAAATAAAAATAATAACAATAAAAAGTAATTTTGGTCACATGAACCATAAGGCAAGAAACTTACGGTAGCAGCAATACGAACTACCAGGCTGCATTAAAATACGCTGAAGTGCCAAAACTCTTGGGATATCTCTTAATATCGGGAGCGATCTGCTTCTGTTCGATGACGTGCAGCAACCAGTCGTGGCATTGACTCAACAAGTCGTCGTAAGTGGTCTGAACAAATATTCAGTCATGATACCTCCACAGCCATCCATACGTGTTACTGGTGACGTAAGTTATGCCACAGACTGCCTTTCGATCATCTCATGGATATGTTCGATTGTATTCGTGTCTTATAAACTAGGCGGCCCAGTCGTTCACTGGAATTGTCCAGAATGTTCCTCAAATCAATCCTGAACGATTTTGGCACGGCAACATTGTCGTCCTGGGAAAGTCAGTCAATTTTCTTGAATCAGTCTATATGGGTTTAGTTTTATAAGACAGCCTATTCCATTTTATGTAAACACACTTCTTACCAGAAAGGATCCACCATGAGCTGCACAGTGCCAATGCGGGTCCATGTCCTCGTGAGGGCTGTGTCAAACTCGAACCAAATTTAGGGTCCAAGAGATGTGTTGAGAAGCCGAGAAGAGGCGCTGTAGCCGATGGAGTTTTGTTAGGAGAGGTACTCGCGTCGTTCTTCTGCTGGCATATCCCATCCACGCCAAATTTCGCTGCACTGTCCGCACGGGCTCATCCGTCGTACGTTGAGTATTGTTCTTCTCTGACATAGTGTCGCCCGTCTGCGAGTACTGACACCTCGATGCAGACATGCTGGCTCTCGGTCATCAAGTAGACACGTGGTCGGACACTGTGTTGTCCATGGCGGGAGGTAACTCCTGAAATTGCATATTCGCGGCACCGACATATTCTTTACCGAGCGGAGCGGTGTAATGGTTAGCGTTCTCGCCTCGCATTCGGGAGGACGGCGGTTCGAATCCCCGTCCGGGCATCCCGATTTGGGTTTTCCATGGTTACCCAAATCACTCCAGGCAAATGCCGGGATGCTTCCTCCAAAAGGCCATGGCCGGATTCCTTCCCATTCCTTGCCCCCATCCTTGCCCCCCATCCTTTCCCGTCTCTAAAGACCTCGATGTTAAAAAGAGACGTAAAGCAGTTAAAAAAAAAAGACATATTCTTAACATTGTGGTTAGAGGAATGTTGAATTCACGAACATTTTTCCGAAACGGATTGCCCCAAGCGCCTAGCATTAACAACATTCCGCGTGTAATGGGAATGCTGTGCGTCCATAATAACGTCAGGAAACATTTCACATGACTCAGGAGAGTAACAATGATAGTCCCAACTCTGCACGGCACATTTATACGTTTCTTCTACGATGATACTGCCATCTGTATATTTGCATCTTCGTTTCCCATAACTTTTGGCAAAAATGTATATAGCGTTTCCAATACCAAGTTTTGACCCTCGGATCTGCAGTCTACAGACCCACTGCGATACGTAACGTGTTCATGTCAGGCGTAATCATCAATACACATGGTGCAGCAGGCAGTTTAGTTTGACCCAAAAGATTCTTATAAGAATGTTTGTTAGGCCATCAGTTTCATTCGTAACCTTGATTGCGTGGTGACTAATAGCTTTATTCCATACTAGTTACTGCAATTGCACCTTAAAGGTGTAATGTGGATTTGATGTAAGTTTATTTGAGTTGCGTTTGAATTAGTGTCTGCTAAAAAACACTCAACTTTGAATTTACTGTACAGTAACTATTCATTAAAGTATTCCGTAATTCCTTATTTTAATATATCGTTTTTCTTCCAAAATATAGAAAGAAAGTAATAACTGTCTTAATTAACTGGGTATAAGTTATTTGATACTTAAATACAGCTTATGAGATGAAAATGAAAAAATTATCATATATTTAACATATCATCATATACCACCTCTATTTATCCACTCCAGCATCATTAATGTGCTTCAGAGTTCCGCAAAAAAAGCCAAAGAGGGATAACAGCAACTGACAAAACTACATAAAATGAAGCCATTACAAAAGACCGCAAAATTTCATTGCGAGTGTTCGAATGGGAATCAGTCCGTAAATCAAAACCCAACAAAAATAAAATCCTCGTTCTCATATCCGAAACGACAACTCCATTGCCATTACAGTGATCACACGAGCTTTGATAATTCTCTTATTATAAAGCTCATAATAATTTTCGATCGCCATTGGCAAAATGATTTGGCGGAAACGGGTTGGTCGCAAATTGAAATTCCATCCGCTTTTCTCGCCAGCGAATTGTATACTGTTTCGCTGCAGTGCTGTTGGTAAACCATCAAATAACTGGCGAGTAATAATTTTAGGTTTGTTGCAACTATAAGTGCGTGCAGAGTAAAGTCACATATTTCTCATTTGTATTACACTTCCTTGCTAATTACACTGGTACAAGTAATTCTGTCACTGCTTTTCTAGTTTACTTTGTCTCATTATAATCGAACATTAATACCAACGAAAGCGTTTCTAATGCAACGTGTCAAGCAATACTCTTGATAACGTCGAATATATATATATATATATGTGTGTGTGTGTGTGTGTGTGTTTGTGTGGTGTGTGTGTGTTTGTGTGTTATTGTTATTGGTTGTAGAAATTTACATGCACAAAGCAACCAGTGGTTACTAACCGTAATATAACAGTCAAAAGACTCTCTTGGTTTCATACTACTCAATGTTTTTTGGTATGATATGAACAAAACCAAAGCCAAAAAAGAAATTTTGTACCAAACATATGGAAAGAGTTTACACAGTATTAACATTTCGATCTTCTGCCTTCTTCAGTCTATAATACGATATTTAAATAATTAATTTCAGCAGTCTTCTTTTGATTTGAGTAATAAGACGGCTGTGACTTCAAGCAAACCGTGGAACGGCTGTGCCTTGTACTGACTTTCTGTTGGTAATTAAACTTCAAGCTACCTGTATCATGGCATTAAGGAGATTGAATTATACATTACGTACATACCATAGTGATGCATCGCTCCAGTTAAACAAAAATTCATAAAGTCAATATAGGATTCTCTCACCAGTTCACAGTCACTGAAAGTTCTTAAAATCAGTTGCCTGCAACTGATGCAGGGAGTAATAGTGGCAAAAAAATTCATTTGCAGTAACAGTCACCTAATTAAGACTAATATTGAAGAATTAATCCCCCATATTAATTGTAAATTCTACCGGTAATCACGTGACATACGATATTTAAATTCGCACGATCCTCTTTGAATCCGTATTATACTCTTGTTAAAGGGCCTTAATAAGTAGCAATTAAAAGCAGATCTTCGCGATTCTTCGTGAGTAGACGCCTTACTCGAATGTTTGTTACGTAGTATTACCCAGAACTACATGCTACCAATCATGCCGAACTGCTTTTGTTCTCGCCCCCTTAATGGCTTCAACTAACTACTGGCAAATGACAGCGAAGTCAAACTACCAGAAAAGACGAAATTAGGAATCAGTTATTGAAAATGAAATATTAGAAAATATCAGTAAAACATAAAAAAAAATTAAAACATTCCTGAAGCCTTCCTGCAAATATTTTACATGGTGGAAAAACTTAACAGATCTCAAAAAATTCGATGACAAAGTCTAGCCAGTTAGAAAATTATAAACATTTTACGGCTTGAAAATGAATGTACGTATTTCGCCACATTAGTACGTTCTAACTGGTAATGGTGCATTAATCCCAAAAGTTAGTAAATTTTGGGTTAGTTGTCTTCAACTAAACAATAAAAACCACATGAATAAAAAAAAAGCAATGTTAAAATGGATATCAGAAAATGTGTATAGGCTATTTATAAGTTTTGCAGCCACTTTGTCTCAGTGTTTCGATTAAATAAAATAATTTCAGAGTAAAATACTTCATAAGATTGTCAACATCTGTTGAAGACACTTAAATTAATTAATTGTTTCGGTTATCTTTATTTTAAAGGTCGTCTTTTAATTTTCTTTCTATACTATTTTTCTAAGAGTTGCGTCTCTATAAAGACTTGCCTATCTTCTTACTCATCGAATCACTTATTATTATGAATTTTACGTTCCAAATCTTAAGCCCCCCAAAAATATCAAGAAATATGTTAATTACATGCGAAGATTTTTATATGGTGACGTACTAGGCTCATTTAATTTTTTTTTTATTGCTTTTAAGTATGTAACCAAGCGTAGTAGAATATTTTTCCAGAATTTTTAAATTGAGGAATAAGCAATTAACTTCCAGACCATGTGATCAGCTTCTTCACTTGATGATTCCATCCACAGACTTAATTTGCTTCGTTGCTGCATTATTCGAGACTGAATGATGTGAAGTTCGAATACTTATTTAAAATGAAACTAGACAAATAAAATACTTAAAAGACTAAAATCTTTTAAATATATTATTCGTTCGGCATAAATATGACGCTAAACTTGACGGTGCGATGATGTTCTATTACTGAATTAGGTATTAATGAACCGGTAAGAAAATTTAATGTCAAGTACATAGGAAGTTCACATATTAGTAGTACCAACAACAAATAAAACGTAACTTCAGTTTAGTTTAAATCAATTCACTATGAAGCCAGTAATTTAACATTGAAGAAACTGTGATCTTCACCACCAATAACGAAAATAATTGGGTCCAAGTTGTTTGAAATTTTTGGATTGGTAATTAATGAATTTTTATTGAAATTATCACACTGCAAAATTAATTTTCAAACTGAATTATTTTAGCTTTCCGGTTATTGTAAGGAAACTCTGTTAGTAATATTCGAAGTAACTTAAGCATGGGACTTACTCTGTATTACCTTTCTTTCATCTGCCTCAAATTGATTTATTGTTATCCTGAGCTAACGTTTTACTAATTCCTCAGTTATCTGTTTCATATTCCACAATCTCTATCTTCATCCAGATCTTTTTTGAGCTTTACCTTTCAATACAAAATTAACTAAACTCGCATCTCTTCTAAATCCTTCTAAAAAATTCTTCCCTCACCCGTAATTAAAAGAATAAATCATTTTCCTATCTATTAGAATTCTGTGTTGCCACGTTTTAAACTCAAAACTTTTTTTGTCACCTACAGTTCCGAAAATCAGAAACTGGCTTCCATTAAATTTTTGATAGACACACACATTTTTATAGAGTTTCTTTTTCTGTGTCTAAAGATCGATGTTGAGTTAAGAAATACGTATTTCTTTTCACGAAACTCTTTTTTTCTATTACTAATCTAAATCTAAGTTCATACTTCCTTCATTGAGCCAGTGATTATACTTTTATTTGCGAAATTTCATTAACCCCATATTCTGTAATTTATACGAATTCGATAATTGGAAATTTCCTCAATAAATAGTAGTTAATTTATCCTGTTTGCTTTAATGACAAACTTTATTCCATTTCTTTTTCTCTTCCTGGCAATGGTGGTAAACTCTTACTACAATACTTTAGAAGTAAATGCTTTTGTTTCACGATATAATTGCAAACAGATTTTATTTCCTACACTTTTTAACAATTCGCACGAAATCTCAAAGTCGGCTAAAAATCTGTTCCTTAAATTGCACACTGTCTTTTTAATTTTTAGTCTTGGTTGTAAAAATAAAGTGTTGAAATGACGAACTTGTGCTTTTATAAGTTTGTATATGACGGGGGAGAGTGAGCGACGTTTTCTACGAGTAGCTCCTGTTTTGACGCTTCGCTTGTTCCTTATGTAGTGACGCCGTGGCAGCCATCAACACCCGTGGCTCGAAGAAAGCAGCTAACAGTGTTACCCGGCAACCAGATTAACGGCGCGGTCTGCCCCACAACAGGTCCCCTCTTCGGCATCGATCAGCACGCAAAACCGTCCCGCACTCATGCGCGCTGGGCTCAAGGGGAAGAAAAACTTCGACGAAAGACTTCTAATTAAACCGCTTTCACGCTCACCAACCAGTAAGCAGTCCAACCGTGTAGCCGTGTCCCCATTCGGCCTTCTTATGTTGGACCGAATAGTACAGGTTTACATTTCATCTTCCATTTAACGAAAAACGTAAAGTTTTAGTTAGAACTATTATCTTTTACTGTCGGTCACGTTACCCTGATTCGAATTTTTATTTGGATAAATAAAATTTCACGTGTTATCACGTATTGTCATTTTTTATGTTGAGTAATTTCGGAGATCTTTTTCGGTACGATTTGTCAGAGCCGGTCACGTACCATCTAGGCTGTCAGAAAAATGCCTACATATTTACTCTCCGAGTTACAAAACTGTGGGCAGCAATACGTTACAAGAAAAATATACTTCCCTGTTCATATGAATCTCTGAAAGAATCAAACAACCAATACTAGGCAATCTTACGGTGCATTTTTTTCTAAAATTTCTTTATAATTCTACAATAAACATGCCCTGGAAGTAGCCTGGTACTAGGAGAATATTTTGCGGACCTTTCATATCCTGTCATTATGACTGTAAAACGTTTAAGGGAAAGTATTTAATCAAAATCAAAATGTATAATTACTCTTCGGCGCAGTGGATATTATGTTTTCTATATGTAGCGGGTCAACCGTTTTAGAGAGTAAAAAGCAACTACCAACCGTAGAGCTATCAAAGTTATTTAATGAGATTCGTGTTTAGTTAAGCAGTTACAAATTTTCGATTCAATTGCATTTTGGTACTGGTTAATCTGTTAAAAGAACCTCCACTTGAGCAAGCTTTATTAGAATTTCCTTGTCAACGTACTAAATTAAGATATATTTAGATGAATATTGGCAACAATGTGTTTGGAATATATCACAATAACAGTGAAAATTTCCACGGTCAAAAATAAGTTTGATATGATGAATAATGGTCACTTTAACACATTAAAAAGATTTTATTTAAACTGTGTATTATATATAATGATTTCTACATGGATGCAGAACATGTAGATGAAACTGTCACTGAAATTCCGTAGGCATTTCACTTCGTTTTCAAAACCATCATAAACGATTTATACTTACTTTCTTTTACGTACAGTTTGTTTAACCCTAGTTTTCCTGCGCCCATTCTATATTCTTGACACAGTGCATTAACATGAAATATGGCCCCATTTTTACGTTTGTTTTAATTTATTGCTGCAAACAACACGTGAGGCAAAGATTAATACATTGTCACACAAATTCTGCTTAACAAGAGCAAGGTAAAATGACTCAAAATACTTCTGGAAACAAGTTTAACGTAAACTAAAATAAAAGTAAAATATACGACGTAAGTTTACGTAAATACTTCATTGATTCTGAAAAATTTTCGATTAAATAATTTTTATGGTTATTTACGTGTTTAAAGTTTTATTTTACAAGTGTAACTTTTTCACAGTTTCGTCTTAAACGTTTATTCGTAAAACCAAGAAAAGTACACCAAAATACAAATGTAGTCAGTTGCGTGGTAATTTTCATGATACCTGAGAAATTCAGAATTGTAGTTTCTTTAATATTAATAAACTTGAAATTGCCACAAAATATATCGCTGCAGCTGCACGTACACCCATGTTTTCCTCAAATTTTCACAGTTTCTGTGTGATTTAAAAGCGTTAGTGACGGTTGCTAACATTAAACGAATAGTTGTATATCATCAGCACTGTTTTCACATCAGTATTACTTTAATATTAGTCCAATTCAGCTTTATAATGACATAAACTAAATCTTGCTGAAAATACCAGAATGTTCTGTAGGGTGATAAAAGCGTAGTAAGCATAGAGAATGGAAGGATAGAGCTATAATCTCGAAATTATTTTCAACATAACCTCGTATAAAATCAACACAGTTATCTCAGACTAGGATTTCCCGCGATTTCACAAAAATGGAATTAAACTTCCGCTGTGAATTCACTTATAAACAAAAAAAGAAGATGCAGGTATTATGACGCTGAACTCCCTTTTCCCAAACTTATGTTTTCTTTCTTTCTTTCTGTATTTATGTAATACAATTATTTGTGCATGTTATTTGTTTCTATAAACGCTTGAACTGCACCTGTTTTGGAACATTTTGTGGTAGTAGAAGACTCGCAGGCACTCTCAAGTATTACGAATATAATTTCTCAGTTGTAATTCCATAGGTACTGTCTCTCATATTTTCCAGAAATATACACGTATCTAAACAAAGGTGAAACAATCATTACTTTTTTCTTAATTTTATATCAAATTAAAAGATTTTTATTTTTTAGTATGTGCGATCTGAATACATTATCATACCTATAAAATACCAAGTTTAGCAAGTCAGTGAACAATTTATTTATATCTGAGAGAAAGAGATCTCTCATTATCTATACAAAGGCAAAAACAAGGACGCAAGCTTTGTTTTATTCCTTAGATTTCATGATGAATACTGTCTTAATTACTAATGTATTTACAGATTATCAGTCTCGTACTATATCTCATTTAAATCCATGTATTTTAACATACGTGGGTTTTTCAACGTTTTCCTCGGGAAGTATACAATCAATCGTAATATGAAATATTTTTATGCTAACGCAAGACATGCGCAAGTTTCGTTGAAATCCTAATTTCTTCATAATGCGTAAAAGACTGACAAAATTCAAACATTACGGTTTTGCATGTGTATCATCCTGAAATGTGTAACATATCGCGATAAAAAGTATTATTTCCGTGAAACACTTAACAAGCGCTATAACTTTTAAGTTTAGAGGGAATCCGTTTATTAATTTCTGCGTACATAATCAAATAAAACTGCCAACATTTGCGATTTTGGTGTCTGCATCAATGTGAACAGTATTATTGGGGTAGAAAGTGTCCCATATGTTAAAACCTTAACACATGTTATCACTACATGTGAGTATCGTTGAAGTGCATTATTTGGTTTCTTAGGAATACATTCACAGGCAGAAAAAAAGATTATATTTTACTGTTTTGGCGTCTCTAGGACCTAATTAACTTATCGGGAAGAAAGTACCAAAAATTCTAACCCTTGGCACAAGCTATCACTTATCTATCGCTTGATTTTTTTTGATTTTTTTTTTGCTTATACGCAGTTTTACGCCTCGTCGTCGTGGAAAAGGAAGGGGAATCCCGCCATGGCCCTTTGAAGGAAGCATCCCTGCATAAGCCTTGAGTGACTAGGGGAAACCACGAAAAACCTAAATCTTGATGGCCGGAGGGGGATTCGAACACACGCACTCCCGAATGCGAGGGCAGTGCATTACGACTCACTAAGCACACTCGATTTCTATCACTTGAAATCTGATCTTTAGTTATTGCATGAAACATGTACAGGCAGACAAAAATTTCAAAGTTTGCTGCTTCGGTTTCTGTGACATCGGAAATTTGGAACTAATCCAGAGAAAAAGTAGCCTACATTTTCGGTAAGGTTACTATAAAAAAACAAGGCAAATTGTTATGATTGCATGTATAGAAATATACAACAAACAAGGTAAATATTCCAAAATTTATGGTTTCGGTCTCTATCATCATAAGTATAGATCTAATTTTTTCATCTAGAGAAGATACTGTTTTAATAAACTTGTTATGTGAAAGAATGTAGGCTTTCTTGGTGAGTCAGTTTCATAAAATCCTCTCGAGTTTTCCACCGGGAAAGCCCGTCAAAAAAAGTACAAGGCGATGTTTCGGAGCCTACCTCTGGCTCCATCTTCCGGCAGAAGATGGAGCCAGACGCATGTTATCCTGGTGAAAAGCTCTAGAAGATTTTACGCAAACTTGTTATATGCTTGGATACCTCCAGATTCATGGAAAGAGAATAGTTTTGCTAAAAGTAGTGTTAAAAATAACAATATGAGAGGGAGAGGAAGGAAAAGCCACGAAATAGAGTTAAAATGAAAGTCAGTTAAGAGAAAAGTATATAATAGAAGACGTGAATAGATGGGGATAGAGTACTGAACCAGACTGATAGTTGAACAAAACAACAAATCTAAGTAATTGGGAGGATGTGGAATTTACTAGTCTTATTTCAAACATACTAGGATTTTCGGAAACTTAGCAAGGAAATAAAATCAGAAAATTACTATTAGTCAGTAAATGAGACAAATATTTAGCTGATATTCTCCACGAACAGATCAATGAGCTATTTCAATCAGTTACTTTAAATGGGATCTGTTGATAATCCAGAAAATGAAACTCTAAACATCATATTCAGAAATGAACTTGGACACTGAAATAAATGACTGGTTGTTGTTGGTATATTTCATTTTTACTGAGATGATTTGACACAAATACAGTATAAATAATGAAACGCTTAATTCCGTTGTATTGACAAAAACAGTGGACACAAAGTATTGGGAATTGCAATTTAGGCATTATCGGCAATCGCTGTTATTAACGTCTATGTAACATGTATATTTTAAGATTTTCAACCACTTTTCGTGTAACTCGTATGTAAATATGGCATCATTCGAATATATACCTCTTCTTTATTGGGATCAGATCACAATTATCAGTAACAGCAATTTCATATTTTCTTTCAAGATAGCATTTGAAGCCATAAAGTACACTATATTAGTGCTACCACTACGCGAGGTAAATAGTACTGCATCATGGAACATGTTATTCACTGGGCAACCGGGAAACTGTCCCCCACTATTCGATTGATTTTTAATGAAGAATGATTACTGTTTGTTAAGTTCGTTTTCATACAAAAATATCACTGCTTTTAGATATAAATTCTCAAACACCACACTGGCTGCGGAGGTCATACAAGTATCCCTTTTCGCAGACTCAGCACAATGCTGTCTCGGTTTTACGGAGTACGAGCTGTCCTAATGAACAGACCCGTGAGGGACTCACAAGAGGTATGGCCGCTGTTATTTTTCCATAAAGAAGCCGGCCATCAAGTCCAGGGTTGAGTCCTTAATGTGGACGAATACTAAGCCTCCTCCACGGGGACTGTCGCGCCTTCCCTGTTCTACATTTATGGGCTGTAAAACTTTACAGCTCCTCAACCGAAATTATGCTTACTTTCCTTCTGCGGCTTGTGATACGTGGTGACGTCAACGAAGAACTTGATTGCGCTTACTCAGCTTAGTCTTACAGTTATCAAATAATTTTCTGCGAGATATAGCTTAATTAATTAATATACCTCCGCATTTGGTTGATTAATCTGTCTTCTATTATTTGTCTACTACAAAAGGATACTCTTGCCGAAAATGTTATCATTCTTGAACACAAATAAAACTTTTGAGGCACATTAAACACTAACAACTTTGATAGTTCTTTAAAATTAACAAGTGTATTGACCAACATAGACAGCCAAACAATAGAAGGAGTAGTGTAGTGTCAAAAATCACAAATCCTGAACAGTTATTTTGTTTTATCCCTTATTTGCTGTACGTACCACATTGGACATAAAACATTAAAAAGTATAAAATAAAAAACTAATCCCCATTTTGCTATCTGACTCTTATTTTTCAGGATCGTAGAAAATAGAAGCTAATTCTCGAAGTATCATAAGCATTATGTTTTTCTGGCTTGTGTGAAGATTTTCATGCCATTAAAGTTTAATATCTATTTCTAGTTTGAAGAATATTTTAATACTTTTTGCTCCTACGCATTAAGCAACACTTCTAATGTTTCTGAACTGTAACACTTCTTTCAGACCTACAAATGGTTAAAGTTTTACAGTTGTTGGTAAAGCTCAACTACTTTTACCATTTTCAAGATTTTGCTTTCATAAATATTAGAATTCGAATGTTAGTTTCAAAAAATCACTCTACCATTAACTTTTTATGTTTCTTCCAAATTGTCTCTTTTGAACAGAGATTACTGAAACTTAAGTATGTAATATAAAATGGATCAGATTTTTAATAAACATTATGAGTGGATACTAAAATGTTAGCAGATGGGTTTGGCGTAGGGGAATCATTTTTCACCATTAGTTCAATGTACTGATTTTGTTTTTTGTACTTGTGACCTTGAGTAATTTCATGTCTTATTATTTCGTATTAGGCAACTAGGGGCAATTTTATCTTCTAAATTTAATTTTTTCGCCTGGCTGAAACTCGACAAGATGCCGTAATAGAGATAAATTACACAGATTTAGATATCTTCGGTTACATTTTATATGTATTGAAGTGTCTCATTTCCTCAGAGTACTTACTTCACACGTTTGGGGCCCAATTGAAGTGTCCCAGAGGACAACTCATGAAATGTCTCATTTAATGGAGATCGTTAATTACTTAACTAAATACTCTGTGAGCTAGGTTCTTCAGTCTGACTGATCCAACTTATGGATGGAACAAATGAAACATCAAATCATGAAAACGTGAATGACAAACAATGAATGGATGTATTGGTCCTGCTTTCAAGTATAACACGTTTTAGAAACGGCGTGTTAACACGGGTAGTTATTCGACACTGAGAACCATCGAGTCAATGTAAGTGTGCTCACTGAATCTGGGAATGTTTTTTCCAGACACGGCTCTGACAAATCCTTAATTCCTCGAGTGCGTCTGCTTATTGATGGTAGTGAACCAATATTAAACTTGAAAAGGGACCAGACCTCTCGAATATACGAATAAGATAAACGTATGTCCCCAGAAATTCACAATTTATTTGTGGACTATTGGCTGCTTCTCTTTCTATTGAAATTGTTTGATCCCTTAATTTATTACCGCACACATGCGGATGCACTACATGCAAGACTCTCGTCTATACAGTACGGTCTTCATTAAAGAACATTTTGGACATAATGTTTCGGTTGATAACATTTCACTTGTAACTAAATTTCCTATTGATCATTGCTCTAATATTTTAATCGTTTCAAAACGTGACAGGTATAGATCAGCTAGACATCTAGTTGCCTTTTCGTGATTGATTCTACTGTTTTCTTTCTTTCAATGGGGATATTTATGCGGAATTTGGAATAGGTGTAAAGGTGATCAATACCGTTCTGCCGACAACTTTGACTATATCATGACTACGGAAAACTTTATGATCACGAATACACCGAGCTTTCCGAGGGAGACTGAATTTTGGTAGAACGGGGTATCGATCCATACTCTAACTTTCACGGTTTTTGAAATCATTCCAGAATGCTGTGATGTTTCCTTCATAATGCCTTGGTTAAATCCTATTCCACATTTAACCCAAAATCCTTGCTTCCAACTCCAGTGTAGACCAGCTGCAAACCATTAAAAGGTTGTTACATATTGAGATTCCGTAAAATGATTTTTTCTAATGCGTTATGCGAATGTAAAGAACTGAATAAAAGTATGAAATTTTTTTCATAGACATATGGCAATGGCTGAAAATAATTGAGTCCATTGAAATCAGTCTTCTTTTTAGAAATTTCATGATTTTGTGCTGCTTATTATATATACAAGAGACATGCTAGAGTCATAATACGTAAAATGACATGATTCACACATTCCAATAATGAAATAAATATAGTGGTTTTTCAGAACTGGATTACAGCAAGAAAACTTTCAGTGTGGTATATGCTATTAAAATTACATCCTTCTTACACCGATCACGTGAGTGGTATGATGATACCAAATCTTCAAGTCTTCTTCCATGTTGCCAGAACTCTGCGATACAGTCTGTCGTATCCCTTGAAAGAGAATTCCTTTGAATGGTAACGGGAAATAATCGCAGGGGAATAAATCTGTGCAGTGGGGCATATGGTTGAGAACGCTCAGATATTTTCGGATTGGATGTATCTTTGCAGTTGCTGGCCTGTGAACAGATACGTTGTTACAAACCAGGTAGTAAACGACATGGCATCTTATTTCCTACCTAACGTGGACTGTGGCTGTGTTAGTACATCGTAGATAAATATTTGTGTTGATGATATTATACACTGTGTAATAGACGACGTTTCTGTCAACACCCTATACTAAAATGAACCTGTGGTTCATATTTATTGTAATGTAATAAAGAAATTCAGATAGCAAATATTCCTAGCATCACAAACTACTGACATGTATAGCAGTTGAACTGAGTTCTCTGTAAAAACAACTAAAACACTTTGGTAGATTCATGCCACTTCAAGTGAATAGTATTTAAAGTACATTCGTTTCTTGATACAATGAATTAGTAAATATCAAGAACGAGAAATTAAATTAAAATTATCTTGAAATTTTGTTGTGTCTATTTGACATATACATTTTTCAGCTGACTGATCCATTATATACATCACTTTTCAAGAAGTTGATGTAAAATGGAAGAAATAACTCACATAATGGCCTTTAAGTTTATTTCACTATTGTTTTAGTAATAACTATGCAGCTTCTGAAAACTTTAATCTTCTTCTTCCAGATTTTGGTTAATAATAAAGAATTCAAGGAACCATAGAATATTATTTAGCGGAAGGCTATAGTGTTTATGCGATAAATTCACTGACTAAAAATTTATGGCGAAATTCTTTCAGAAAACTGCGAAACACAATTAAATAATTGCACTTGAGATTTTTATAGGCACTCAAATGTTTAGATTTGATAACTTTATGGTGGTAATATTACAAATTGAACCAATGTAATATCATAATCTAAGGAAGTTTAATAACTTTAGTTTTGTGCTGACAAACTAATAAACTTCGGTGTGAGGCGTCTTCGGGTACACCTGTAAGCATCGTGCTCATTTTCTTGTTTTGTGGCCTACAAATATCTTTTGAAAATTTTAATGAATTTATAGCGATAATAAAACACGAAAATCATTAATAATGTCTAAGAAATAATTTGTGTTGAGTAGAGAAGATAGTCAAGAGACCAGCCGGGGGTTGGAAGCTGCTCTAGGTGATCTATAATGGTGGTAATAATAGGAAAGAGAAAAATTCTTGTTTACGCTTTAATTTTTTTCCTGAAGACTGTTTCTGATGCGAATCATTAATAATATGGTGGATAATAAAATTAATTTGAACATTTTTATTGTTCGTTCTGGCCTGGAGCCCAGCCTGTAAAGTTGAATAAGGAACATTATAACACATAAGAAAAATACTGGGTTGAAATAAAAACATGTGCTTTATAAGCAACGCCATAACTGCTATATACACAAAGTCCGCCGACGAATCACGATGTTTCACTTTTATTTTCCATATGTTGGAGTGAGTTGGCACCGATCATTTGCATCCTCAAAAAGCTGTCGTCATTAGTAATGGGTAGCGCGCGGCTGTTTTACATAGCGCGTCCCTGTTTTACGAGCTGCGACGTGGCGCCATAGTAAATGGTCGCCGTCTGCAGCGCCTCTGTTTACTGCTAATGGCCGCTCCGCAGCGCCGGGCCGTCCTATTATATATGAACAATAACACGCGGCCGCTGTCGCCACTCCAACTCGGCACCTGAGACAAGTCCAGATACAGACTCACCCGTCATCCAGCATGATAAATAACACCATACGAGCATTGAAAATATCTATACTAATATTATTAATGCGAAAGTACTTTAAGTTTGTTACGACTAAACGGATCTTGATGAAATTTGTCAAGGAAATACTATGTATCTTTAGGAAGAACACAGGATATTTTTGGCGGGTGAATAACATATTAACTAATGAAATTTTGAAAACTAACCGAACGTTGACAGGCAGACGGATAGTGTTTGTAAGTCACTGTATTGCTATATGGGTTTCTCTTGCCGTCAGTTGGTGTATTATCTTAGCAAAAAACCGCAATATGAATACGTTGTGTACCTAACGGTACTGACATTAAATGTTCCCAGAAAGATATATAATTTTAAATCCATCAATAATAATCGATCTTGCGGCTCATTCTCGACGAACAGCTTGAAACTTCTTATGACTATTGTCGAGAAACTGAATCTGGTAGTTACTATTTTATGAGAGATGAAACAGTAGTAAAACAGTTTAAAGAAAGAATACTATGTATATTCGTGACACCCGTTGCAAAGGAAAATATATGAAAAGTTTTAATAAATGTGTCGCAGAAATATTAGCACTGCACTGAAAATAAGCAATCAGCATACTCACTGAATGAAACTAGTATGCGGACTACGGAGTTCTTTCTTAACACTGAGCCCCGGCCATAGGGTGTTGGTCTCAGTATATGCTGGAAAAGGGCAAAGTGGATACTGCGCGGTCTCTGGTTATGGTCCAAGTGAAAAAAAAAAAAAAAAAAAAAAAACGTGCGTTTCGTTAATAGACTCAGAGTAGCCTACATGTATCCTTGTCACCGAAGGGTTGGTATAACAATTTGTGGCTATTCAGCATGATCGAATAAAGGTGAATATAGTACTGCACCAATTCTCTGGTCATGTGGGAGGTGGCTGAGCACGGGTTGTCCAATCTATACTCACTGGATAACGTAAACTATCGTTTACGATCAATAAGAATAAATTTTTAATTGTTAGAAGTAGCCTGTATGACCTATAATGCTGTATGAGAAGAGAAATTCGAGACTTTTTTTCATGTCTTTCCTCGTTAAAATTCACAACATTGCAGGAGAAAAGAAAGAGTTCATCAATCTTTAAGCGTGCTCTTCATGGTGTCGGTATAGAAAAGAATAAGCCAATTAAGAAACTTCTTTTACAATGAAACATTCAAATTTAAACTCCGGTAAGTTGCAAGGATATGGAATTTTCCTTATTCTACAGGTCCTACAGTCCTAATAATCACAATGGTTGCAAATATAAATTAATTACGAATCAAAATTATTCTAAACGACATATTAGCTGACCAAATGGAATACACTGAAACCTGTGACTGGATTATTTAATTATGAAATTTAATGTGTTATTTGAAAATGTCAATAAGTGATTGTTTTTTTTTTTTTTTATAAGTTACAACATAATTCATTGGTCGGACAGTTTCAAAGTGGAGCAGGATTTTTTAACCTCATAGCAAAAGTCTTTCTTGA
The DNA here is from genome assembly GCA_031002005.1 of Vandiemenella viatica. NCBI lineage: Eukaryota > Metazoa > Arthropoda > Insecta > Orthoptera > Morabidae > Vandiemenella > Vandiemenella viatica. The sequence goes on along the minus strand of JARYHS010008074.1, from coordinate 238,556,090 downwards.
AGCGTGAAATGTTCCGTTGCATTGGGGACGTAATGAGCTGGAACGGTCAGTTGACGAATTCACTGCACCCAGCAAATTGTCGTACTGGCAGCTTGCACAAGATTCCCCCGGTCCGTCAGATCCGATCAAAACTTCGTTGACCACGTCTTGCGAAAGCGTTCATCCAGCCCCGTATATAGCAGCGATGCGCGCGGAGTTCTCGTCTTTCGATTCACTCCTCTCATCAAACGGAAGGTAATCGGTTTGTGAAGGTATTAACAAATTCAGTGATTCATCGGATCCCGTCTCCGGACCAAGCGTGGTGGGTGAGTGGTAACGCTCTGGTCTCGCATTCGAACCCGGTCCAGACATCCAGATCTATGCTTTTTCCCAAATCATTCCTGACAAACTCCATGATGCTTCCTTCAAAAGTCCATGGGCGAATCTCTTCTCGTTCCTTGTCCCCCGTCCTTTCCCATCCCTGATGACCTCGACGTCGACGAGGCGTTAAGCCATAAGCAAAAAGAAAAGCTATTCGCTGGTTACAGTTAACTCGTCATTTCCCTGGGAAATCGTGCATGACACTTTTTCATTCCAACAGGAAACCGCCTGTCGGCATTGGTCTAATAAAGTTCTTCATTAGTCAGACTGATCCACCAAACTTTCTAACTTTTAGACAACTTTTATTATGGTAAATACATTTTTCGTCCATACATTCAGCATAGGCATGTCACCATGCCACGACCTTACCAATAGCCATCTGCTTCATTTCACCACACAGGCAATGCCGCAGTCCAAGGATGGCTAAAGAAAACTATGCTAAAGCGCGCAGTGCAAGCTGTACCTGAGGATACATTACAAAATGCAGTATAAATTAAATATTTTCATTTGTTGAACAAAATTTCATGTGAATAAAAATTGAATTTTTGTGAGGGTTTGAGAAGATTGGAGTTTACATTCCGGAGGGGGTTTTCTGAGCAGTTAGAATTGTGAATTTATAATCGTTAACATACGCACAGGAACCCAGTGCATAGACAGTTGATACAAGTTGGATTGGTCGCTACTAAACCCCTAAGTTGTTGGGTTTTCCATTCAGCTATCTCTGTAGTAGACTCATTTTCATTCAGGACTGTCTAGTTAATTTTTGCCAGCTAGCTGCGTGTTTTCGTTGACAGAATGTGTATCCTCCTCTCTTCCATGATTATACCCAAAAGTTGGAGGAGGAAAGTTAGATTTGGTTCTGATACAACAGAAGACAATCAGTTGCGTTGGGAGTCATTGGAGGACTGGGGGTGCACTGTGTGTGCGTTGCATATGTTGGTGATGAGATTAGTCTGGATATTTGGAGAATAAAGGATTTGCACAGCAGATCTGTATAGCAGCTATAGCAAAAATACAAAGGTTACACGAAGCAATAGAAGTATTCTTTGAAAGAAGAGAGTTCATGGAGGGAAAATAATTAGGCGGCTTGATGCAATAAATGAAGACATCGGAAAGACAGATGTTCCAGGGGGAAGGAGTGGAGAGACAGAGCTCTTTGAAGAAGGCTGACCGGTAAGGCAATGGATCTGCTACGATTTGTGATACCACTGCAGAAAGTAAGTATATACACAGACGGAAAAAAAAATCCCAACACCAAGAAAAAATTATTGTAGAGTAATGAAATTTGGACAATGCATTTGTCAAGTTAACATGTTTAATTGATTAAATTTTCAAGATCACAGGTTAATTTAAGCTCAAGAAAATGCATTTCAAATGTGAAATACTGTTAAATTAATAGCCGGTGTAACCTCCAGAATTTTGAATGCAAGCCTGCAAACGTGAATGCATTGTGTCATACAGGTTTCGAATGTCACTTTGTGGTATGGAGTTCCATGCTTGTTGTACTTGTGCTGTCAATACTGGGACGGTCAGTGCTGGCTGTGGATGATGCTGGAGTTGTCGTCCAATGATATCCCATACGTGTTCAATTGGAGACAGATCTGGTGATCTCGCAGGCCAAGGTAACATGTCGACACTCTGTAGAGCACGTTGCGAGACAACAGCGGTATGAGGGCGAGCGTTATCCTGTTGAAAAACTCCCCCTTGAATGCTGTTCATGAATGGCAGCACTACAGGTTGAATTACCAGACTGACGTACAAATTTGCAGTCAGTGTGTTTGGTATAACCACAAGAGTGCTCCTGCTGTCATAGGAAATTGCTCCCCAGACCATGACTCCAGGTGTAGGTCCAGTGTGTCTAGGCCGCAGACAGTTTGGTTGCAGGCGTTCCCCTGGCCTCCTTCTGACCAACACTCGGCCATCACTGGCACCAAGGCAGAACCTGCTTTCATCAGAAAACACAACAGATCTCCACTCCGTCCTCCAATGAGCTCTGGCTTGACACCACTGGAGTCGCAAACGGCGATGGCTTGTAGTCAGTGGAATGCACGCTACAGGGCGCCTGGCTCGGAGCTGTCCTTGAAGTAACCGATTTCTAACAGTTCGTTGTGTCACTGTGGTACCAACTGCAGCTCGAATTTCTGTAGTGCTGCCATTCATGAACAGCATTCAAGGGGGAGTTTTTCAACAGGATAACGCTCGCCCTCATACCGCTGTTGTCTCGCAACGTGCTCTACAGAGTGTCGACATGTTACCTTGGCCTGCGAGATCACCAGATCTGTCTCCAATTGAACACGTATGGGATATCATTGGACGACAACTCCAGCATCATCCACAGCCAGCACTGACCGTCCCAGTATTGACAGCACAAGTACAACAAGCATGGAACTCCATACCACAAAGTGACATTCGAAACCTGTATGACACAATGCATTCACGTTTGCAGGCTTGCATTCAAAATTCTGGAGGTTACACCGGCTATTAATTTAACAGTATTTCACATTTGAAATGCATTTTCTTGAGCTTAAATTAACCTGTGATCTTGAAAATTTAATCAATTAAACATGTTAACTTGACAAATGCATTGTCCAAATTTCATTACTCTACAATAATTTTTTCTTGGTGTTGGGATTTTTTTTTCCGTCTGTGTAGAAAGGAGCAGATAGTAGTAACCGCTCCCTTCCAGTATCTTCTTCCACTCTGGACTGCGATTAGCAGGATCATTATGTAATTGGTACATCAAACCATGTTTTGATCTTCCTATTTGTATTTTTTCAACTACTAACTTTTCGAAATATGTATATTTGGTTAATACCAAGGTACATTGATAGAAAAATAAAGGTGTCTGTTTCATCAAGAAACCAAACCATTTGAGATTTGATTTTCTTAAGATGTCCACTTGGATGTAAGTGAGACAGTAAATTTTCTTTCGTGGGTAAGGGAATCAGGGCTTGGAATAAATTATGAGGTAAGATACTGAACAATTTGCCTCAATCAATGAAAGAATTTAATGTAAAAATTTCAGTTAATGCAAAAGTATGTATTACCACTCACCCACTATACTCAGATTAACGGCACTTTAATGGAGCGTAGTCGCTTATTCAGTTATAATGGTATGCTGATCCATGGTCTTCCATGCCCGTTTTTTCGTATTATGTTTTCTCCAAGCAATAAATAATGTGCAGCACTTCCGCTACACATGTTCCTTTTGTCTTAACCTTCTTGTGCATCAATTTCAACAGATGCTCATCTAGGGGAAAAATGGTCATACATATTGGTGAAAAACATAAAAATAACCAAATACTACCACATAAGACTTAGCGTTTCCGGCGAAGTTGCTAACTTAAACACGAACAATCCAAGTCGTTAAACGGTGGACGGTAATACTAATATCACTAATTCTAGACTGGTTTCGAATATCTATGAAGCGTTTTATCCGTTCTTCAAAGTCTGCAGAGTATTGACGTAGTATTAATAGAAAGTGTAGGTTATTTTTCTATATTACTGTTAAGCAACATATTCTGACTCTCGTTAGCAATGTGACTTAGTATTTCCCAACCTACAGTCACTGTCTCTTCTTTCCTTTGCATCGGCCCTGGTGGACGTCGAGGTAACGGTACCCTTGCACAACCGCCCAGCGTGTAATCACGAGCGTGGGTGGGTACCCGTGATAGAAAGGGATTTGTAAGATCCGGAGCGTTTACACCATTGGAGGAATGTTGTTTTGCCATCTTTTTTTTTTAAAGTGTATAGTTTATGATGTACATACTGGGAACCAAGAATTCATACACACGATATGTGCCTAAAACCGCATTTAGAAAGGGCAGTACGTTGGGACCAGGATTCGGTCCTGGTCTCTTGGTTCCTCATAAATCAAAATGGTAGCGTCGTAACGCGCGCAGCGATATTGGTGATATCATTTTTTGTTTATAAAATTTATGTTTGTTATTACAGTACGCAGATTTGTCTTAGTGAAATTTTCTCATTCTTTAAACTGGCAGTTTTGTGTTGTTTTTTTTTCATGAAGTTTTGACTCATTCATCAACGTTTCCGTTTTCATATGACAAGAGAATGTTCCATCCCCTCTGACACCCGGCCTGCATAAGTGGTGAGGCCAAAATATTCAATTAATGCCTTGTGATAGGAACAAATTGTTTCTGTTAATCTACCAGCCCTTCAAGCACACTCAAAATCCCACTGTCTGTAGAGGCCCAGAATTCGTCACTGGCTTTTCACAGTGATCACAGCGTACCAGTCATTAAGAAACTTTACCGATTGAAGTCGTACATGGCTTCAATCTGGAATAAAATCCCAGCAATTTCAAACATAAGCTACGTTCGGAGTGGCATCAAACATAATCTCGTTACATAATGTTATGTGTGATTAGGAACTGGATATTTCTCACATACGTTTTGCTTGGAGAGCCGCAGTTTAGTTCTTAGCCTCGTGGGTATTTAAGCCGGATTTGAGAGATCTACAAACTCATATTTCTCCGGCTCAAACACCTTAAGAACTTGAACAGGAGTTGACAGGTTATTTGCAGTGATTAGTCCTCATGCATACATGTACTGCGAGCCCAGCCTCATACACTACGTACACGCTACGAATGCAAGACATCCTCTTTTAAATCTTCTGAATTGGGGGATTCCAATAATAAAAACAGTAAATAAATCATATGAGTAATCATTTACATACGTTCTGAATCCGAGAACATATAACTGTCCCTGTAGTAGTTAGTAATCGTACTTAAATCGCAAATTCTCCACATCTCTTGGCTCTCAAACACGTCCTCATTTTATTTTAACCTTTCACTGTTGCCGTGTTTGAACATAATATCTATGAATGCGAGATCTTTAAGTTACATAGATGTTGTGTCACTGGCATACAAGACTATTATATCAACAGGGAGGAATATTGTTAATCTTAATAGCGGCCACTTTATCAATGAAAGATAAGACTTAAGAAATATCTCCTTTTGTTTATATTATATTATTCCCACCTATATTATTCAAGCAATAAATACTTAGCATTTATTTCTCTGAATAAATACACTGAAAGTTGGAATGTGTCACCCCAGGTACAAATAAACGGGGAGCGGATTTGACATTAAAAGCGGATTGTATCAGGAGGTTAAAATGAGGCACAGACTATCATCTTATTAATATAGGTTAGCAAAAGCGTTTGATAGATGAAGTTAAGAGGTTGATTGTATCTAATCAACAGTTTGGTTCATATGTGTCAACATCCATCTCTCTTTACGTTTGATAGCAATTAATGCTGATAAAATTGCAGAAGAAACTTAAAAAAAAATAGCGTTAAAAATTGCATACCAACCTATCGAACTGTAAGATACGGTAAAACATTATTTAAAATATCGTATGTCAAAATTTTGGATGCTATTACACCCCAGTTACGTTTTATTATCTAACTCTACAGATTTAGAGAAACACGTGATTCGTAATTTTGGTGGGTTCACTGACAATTCTAAATTGAATAAATCTGTTGTAGAGTACAGTTTATTTTACACAGTTTCATTGAATATTTTTAGATGAACCGCTTTAATGTTGTAAATTGAATTTATATAAAACATATTTCCTTTCCAGGTATGTGTTTGCAGCCTGCTTCGTGCCACCCTCAGCTTGTGCATTGCAGTGGTATGTAAAGTGCACTGTAAAAAAATGAAACACCCGTTTTTCAGATTTTCCATTTAGCGAAGTAAATTGGAAAAAAAAATACTAGAGGAACACGAGTCTCAATCTAAGCTAAAATATGACTGTTACATTTCATATTCAGTAATTTTAATGAAAGACAGATGTAATTTGGTACGACCTCACTTAAATTACAACTGTGGGGACAAATTCTTACTGAATTCTTTTTGGGGTGGTTGCGGTAACTGAGGGCGATGAAAAATATAAAAAAAATTATTTCCTTTTACAAAATTCTTTTCAACATCTAATATAATGTTATACTACTGATGAAAACTGATAACAGCTACATATGAACTTCTTTCTTACTTAAAAAAGTTCAAAGTACGATATTAACATTGTGGTAGCGGTAATATGACTATTGTGGTATACTAAATTTAAGAAATTTAAGACGCACTGCGGTTTCAATCAAAGTTTTACTTCGTATACTCATTTTAATGTTAAGGAATATATTCAGCAACGAAAAGAAATTAATTATTATTTAAAAAAATCGAAGATTTTTCCTCCAGCAAGTATCAATTGGTTTGAAAGATGAACAGTTCGCAATTTTTGCTTGTAGAGTGCATTCTATCTTTGTTTGGTGTAAGTACCTTTGACTTCAAAGATGCTTACAGTTGCACCTGTTCCTGGAGAAGGTGATTATGAGGAATTCGATTGTCATTGTGAAGGAAACAGAAGTATGTTTTCATTTCTTGTTTATAGACGTAGTTAAATATCCTGGGAACATACCATAATTGTAATTAAAATAGTAAATCAAATAATTAATTAGATCTTACAATGCACTAAATCAATCTGACTTTACCGTACATCGGTTGACCGCTAACGAATGTTTCGCTTATAGTAATTTCGAGTTAGCTTTTTCGAAATCCCTGTACAAAGTTCTATTGTCTTAAGACACATAATGAACCGCTGGAAAGAACTTTGATTGTTCCTCAGATCGATCATAGTAATAACCAATATGTTGTAAAATTCTTTATTTGATTAGGAAAATTCCATAGTTCATTGAAACGAGAAATTACTTTCGGTTAACGTATATGAATTAAGAATAGTTTTATGAGCCACCTTACAAAATCGAGTTTACATTTACCAGCGCATATTACCGTATAATTAATTCTAATAAGAATTCCGAAAATCTTGATGAATCAGCATAAAATTAAGAGGAGATTCAAGAAAGAATTCATTTTCGCTTAAACTTTATTTAGTTTTTTTTTATGCTTGAAAAAAATTGGTTGGTATCTGTTGAAAAATCTTGTATTGTGTTTCTTCGTAAATAAGAAGAGACAAATACTTTAAGTTAGTAACTGCTTCTCGCCGTAACTGGAGTTCTTGTCACTTCTAGCGGTGAGTGTAGCAAAAATGTGTTTTGGCCGATTCAGACATGTGATGTATTTAGCGGATGAGATTACACCTAATTTCTCGATCTCTTTCAGAATATTCTATCGTTAAGGTATCGCAAAGGAATTGTCTTCCGTGACTCTCAAAGTCGACCCCTGCAGCGACTGTTTAATTCCCTGCAGCGCAGCTTCTCAGAAAAGGCCGCAGTCTAGCGACTGCCATCCATTATTTTCGCAATCGCACCTGTTGCAGAAATGATAATAACCCGTCATCCAAAGAGGTCTGTTATTCTCAGGCTTTATTATGTTTCTACGTCTTGTTTTAATTACGATAGACCAGAAACGATGATCTAATGAAAACCTCTCTATTGTGACTATACGTTGTGCTACAAATTCATTGTGTCAATAAATTTTCAGAAAGTCATGAGGAACTTACTCTTAGTCGCATCAAATTATTGTGAAATTTCGGTTTCGTACATCGCCGCCACCATCTGCGATGGAGGCCGAGAACATGTAAGAGCACTTTCGCAACGTGGTTCGTGACCTTTTCGTTACACAATACAAAAAAGCTGCTGCGGTGGCTTAAAATCACGTCGCTCTGCTTTCTTCTTCTGCTTATTAAGAACAAAAATTCACTTACAGTAAAAGAATCACATTTTGACGTTTTATTACACTTGCTGAGCTGCAACTTTTCAATAATATTTTCTGACAAAAGAAAATCCAAGACTGGAGAAATATTGTAACGATACATTCTGGGAGAATCCAATGATTAAATAACGATATTTTTTTTTACTAAACGCCAATGTCCATCTACTGATACACGCTATTCACCAGGCCATGACACTATTGTAACACTGGTATATTATCATGTGCTATACAAAATTGAAGTTTTGAACAAGAATATTATTTTAAACAATAGACAAGGATCAAAATTATGTCAAGTAGTTGCCTAATTAGGCAGTATTTGTTAATATGGATGCGACATCACAATCGTATTCTCAATGGAAAAGAGATTTACGCAACTTTACCCAGAAAATTTATGTTTTATTATTTAAAAAAGTATGTTTCGGTAATTAAAACTAGAAGGCCGATGGTAAAATCTTCAACCATGTATATTCTTCAGACTTGAGTTATTTTGCGAGTTATAGTTACAGACTGCAATTCGGTTGCAACTTCTTACATTCTGCTCAATCAAAATTATTAGCAATATGGTGTTAATGGAGAAAATGGTAATTAAAAATTAAGTGAAATTACTGTTCCTTGTGCTGCACCGCGGAATATCAGTTACCAGTCTGGTCCAAGGTATATAAATCACGAAATCCGTGGAACTACATTCACTCGCATGAAAAATTGGTGTCAAGAAAGACAGTGCTCGTTAAAATAACTAAAAATAAAAAAGGAATGCTAATTTTTTTATATTCTACTATTGAATTACAATTATTATCATTCAGAGCTATGATGCATTCCGTCTCAACAATAACAACCACTAATGTAGGTACAGAACCTAGTACTTTCATTATACGTCCATGAATACATTTTTCATGGTCTCACTTCCTTTGGAGGATGGGATGGTTTTAACGTCACCCTCTTTTATGCTCTTAATGGGTAGCCGAACTTTGATCTTGAGCCCAGATATTGAGTGGAACTCCTGTGTTCACGTCCATTTCACCATGTGTCCATTAAAATTCTTACTGGAATTATGTACGAGTATTTATGACACCTTTTTGGTTCATATGTGCCGACAATAAAGAAACACCCATGAAGATCTCGTATTTGTTAAATCCGGTCGTTTAACTTTCCTGGTAGGTTTATTGTTTCTTGTTTTAGGGGTGGAACATGTGTGATTCTAGTTATGCAGTATGCGTTTAGTATGAGGCGTAGGAATTTATTCTGCAGTAACTGCTTATATGCAAAGTTAGAGTTTAATACCGTGCCCCAGACTTCACACCCGTGGATGACAAGACGATAGTCTTGTAGTTTCTGAGTTTTATTTGTCTGGAGAGATCAGTACGTTTCATATTTCGACCTTAGTTTGGAAAGATTGAAAGTCCTTTTATCCAGTGCTGTCGAAAAAGGAGTTTATTGTCGAACAAGGGCCCTAAATAATTATTCTAATGAGTTCGTTCATTAAAATCAAGTTTTGTGATAATACTGTCCTTCTCTAATACATAGCTGCACATTTATCAGTGTTTCTTTTTATTTTGTTTCGCCTGTTCAAACTCAAAGTGGTGACTTCGTCCGTTTCTGGCTGTAGTTTATTTCATGTTCGCGTAGTACCTGTTGCTAGTGGTGCAGAACGACAGCTTTGTAAGCATGTTGCGCTAAATGTACTATATCACTCACAAGCATATTGTTTACAAAGATATGGAACAGAACTGACGTTAGCTTGTACAGTTATGTGAAGTAAACATACATAACTAAGACCTTCTATCTTTAATTATACATTCTAAAAACGGTCTCAACTGCGAGAAGAAAACATTTGCAACGCTTCGCAACATTTATTGGAGTACAATCCCTTTCAATATCACCGTTGATAGTTTCCACCCGCCCTAGCCAGCCGGTCCTCTCCAGTGACTCCTGTCTTCCCACCACTTCGGTTTTTCCTACACATTTTTTTCCTGTGTCTGCAAACTCTTCCATTCCTTTAATCTAACTCACCAGTGTCTTGCTCATGGCATCGTCGCTTCCATTTTCGAATTATACATTTTCTCTCACGTCCTTCTGTTTTTCATGTCTTTATGTTCCTCTATCACTGGAATCTTGATCTTTAAATCCTCTCCTGTACAAGTATACGTGCTCATGCTTACAGTTTCCCCACTGCAAAGACAATGGCTTTCATTTTTAATTGATGTATAAAAATAAAATCCGAGTCGAAAATAAGTGATAATCCTAGCGTTCGCCTAAGCAATATGAAAAATCACATAAAACCGTGATCAAAATGACTGGGACTGAGACCTAGGAATGGAATCATTTTGTTGATTTTTCATATACTTTTATGGCACGATTTCATTAGGACCTATAGATGAGAGGTCATGGAACGGGGAGGACTTTGGCAATGGCCTTTTGAAGAACTGCCCGCGGTTTGTTTGGAATAACTCTGGTGAACCATCGTACTCCGAAATCTAAATTGTCGGGTCGGGTTGAACGCCCGTCCTTCCGAATACTGCGCCTGCAGGTTAGTCACTCACTGTCCGGTAACAGTAGGAACATCGTATTTATCAATTGTAAATACATAACTATCATGGAATTCTCCTTGTCAAAAAAAAAAAAAAAAAAAAAAAAAAAAAAAAAAAGAAGAAGAAGAAGATAGTAACAGTATACACAAGTACTGTACATTAACTCTACTAAACTTACTTGTTGATTGAAGGATTTAAAATATGCAAGTAACGGTTTTTTTTCACCACTGCTTGCTCTGGCTTTGTCAAGTATTTGATTTAGCATTCGCCGGTACGTGTTTTCGGCATCATCTTACCTGTTTTGGTCTCTCAATGCCTTCACGTAATGCCTTATATTATCTCGTAGTTCAAAACATGTGACTTCATTCATCAATAATAACTTAGTGTGCCCTTTTTATTTAACAACTAGCTGTTACCCTAGGATTCGTACGCGTAGACTTTGAATATTACTTCTAGAATTGGATACAGAAAGCTGTTAGTTGCGTAAAGGGTGCCACACAAACAAAGCCTGAGTGACCGATATAACGATACGCACGCTATGCGTCTGTGTATCTCCATCCTGTTAGTTTTCAAAACTTCATGACAAAATATGTTATTTATCCCGAAAAAAGTATCCTATGTCCTTCTTAATGATACATAGAATTTTTTGTCAAATTTCATCAAGATCGCTTTAGCCGTTTTGTCGTGAAAACGCTACAAACAGCAGAGAGACAGAGTTACTTTCGCATTTATAATATTAGAATAGACAGTGCTATTAATACATTAAGAAGTCGTACATGATTATTTTGATATTTTGGCAATTTAAAAAGTGTAATACATTATTATATCAGATGCAATTTTAGTTCATTGTCATGCGGCCTGTATGGTGCCGCAGACTGCATTGCTAAATTGGATGGATATATGTTTAGTACATTTCCCACATTGGAGATTGCTTGATGTAATGCGTCAGTGGGTCACGCTGTGAGTAAATTCATAAGTTTTTTTTTTTTTTTTTTTTTTTTTTTTTTTTTTTTTTTTTTTTAAGATACGATAGACACAATGAACAACCATACAAGAAATCAATCTTAAATTTATCAGCGGATTTCTATTTACGGATACCCATTTTTCTCGTCTTTCGTGTAATTCTAAACGTTAGATTATTTGAAATTATCTCTTATCTGAACGCAAAAATTGTTCTTAAATTATCATTCAATATTCTGGAGAGCCAAAGAATAAACTCACTGAGAGGGCATATAAATTATATTTTGGATTATCTTTTCTTGATCTCCAGCGAATAAAGAAAGAGCCGATAACTAACTACACGGTATTTCTCGTGCTGAAAGCAGTGGTTAATTCAGAAGCAAAAGCAGTTAACAAATGGAATTTTCTCGACCAGAAAAATGTTTTCGTTAGCTGCTATATGTTTTAAAATGCACTAATTTTAACGGAAGAATGACATATGGTAAGTTATATCATCAATTACTATTTTTTGAAAGTAAAATTTCGTAAAAGAATTGCTTCCTTGAAATAATTCACTGCAACTCAATCGGAACATTTAATTTTATTCATTACGAAGAATTCTAATATGTATCAGTATTAATTTAGTTTAAAGCATCACAGGAAAATTAGTATAGTTTGAATTGTTACACCAAAATACTTTCTGGAAATTAGTTGCTGTATGACCCCTTTCAAAACAATATTTTTTCTTATAGCTTTACACACTGTCGGTGTCGAGCTCATTAGATACGGAAAAGGACTGGATGCAATGAACTTGAAGGAATTTACCCGTGGCCTTTTTAAGGAAACATCTGCACTTTCGCGTGGGATGATTTCGGGAAACTGTGTAAAACCGAAATTAGCTAAGCGTATGTCTCCTATACATACCTGACAGCTGCACCTTGAAGAAACAAGAGTCAAGAAACTGACTGTAAATTTACGTGTTTCACATTTTGGTAGAAATTTAATAAAGTTCAGTCATTTGTCAAGTTGCAATGAATTCTTCCCTGGAGTTCAACTGGATAGTGTTGAAAAACGACAACGTTTCAACAACAGCTCGGTTGTCTTCATCAGGTATACTACTTCAGATATTATTACCTGAAATCACAAACTAGACTATCCGGCTGAACTCCTGCGAAGAATGCGAAGAATTAATTACTTCAATATGCCGGGAAAGTCTGCACTCACATACTTGTCAAGTTGTCAATGTGTTAACTTCCATTTTTTGTTTCATATTTTTTCTTAACTTCCCTTTTTTTGACTTGTTTGTGCAGGAAAGAAGAAATGAGATTTATCAGTGGAAAGAAATAAAAAAAACTCAGGAACTGAATTCTCGTTACTGTCCGCATTACGGGTTGACAGGTGGTTTGAATACGTTTGCATGTATTTTGCATGGAATCGAACGGTGTTAAGTTACATCTGTGGCCTTAATATTCTTCATCGCATGAATATGCACAAACAAGTGTAACATTGTAACAGTTCTCCACCATGTTTATTAAAAAGTTTCGATTCTGACAACTATTTACGCAAAAATATTACGTTCTGACGTAGCAGTTACATTTTAACAATGGTACACATGTCACATACAATTAGATATCTATGTCGACGTTAGAAAACCAATTATGCTCACAAAATTTCCATCCCTTCCCTGTTCTCCAGCAAATCCATCTTCTATAACATAATGTCCGCAATACTACAACGAATGAAATTTATCACTGGAGAAACATATATATAGGCTACGAATTGCGGAACAAATCTACATGGTTCCAAGATAACCACAGTACAATTGTTAAACACAGTGAGGCTCTTAATTAGAATTTTTGTGGCATGATATCCCGAAAACAAGATTTAATTTGCCAAGTCGCTTTCATAAAATCCTAATCAATATCCTATGATGAATAGTTAAGTCATTGTTTTGTGTGAAGCCACAGTCTTAACGTCATGAAACAAGGAATACCAAGAAGAGTATCAGTTTCTGTTTTATTGACGCAATCTTCGACTCAGAATGTTTGACAAAAAACTCGCTCAGCGTTTCAACGAGTTTTCATACTTACTTACTTTTTCGTGTCCGGAACTAGTTTCTCAGTCCAGTATTCAGTGATGTCAAATGCTTCTTTCTTGAGAGTTCATAGGTCATTGGGGGTACAGGTGGCAGGGCAATTTGGGCGGAAATGCAGGTGTTCCATAGTTTGAGATATTACGCAGTCACAGTCTATATCATCTTTATATATAAGACCCCACCTAGACATGTTGGGTTTTATTGCGGCCACTCCTATCCTAATGCGGATCAGTGTTCCATTCCAGTGATGAGTCACTGGGTAGTCGGGTGGTGGTTCATCCAGCTAGGTGTTCACACACCATCTTCGTGATCTGAACCTCCCGCCACCATGTTCCATTCCATGAAGAAGGTGGAGTTCGTCAAAGGTTTCTCTGAACTTTTCCGTAAATTCAGTTGTATTTCTACGGAAGGCAGGTCTTGCGAAACCAGGTGCTCTAAAGAGGTTGTCCAGTGGAGTAGATTTACACATCCCGTAATAGCTTGATTGAGGCTTCCATCCACCTTTCCAACGTGGGCTGATCTAGACGCGGTAAGCATATTCAACAGTAAAAAAGCATAGCGCTTGAGCGGTGGTTTAAAAATTGTTGGTTTGGCACCCCATTGGATGTTTGCCAACTTTATCAGGATGTTATTTCTGGTGGTAACTGTTGGGGTGAGTCTTGCCGCATTGGTGTTTATATGCTATGGGCCAGTCAAGTGTAACTCCCAGGTAGGTTGATTCCTTTCCTCTTTATGTGTAATTTCTGATTCGCTTGTCGGCAGGAAAGGCATTAGATTGAGTTTTTGTTGTATTTGGTTCGAGGAAGTTCTTGATATAATTTTCAGATACAGTGTTCAATTCTGACCCTAGTTTCTGCTCTCATCCGCAAAATTTCTCCCTTGAGTCGTAATGGGAAGGTCATCTGCGTAAATGAAGTGCTTTGTATAGTTGAGTGTTGACTGATATACATTAAAAAGATGGGTGCCAGAGCACTACCTTCAGCAAGACCATTCTCAAGTTTTCATAGATTCATATCTGTGTTACATGGTTAGTTACTTCCTTCCATTACAGCTCCTTCATTTAGTAAATACACTTGTAGACAAATTGGTAAGGTCAAATTGGGCAGTCCCACTCCGTATTCAAGTGTGTAGTGGTGTTTGAAATTTTAAGATAACTAGACGATAGGCAGTTATAGTACTCCCGAATTTTTTTTTTTTCGTTGAGTTAGTACTTGATCATTGAATAAGACCTTTAGTTTATAATCTGATCTTCGTGTAGCGCATCTTCATCTTCAGTTCTCGCTTTCGGAATATCTTCTCTAGCTCTTCCCGAGAGCGATGTTCCCTCCATTTTCGTTTCCGAAATTCCTGTAAACACTGCCCCTGGTATTTACTCAATAAGAGTAGAAAACATCTTGACCTCCCGCATCCGCATTTTATCTCTGGTATGACGTCAAGGCTCTTCCTTATAACTCTCGGTTGTTTGGTTTTACCTCTTTTCCATTACGCTTTTCTTAAGATGGTCCAAAAATCCTCCTTTCCATATTGTTTTCCAATATTATTATTTTCTTTTCTGTTCTTTAACTACCAAGACGGGTTTCCGACGGATTAAAAAAAGAAGTGACCTTATGAGGATTTTGTGTATTAAATCTTAGCTTTCAATAGCAAGAGCTTGAACAATAGCGAGCGAATCAAGAAGGAAGTGAATAGGTTCCGTTTAACATTTTCTTTTTCTCTTTCATTTTGTTGCAATTATTGGTTCATGAAAGGATTCACTTTTTTACGGACATTGTATCCCACAGGTACCACCTTGATCGTTTTGATATTTTACGGCTGAATTTTAGTTTGTTACGTTAATGCGAAATTTTGTCTGAGAAACAATGGACACGAATTACATCGATTAACAAGAAATATTGTGATTTTTATTTTACATAATTTAAACTTTAAGTATATATTAATTACTAGTGAATACGTTTTGCCTAAGTCTATTAATTCAAGAAGTTTGTTAAATCCTATCAATCAGAAAGGGTAAGTAGTTAAACTGTAAGCAATCTACCCATCATGGAACAAATAGGATTAACCTTACCATAGACGGGCACATAATAGTATTGAAAGAGTGGAAGTTAGGAGAACGCGCAGCAGTCTTAATGCTGTGTTTTTAACATCCACCTCCAGATATCGTCTCCGGACACCTGACTTTCGATTGCTTACAGTTAACCAAAAATTATAAAAATCAGGATAAAGCTCATCCATAATTATGTAGAAGCAGACCAAAAGTAATACCTCTCTCCGGTATTTAATAAAAGATTACGCGGATATTGGTGTTCGTAGTAATGTCTTTGTTTTCTGTTTTTCCACCGTATCCAAATTATCTGGTAATGTTTGGGCTATGCTTGGAGAAAGATACAGATAGAAACAGCTAGCTTACAGATCTATATAAAAATATATAGATAATATGCTGTAAGAGCGTTATAATTGAAATAAATATGAAGAATCTTAGTGCTTTTGTTTAAGATAGATTCTAAATTACTGCTCTATTTTTAGGACCTTGTGCTATTGAATTTGTAAGCTAAAACCTTTAGTTTTTACTAGATATGGTTTTGGAATTATAACACCGTAAAATACTGTATAACGTGTGTTATGGTACAAATGAAAGATGGAAATTAATTAGAGCTTGTGAAATGCAATAAAAAAATTGTGGATTACACTGGTTACTTCTAGTTAAAAAAAATAATTTAAATTGCAATAAATATATAACGCAAAGTAACAAAAGGAGAGATTCGAAAGAAAGGGAAATCGCTTGTAATAATTAACACTACCTACCAATACCTTCCTCGTTACAATGTTACCTAGCAAATTTTGTGGAAGCAACAGCACGCTGCATATCAAACTTCGTGTATTCTAATATTCTATTTTCCAGAAAACTTAAGAAATAAATAACAAAAAGCCTACCTAGTTAAAAACGGTATTAACACAATTTTGCTGAAGGCCATAAACTATGTCCGTGTATGCTGCTAAATATTTTATATATGAAATGAACTATTCAATAAATCTAGTAACTGTACTTATACTATTCAATTAGTTAAAGGCAAAATTTAATTTTAATTTTGGACCTGAATTTAGTGCCTGAGAAGGTCGTACAACGCGGTACAAAAGTTAGATGCGTGTGAGTTGCAGTTGAATAATGGCTGTGTTTGTGTGAGTGGGAGAGTAGTGCGCCGTAGACGGCTGGGTTGTCCGGAGGCTATCGATTGGCGTCGCGGGGAGCCCCGGACAGGGTAGCCTGCTCCGCCTCGTCTTCAACACACACGGCTAAATGGTCCGACCCGCACTGTCATACTACAGCTCTGCTGTGCTCGTTGCTAATTATAATTCTGTAAGGAATAGTCGCCTCGCTGAAGACATTCCTACTCCTTAATGTACGACTGGTATAGGTAGAGCAACGTGATAAAAGTTGAGCCAGTTGGATCTATGCAAGGAGCTTATCCTTGGTAAACATTAGAAAACTGTTTTTCTGTATTGGGAAACTGTTATGAACGACCATATTCTAGAATGATTTCATATCGTAAATTAAACATTCACCTCCATTTTAGAGTTAATGGCTCAGCTGCGAGGATATACATGATATTTCTTTTAGCGTAATTTCTTGCAAACTATAACGCAATAACTTAAGTCACGTTCTAAGTGTGAATATATTTTGGTGTCGGCAATTCCACATTCAGACTCTTCATTTAAAACACTTGTATCCGAATAATATATTCATTATTAATTTTAAATGTAAGTAATTGATACAACGTATTAGTAATAGTTGAGAAGTGCAATTGAGAAAGCTGGTATGGTACGTAAAGGAACAATCTGTTTAACACAATGATTGAAATAATAATCTACCAATTTTCGCAGAATGTTATTCATTAGTTTATCCACACGTTTTCACCTTAACGATATGTTTCTCAATATGGACTACTATTAGTGTTTTTTTTTTTTATTTTTTTTTTTTTTTGCCTGTCTTTCATAACTCTTCCTACCCATCTAGACACACAACGTTAATCCTTTCATTTGTGTCATATATTTGTTATATATAATAAACTGCAATGTAGTACAACAATCTCAAATCTGAACTCTGTATTCCATAAGGAGTTTGAAGTCACAGTCGAATTTTACAGACATTAGCAATGGTTTATGATTGGATACAGGCTCAAAGTAAATAATGGCGTTACTATCCTAACTGAGTGAATCTATTGAATGCTGACATCACTTAAAACATTTTTTTCCGAATCATGCAACATAGGCGCCTGTGCTCCAGCGTCCATTGTGTAGTTGTGAGTGTGAGAGGACATATGCCCTACCCGTGATAGAACCTGGTTTGTCAAATCCAGAACATCTACAGTATTCAGGGAATGTTTTGTTTTCCTCTGTCTGTGAAACGCGTAACTATTTTCAGTGTGTTAACTGTATTTTTTGTTTTTGAAATATGTACAGTAACTTATGAGGCGGAGATTGGGAACCGTCCCAGCATTCTCCTAGATGATTGCGAGCAACCGCGTAAAAGGAATCAGGAAGACACCAGGACTCGATCCTGGCGTCGTTGCATCTGCTCCATGCAATGTGGCGGCCACACTGACGGGTCACTAAAAACAATACTTTTTGTCAGTAAATTATAATAATATTAAGGAACTTACTTCAACTTGAAAGAAGTGAATCAAAGATGAAACCGGCGAACTTGGATTTTCCTTGTTAGTATCATAATATTAACAAAATATTGCTTTAATTACATCGCAACTGATTAGTTACCCAGTAAAACACCTCAGTGAAGGATTTGTGTGAGCGGTGAGGACGTTTCATTTCATTTTGTTTGGATGTCCAGAATAGACTTTGTTACCCTTATTTTGCATACAACCATGGGCGCGCGCTTTTCTTTTTGTTTATATCTCAAATTTTAAAATTAATTTTAATTGAATTAAATGCAAAACAAAACTTAATCAACAGAACCACTATAGGGCCATGTTTTCTATTCTTTATTAACACTGTAGCAAAAGTTAATATTCTCATTATTATGTTCCATACCATCGGCATGAAAATAATTCTGTGTTATTCAGTAGAAGATACAGAAATATTTTTCAGTTGTTACAAGGGTTTCTAATTCAGAATACAAAGAACTCACATACATTACTAAAAAGGTTGATAGCAATGATTCAAATAATTTGCTAAGAAAAACTATTAGAATAGTCCAGCATAAGAGTATTTCAAACATTTCTATAAACTTGGAAACGAATTGCCTTAAAACATCAACATAAAATATAATAATTTCATTCATATTGACCAATCATTATTCAGGTTATCATTTACTGCCATAATTAACACAAACGGAACTAATATATTGGCCACTGATATTTAACACAGTTGTTAAACAACAAATATGGAAAAATTAAAACTGAACAAAAGAACTTAAGAGTAGTAAAAATCATATCTTTGCTGGTTATGAAACGTCGTAATTTTTGTTATGCAAACGATAGTTTAGGACTGTGGGTGACAGACAGTGTACATTTGAAATCACGTCGTTTTTTTATTCTATATCTTAACATAAATGTTAATAGTAAAATGAAAATATACTTTCAATATTTACATAGTTTTTTATAGGCGGGGGTGAGGGGGGGAGGGGATGGATGAATGGGGAGAAGTAAATGCAATAATGGAAATTCAAACTGCATATAATCCTCGGATGAAGGTGACCGATCACTGCGTAAAGAATAACTGTGTCTGCAAGAACTTGTCATTACCATTCGACCCTGGAACGGTTGTTAACAGTTGCTTTGTTTGTTGTTATTTGTTACACGATGATCTTCGTCATCATAGATTTTCCACTCACTGGAGAATTCTCTGTAACGCATTAATAATATGTTAATTCAACTGAAAAATATTTTGGTCCCTATTGTAATTCGCCTTGTAGCAGCGATGCTTACATTAATAAAGCTTGAAATTTGAACAATTGCACTGAGTTCACCGTTCATCACCTTAAGAAATGTGACCAGCCAACAGCCATACACGGTTAATCAAATTCACCTAATATAATACCATGAAATCTAACATTAAGTAAAAATCACCAAAATTTAGTTTCCGGATCCAAAACATGAATGTATATTGTACAAGGTGAACGAAGTAATTTTTTAAAATGCTTTGAAAACTTATTCACAGTTCTTTCTAGTTATATTTAGAAAACGGATGTTTTTATATTTATATACTTGCGGTAGAACTGCGAGAAAATTTGCACTTCGAAATTTCAACAGATTTTCGTGTTTGTCAGTTTATGACACGAGTAAATTTCCAAGCTTGAATGATTTTTCCAGCTAAGATACGATAGTAATAGTTCTGATCATTTTGTGTAAAACCGTTTTTGGAAGCCCCAATTTTGTTTCACGTGACCTTGAAACAAATTTGCACTTCGTTGTAATCGAACGCAGGAGAGCTTTAGATAAAAGAATGATGTAAGTCATGAATTTATATGTCGCGTTGAAAGTCATAGAAACTAAAATTTCATTTTTAATTCAAACATTTTGAGGAATAAGAATTTTACTGGTAATAAGATAACACTGGGCATCAACGATTTTGGTGTTTGGAAAAAATCACATTTTCTATACGAAATTGGTCCTGTAGTTCCCAATATGACAATCATTTCTACATGTCAGGTATAGATTTTAAGCTATTTAACACACATGTGTTATTTATTAGGTGTTAGTCAAAGCGAATGATGCCTATAAGTGTACATGTGCGAGTGTTAGTGCATATGTTTCTTTCATACTAACACTGAAAAATGGCGCGCGTGATGTTTGATTGGAATCGTGTTTAATTTCGCTGCATGCCTGTAATTCCTTTTTTGTAGTGGTTTATCACAGATGTCGCGTTTAAACCGTTACTAAACGAAGCTACAAAAGTCACTCACTTATTCTTAGTCCACATGTTTTTAAGCTTATTATGTATGTATGTAGTCCGCTGCATTGATTTGTCACCCTATTTTAATTTTAATTTTTTATAATCAATTAGTGAATTTTCTCTTAAAACTGCAATAGGGTTTTACCAAATACCCATACTTCCTTGGCTTGTGGGATAGCAGAGACCTTGATAGTCACTATGATAAGAAAGACTGGCCTCTCGAATAAATATAGCTTCTTGCAGAGGTGCAAACATATTATATGAACCTTTAGCTGAGCGAGAAATAATCATCTAACAATCTTTGCATATAAAACTCGGATTGATAAAACAATTTGTCAAAGCTTTGGACAAACGTGGGGAGTGCTTCAAGTATATCTGCAGTGTGTTTCCAGATAAGATATATGAAAATTTTGAAACAGTGGTTTTTGATGGACCAATGTTCCGTAAGGTCATAATGGACACAAATTTCACGACAACGATTACCGCGTATGAAGAATTAGTATTGCGAGTCTTAGTAGAAGTTGCACAAAATTTCTTTTGGAAACACAAAAGTGAAAGCTACAAAGACCTTGTTAGAAACGTGGTGTCAACTCCTCGGGATATTGGTGTGAATATGATCATCGAAATGTATTTACTTTTTACTTAGCTTGATCGCTTTCGTGAAAACTTCTAAGATGTCAGCAACGAACAAAGTGAACGATTCCATCAGGACATAAAGGAGTAAGTTATACTGTTAAAGAAATAGACTCATTTAATTCACCAAAAACACACTAATATCAGCGCAAGTACATTGTTGGAATATGCAGTACACTGTAATTGTGTCAAATGGAGATGAGTACAGTAAAAAACTAGAGCTGATAGAGAAAAACCGAAGTTATTTTCGAATCTGTCAGCAAAAATTATCTAAGAATTCGTTCAAACATTCCAGGCACCAGACCAAATAAAAAAAAATAATCCCTATGTAATAGAACGTGGTAGTGTTTAGTTACAATTAAATTTTGCAGCAATACGCTACACAGAAAACAGAAATATGGCGAAATGGGTGTCAATGTAAGTCATCATCATAATTGCGCAGTGAAATTCAACTTAAGTGGACACAGAGGCATCATTAATGACTATGCTATGTGTAGTCACTACCGATTTTCTCCGCTGGAGCTCTCTTTTATTGTACGGCCTGAGAGCCTGCCTCCTTATTGCGACTGCGAATTCTTTGCCGCTCAGAGCGAAATGACGCGGGCACACGCGTGCAGGGCCGGGAACAATATGGAGCGAGCGTATTGCAGCAGTGAATTGAAAGCCGTAACTTTGGGCCCCAGCAGGCTTATTGTGCCCGGAGTGGAATTAGGGGAACGGCCAATGAGAGACGAGGGGTAGGTACGACGTGGAACAGCACCCCGATCCTAACGTACACACTGCGATCCCGGATTTGTCCTTAGTCTCGCATGCATACAAGTAGCACCATGAGTGCAACTTAAGTTCTGTTTTGTTTCCTTATTCTTTAAAATTAAAAAAAAAAATTGATAATCACTGCCACTTATTTCGAAGTTAAAGCGTATCTTATAGCTTTTTTTCCCATCCAAAATAATATTTAATCTGACACAACAAATGTTCTATGTATAATTATAGATAATGCACGAAAACTTTCTATTTTATATGCGCCATATTTCATGCTAGATAGGTGTTTGACACATCTTTTACTGTATTTCTACGTCGATAGTTGTCACAAGACGTTACATCTGGATCCCTTAATTCGCTCACAGATTATACGAAACTCGTATATTGTACCTATACGCAATATAACTTAGTCGACGTTACAACGTTTATGACGATATTAATGCAAGACTTGAAACTCCAGCAAAGAAAATCGTAAACGATAAATTGATTTGGTCCGATTGGTGAGCAAGCTGAGAGGTTATTGATATGGACAGCGAAGATAATAAGATTGAAGTACATCAATAGAGTTCAAAACGTTCGATAAGGAGTGAAACGGAAATCTTTGTAATACAAATTTTGGACGAAAATTGGGGATAGGTTAAGAGAACAATTCTTGTGATTGGTTGAAATAAGCGAGAAGAAGGGAGACCATGTTGGCTACTTCAGTATTTTCCAGAATGTCGTTTGGAGGGGAAGTGTTTTTCGTACAACTGACTAGTCGTTGGGATAGTCTCAATACAGTCACTGGATTTATTCTATTAGTGAAAAAACTCAGAGGATAAAAAATTAGGTCTCGTTGTGACATGTACATTTAACACAAACTTCTTATACACTGAAGAGCTAATGAAACTGGTACACCTGCCTAATATCGTGTGGGGGCCCCGAGAACACGCAGAAGTGCCGCCACACGACTCGACTAATGTCTGAAGTAGTGCTTGAGGGAACTGACACCATGCATTCTGCAGGCCTGTCCATTAATGCGTAAGAGTACGAGGGGGTGGAGATATCTTATGAACGGCACGTCGCAAGGAATCACATATATGCTCAATAATGTTCATGTCTGGGGATTTTGGTGGCCAACGGAGGTGATTAAACTCAGAAGAGTGTTCCTGGAGCAACTCTGTAGCAATTCTGGACGTTTGGTGTGTCGCATTGTCCTGCGGGAATTGCCTACGTCCGTCGGAATGTACAATGAACATGAATGGATGCAGGTGATCAGGCGTACGTGTCACCTGTCAGAGTTGTATCTAGACGTGTCAGGGATCCCACGTCACTCCAGCTGCACACGCCCCACACCATTACAGAGCCTCCACCAGCTTGAACAGTCCCTTGCTGGCATGCAGGGTCCATGAATTCATGAGGTTGTCTCCACACCCGTACACGTCCATCCGCTGAATACAACTGGAAACGAGACGCGCCAGAGCATTCAACATGTTTCCAATCATCAACAGTCCAATGTCGGTGTTAACGAGCCCAGGCGAGGCGTATAGCTTTGTTTCGTGCACTCACCAAGGGTACATGAGTGAGCCTTCGGCTACGAAAGCCCGTATCGATGATGTTTTGTTGAATGGTTTGCACGCTGACACTTGTTGATGGCCCAGCATTGAAATCCGCACCAATTTGCGGAAGGGTTGCACTTCTATCACGTTGAACGATTCTTTTCAGTCGTCGTTGCTCCCGATTTTGCAGGATCTTTTTCTGGCCGCAGCGATGTCGGAGATTTGATGTTTTACCAGATTCCCGATATTCACGGTGCGCTCGTGAAATATTCGTACGGGAAAATCCCCACCCCATCGCTACCTCGGAGATGCCGTGTCCCATCTCTTGTGCGCACAATAGCACCACGTTCAAACTCACTTAAATCGTCATAACCAGCCAATGTAGCAGCAATAACCGATCTAACGCCTGCGCCAGATACCTGTTGTCTCATATAAGCGTTTTCTTCCGCAGAGCCGTACTTTTAGTGTTTACATATCTCTGTGTTTGCATACGCATGCCTATACCAGATTCTGTGGCTCTTCAGTGTAGTTACACAATGGATGATAATTACAGTTTTTGCGGAAAATTATCTGTGTCACAACATTCTTCACCCAATTTAAAGGATGATTCCTGTCAGAATTTGTTGACTTATATCTCAACCGTAATTCATGTTGTCGATTGGAATAATATTTTGTTGCTGAATATAACTACCGTCATACTTCCGCAAATAAAACCAGTATAGTTTATTAATAAACCGAACCTAGTGAGTGAACGATTAATGTTCAGGCTAGGCACTTGGGATGCCACTGCTTCGAACTCCAGTCCAGCCATCCACGTTTCGAATTTCCACAGTCTCCAGAAATCATTACAGGCAAATGAAAGAAATTACGCTGTCAATCTACAACCTCGTAATGTAAAGTTTAAATTGAAGAGAAACAAATATCAAACAAAATACTCTTTCTTTTGGTTAGTATATCACTGGGATGATTTAAAGACCCGATCATTGAATTTTATATTAAAATTCATGTCGTTGTAGCACAAAAGCGGAGAAATTTCGGAGATGACTGCACTATGTGTTTTGTTAATTCACCGAAATTGTTGTATTTACAGTAGGTTACGTAACTTTTGGGACTGTTTTATTATTAAATCAACGGTTCCATTGGCCTATTATTGAAATAGAAAAATGTGCAAGGTTACGTATAACATAATTCATCTTGCATACCACGGAAGTTTAAAGTTATTTAAAAGAGATTTCTTATTAAATTCAACTGGTGTTCTGAAGTACTACAATACAAATTCCAATCTGAGAGAACAGATTTAGATTCCAATAGATCTTCCACATAAGATTACTTTTGTTTTATACGCCATGACTCATTTCTTTTTCAAATCAAGGCAACAGTAATAAAAAGGCCCATTTCCAGCGACCAGTTGTGGGTGAAATATACAACTCGGAGTAAAAAGTAACAATTTTTATGGCCGATCAGCTTACAAGATCTCCAAAATTTCGTGCTTACCGAAGATCACAATCAGTATTACGGACAATAAAGTGTTGGCCATCGTGTGGGGTATGGGGAAACAGAAATGAAGTTTTCCAACGGCTTTAAAAAATTCTGGTGAACAATTGCAATAATACAAAGGGATATGTTATAAAAAGTTATAATTTTTTGTTTCTTCAATACTGTTGATCCTTATTACATTCTGCTTAACGGAAGGGATTATATTAGTGTTGTAAAAAAACGTTTTTTTCCGACTTGGAAAAAAAACTGAAAAAAACATGTTTTTTTTTCTGGGACATGTTTTTTTTTCATAACTACTAAATTTCATATTTTTAAGGCATTAATCGTTTAATATGACTGTTTTAGAGTTTATACTAAGTACTTATCTTAATTTTTAAATCTACTATATTTTTCTGGTTCAATAGAAAAAAAAAATACAAAAATATTGGCAACATTGACTGAAGTATTCTTTTACGAACTGGGATTTCCCGAATACTCACTATTTGAACTAGTGCTGCCAGCCCTACAAATTTATCTGTAGACCTACAAATCTTTTGAAAAAATTAGGAATTTTAAATTTATCAACGGTTTTTTGCCTCTTTTTATTACTTATTGTGCTTTCCTTATATTCGAATACTTGTTAAACTCACAGCGTGTAGTGAATAGTGATACTGAGTCATTAAATTGTCAGTAATTATGAACCATTTCCTTGCAACCGTTGGCATAAGCCAACGATTGAATAGAAATAAAGCTCCTATTTTGTACGATAATAGATTTAAATTCAAACTTAAAGGAGACATTACATACGGAACTATTGGCGCAGTATTTATGCACAGTGCGTCCTTTGCTCACAATTTAAAATTGCAATCTCAAAATCTTTTGTGTACAATACAACCAGTAAAAGAAAATGTAACTTCTTCTGAAGTTATGGATCTAGAGGAGACAGAAGAAGAAACAGAAAATTCTGACTCCGACCGCACTAGTGTTGGTATTACTGATACTAGTAAATGTAGTACTGACCAAAAGGATGGATAAAATATTATGTTACCTATATAGATACATTTATGAATCATTATGTAAGACATTATATGATTTAAAACACACATGTAAAATGTAACTTCCGTAAATAAAACTATAATTTATCAAATATATTGTTTTCTGAAAAAAAAAAAAATTAGAAAAAAACACAGGGTGCTAGGTTTTTTTTCATGTTTTTTTTCACAAATCTGAAAAAAAACATTTTTTTTTTTTCAATTTGCAACACTAGGTTATATACTTCTCTTTCTATGATAATCTTGTATATATATATATATATATATATATAAATAGATGTGTTTTTCCCTATATTTCACTTTTCAGCCACCACTACCTATAACAGATCACTGGTGTTTGTGTGTGGAAATAGCATGGAGTTTCCTGTCGTGCACAACGTTGGCCGAATGTCGATAGCTGTGGGGATGTGGGAGATTGATTGTTAGAAGTGGTCGATGCAGGGCATATTCATATTACGACCAAAGACTTGTGTATCCTCATACTTCTCTGTTACAACTACAGTACATAGGATATACCACTGATATTTGTGTGTGGTAATAACATCGAATCTCCCATCGTGCACTGTGGTGGTTAGATATCGGTAGCTATGGGGCTGTGGGAGATATGGTGGTAGAAAGTGGTCGACCTGCGCCACTTTCATATTTCTACCAAAGACGTATGTGTCACTGTGTATCACGTTTCAGCCAAAGCTATCTAGCGCAGATCACAGGTGTTTGTGTGTGGTAGTAGCACAGAGTCACCAGTCGATCACAACATTGGCCGAATTACGGTAACTATGGGAGAGTGGGAGATATGGTGGTTGAAATTGGTCGATCAAGGATATTTCCGTATTACGACCAAAGACATGTGTGTCCGTATATTTTACTTTGCTGCCTGAACTACATAGCGCAGAAGACTGGCGTTTGTGTGTGTTAATAGCATCGAGCCTCCCATTGTGCACTATGTTTGTTATATGTCGGTAGCTGTCAATCCAAATTCTTTACAAACCAGCTAGTGGTTGATATATTTTCCATGTTAAAACACATTTACACTCAGAACATCGTTATTCGTTGTTTACTCGTATAAAATACGTAACGATAGTATCTTACACTGATCAAATACTAGTCCAAGTAATTAGATACAGTTTCCTCATGAATCTTCCTAAAACAGATATCTGTAGGTAAATTGATGTGATTTCTCCGACATACTAAAGCTTGAAATGTATCGCTTTATTTAGTGCGGGTGAATTTCCATGCGCACTTGAAAGGGGTTTTAGCTTCATGCCTAATCGACAGCTATATGAGTTTTTACCCTCTTGTCTTCAAAGGTCTAATCGTGACTCCAGATGAACCACTGACGCAGCACTCAAGGATACGGCTAAGTCACTTGAGTCGTACTTTTGCTGCCTTATACCTACCATAAATGCGAAATATCGATTCAAGGCCTGCACATACAGGT
Organism: Vandiemenella viatica; assembly: GCA_031002005.1. Lineage (NCBI taxonomy): Eukaryota > Metazoa > Arthropoda > Insecta > Orthoptera > Morabidae > Vandiemenella > Vandiemenella viatica. The sequence goes on along the minus strand of JARYHS010008074.1, from coordinate 238,528,676 downwards.
CTCTAGAGGATCCCTCACTGGCCGCGGCAGACGGTTCACACAATGACGTGCGTCTGTTGATACGGGCACATTTACTGATGTGTCACAAATCTCGTGCAGTTTACTGTATGACAAGTTATAACTAGCATGACGTACTCTCCGTACACACTTTACAATGAAGTTCGCAGATTACTAAATGGCCCAATCAGTACCGAAATACTATATCCCATGACCGTTCGTATTCGATTTATTATCGTCGGGTAGTTATTACCAACTTAGTCTCCATTTCATAGGACACGAAGTCCAAATGGAACCATTGAAAACCATCTGTTCTTTTGAAGAGATGTTTGCGCCTTCAGTACATTTACATGCTGCTATCCTAGAACCTTTGACAGGATTGTGTATCATTTAAATATGATTTACTATAGCACTTTTTTTTTTTGCTGTCATCAGTCTTTCGACTGGTTTGATGCTATCCTCCATCCCTTCGTATCCTGTGCTAACCTCTTCATTTCTACATACGCCTTACAACCCACGTTCACAATTATCTGCTTCATATATTCTAATCTCTGTCTTCTACCTCTACAGTTCTTACCTTCGACTGTTCCCTCCACTAACAAATTAACTAATCGAGCATGTCTCAAAATATGACCTACCAGCCTGTCTCTTCTTTCTGTAAGCTTCTTCCACAAACTTCTTTTCTCACCCATCATTTCCAAAACTCGTTCATTTCTTACTTTGTCTGTCCACTTAATTTTCAGCATTCTTCTGTAGCATCACATTTCAAATGCTTCAATTTTCTTTCTTTCCGGTATTCCTTAAGTCCATGTTTCGCTACCATAAAGTGCTGTGCTCCACACAAAGTGTTTTAAAAAGTTCTTTCTAATTCCTAGATCAATATTTGAAACTAAAATGTTTCTCTTCTTCATGAAGGCTCTTTTCTATTCTGCTTTTAACATCATTCCTGCTTCAGTCACCGGTTGTAATTTTGCTTCCCAAGTAACAGAACTCACTTACTTCTCCTATTGCATCCGATCCTGTTTTTATATTTACTGTACTAGTATTGGTATCGTTTCTGCCACATTTCATCACTTTAGCTTTGATTTATATTCAGTCCAAAATCTTCCTTCAGTATTTTGTTCATGCCATTCAGCAACTTCTCAATATCCTCAGCCTTCTCTGCTAACAAGACAATGTCATCAGTAAATCGTAGCATACAGATTTTTTCTCCCTGAATACTTATGCCACATGGAAATTTTTCTTTGACTTTCTTCATTGCTTCTTATGTTATGAAAATGATCAAAATTATGATGAGTATATAGTGGTCTATCTACCTCATCTGTAATGTTTTCGTACCTATACTGATAAAATTTAATAAATTTCGAAATTTGGAAAAAGATTGCGTATTGAAAGATTTTAGAGAAAATGTAATAGGTGATGTTTGTTTACGTCATGTGCGTTTATTTTCATTTCCTCTTGTAGTAATTTTTGAACATTAATAAACAGCATTCTTGTTATCTGCATCACACAATAAACTTACTCCAGTGCACCGCCACGTAATGTAGTGCCAGACTAAGTCAATGCTGCCGAGGGTGGTGGTGTAACGGCTAGCGTTATGGCCTCGCATTCGGGAGGACGGCGGTTCGAATCCCCGTCCGGGCATCCAGATTTGGGTTTTCCATGGTTTCCCAAATCACTCCAGGCAAATGCCGGGATGCTTCCTTAAAAGGGTCATGGCCGAATTCCTTCCCATTCCTTTCCCCCCATCCTTTCCCGTCTCTAAAGATCTCGCTTTTGAGAGACGTAAAGCAGCTAAAAAAAAAAAGTCAATGCTAGAAACGGAAGCTCTAGCTCACAGACCATGCAAGAGCACAGTTGAGTTAAAGTTGTACAGTTCTTCAAAGGTGAATCATTAGGGACGACACTCATGGGAACACTGTTTAATTGTTAAGTCTGGTTGCACTCCACAAATTTCCCAACCAAGATTTACTCGTAAAAAGCAAAGAGATTTATGCTGGTTTAAATAGTCTCTGGTGAAAACTGTTAATGATGGGGGCAAAGTTGTTGCGTGTGAGGGCACTTGCTGACATTATCGGCTAAACCCACCGCCGACAGTTTTCCACTTTAGCTTACATTTCTCAAACTTTCAGCCTCCCAAGTTTTAGCCTCACACATACATGTGTCAGTCAAAGCCTTCCTCAGCCCCTGTTTGACAAACATTTATGCTTTCTATAGACAAATAATAATCACATTACACTGTATCACTTGGCTGCTAGTCCCATAATTTGCTGTATACCGTTGATCTGGTAAAAACTCCGTTAATTTATTGGGGCTCCGCACCAAACGGGAAACTAATCTCTACAGTCGACCTTTCACTGTCTGTCTCTCTGTGACAAGCCTCTAGCACTTAAACGGTAAACGGCATAAAATTCAAGTTATTTGACTCAAAACCAAACGTCGTATTTAGAATTTTAATTAAAATATATATAAGTTATAAATAAAATTCGCTTGAAAATAAAGACGGGAGTAGCCATCAAAGTAACCGATTTCAGACCATTTTTATTACTAGGTCTATCGCAAAAACAGTATTACCACGGAAACTGAAAAATTTGTCCATAATATAACCTTATTTAACTGATGAATAGTAGTAATATGAGAGATGTTTGAAAAAAAAAAAAAGATTGGACTGCAAAATTGCGCCATCTAGCGGTAAGGTCAGAAACATCACAACTCAGAGGTCACCACTAGGCTAGCATCCACCCCCAGACACCAACATCCCAGTGGCATCAGAAGGGCTCTCCATCAAGAGGACTAATCAATAAAACAGCAAGCTTATTGTTAAACCGTGGTTTCATTCCCTCGCACCTATACAGAATCAAAGCAATCGAATCACCACTGCGTAACTGTGAAGAAAATGCTAAATGTAATGTTACCAGTTGACATGACATATTTACTAGCCAGTGAAAATATTTATGTACTAGTGTAAGCCCGTGACCGTGTTATGCGTATCGTCACGGGTCTAGAATAGTTCCAGTTTTTAGGATGAAGATTATGGCAGGTTGATCTGGTTTCTCTTGAACTTGAAGAACTCAAAATCATTAATAGAGGAAGGTATTAAAACGAACAGGAGCGATAGCGCAATCGTATAATTGAATAAATACAAACTTTACTTGAATTTGACCCTTAAAGTTCACTCTGCAAAATTTAATAAGTTCTTGTTTGTTTCGAAAGCATCACGTCGTATTTTTTTTTTTTTTTTTACTAAGACTGGGCAAACACTCATAATCAGAGACAACATGACTCATAATTTAATCATTGGTCATAGTATCTGTAATGGCCAGAGAATTTAATACGCATTCCATATTATCAAACAGTTGAGCAACTATGTAGAAATGAATTGCCGGAATAGTTGATTCAGTAACATATTTTGTCTGATGTCCACTTAAAATAACCTGATAACTATCGTACAACGAACATGAACAAAGACCATTAACGAAAGTGGTCAGTAAAATACCTAAAAATGAAATAAACTGAAATATATAAACTTTGGTCAAGCAACAACATTAATGAAAGTTTTAATTAAATTAAAATTTATCCTAGGCCGGAATGACAATTGGCAATCGTGGTTACAGCTGAGACCATGAGAAATTTAACTTTTTAAAAAAAAATTTTTTTTTAAGTTGCAACATGTTACTGAAAATCAGATTCACGTTTTTTCAGGCGTTAAGTTTATCGATATTTTTTAAACTATGAAACGCCTCGAAAAACAAACTTAATGAATATATTAATTTGGTAGCATTTGCTTAGCTATTAAATTGTGGACATAACCACTAATTTCTTCTAATGGTATCTCTGGTCATTGTTTTGCGTGTGAAGGCCGACACATTACCCGGTTCTCCATCCAAAAGCTATCGAGGTGAGTGAACGAGTGAGCTTATGAAATTATATAGTAGATATCACCTAATCCGAGCATTTGTAAAAAAATAACAACCTAAAAGATTAAAGGAGTACAATTCCACAATAATCTAATTGCTTCAGTTGCTTAGAAGACGAAGAGGAACTCGACGAACACGTGTAGTCTGCAAGCTCCATTGGTTTACTAGGAAGACGACACTCATGAAGGTATATAGTTTATTTTGTATGGCTGTATGAACAAAAGGATAATTGCCAATAAACTGAAAAAAAAATCGTCACAAGAAAAGTATTTCTGCACTGAGCTGTTACCTGGTAGCAACGAAAATAATTTTCTGATTCTGTAGATGCCTGTGGTAAAATATTTGACTCAACGGAAATTAAAGATTTTGAGGAGCACAAGAAGTAAACATCAATGATGGGTAATTAAGACACGCAGTGATATGGAACAGACCTGGCCTTTGAGGGAATCAGAGTTTGAAACTACATCACAAAAATGCGCTGGGTCTGAGAGTGAATTTTCGCCCGAAAAGAAGACGAGAATGGTCCGTCACCCACACTACTCCCCAGATGTGACTCCGGCAGAGTTTTTTCTCCTCGAAAGTGGAAAGAATTTGAGAGGATGCTGATTTTACTCAATCACTGAGCATGAAAGAACTTCTGCGAAGTAATTAAAGAGAATTCCAAAAGAAGCGTTCCGGAAGGCGTTAGAAAGTTAGAAGAAACTTAGGTATCGGTTTGTGGTCATACTTTCAAGGATACAAATATGAATAACATGTATCTAATAAAATCTAGTTGCTATTTCATTACTAAGATTTAAATATATATATATATATAATCTAGTTTTAATGTTTTGAAAAAACGAAGTAAAGTCTGTATTTTGAGGTCATTTTGCCATGTATTACATTATTATATTGAAAAAGGGATTTCAATTGAGAATTCATACCATATTAGTGTATATATACCAAATTTTATTGGAATCTAACCATTGATCTAGTGACTCAGCTTTTGCCTTTATGAAAACGTGTCAAGCATTGCTCTGGTTTTTGCACCAAGCGAATGCCTCCTGAACCACGAGATACAAGACAGGCATTAAATTTCGGAACCCTTATTGGCCGGGCTAGACTATTACTCGCTAGCTTATTGCAAACGACACGGTGCTCTGTAGCTAATACTCCACCAGTACTTAAACTGAATGCGTTGAAGACATTAAATTTACTAGTTTATTGTGTGAGGTATAGATGTTCCTAGCTCGTTAAGTAGCGAAATAATATATATTTTCATTTGAATATAAAAATTTAAGCGTCCTTCAAAGTCGTTGATTTTAGAACAATATTTTTGTCTCAGAAAGGGCATTACATAGTAGCTTTGAATTTGTCCTAACATCTGTTATAACATGTGTTTAAACAATAAATACTAAAAATATTTAATTTTATACAGTTTCTACGTTTCGAGAAAAATAAACAAATGTTTCTATTTTGACTATTGACATTTATACAGAGCAACTTCAGTGCAAAACCCAGGATGTAAGAGGCTCAACAGGCACCTGCAGGTTATTATTTATTTATAATAAAGTAAATTAAGCACTTTTATACTTCCAATATATGTTATATCTTAGTGTGAAACAACAATTTAATACATTCAGTATCATACATCCCTTGCATTTAAAGCACCGAATCTTGCAAATAACATCTCAGAATTTTGAGAAGCAAAAAACTACGTTTTCTGTATTTTTTTTTTTCAGGCGTTTACTTCGCTCTTTGTCAATACGACACATTTTATTTAGGATTCAGTACGTCCTATCGTGGATAGGAATAGCATTCTCTAAACCACTGTCTGCGTATAAAAATATTTTCCTTTTTAAAATTTTAAAATTCATCTATAACTTTCTACTTAACAAGAAAATAAAATATTAGTGACAATACTGTGAGCAATCTTAATTCTGTGCTCTAGCATCTTTATCATGCGGTCATTATTTTAGCATTAATCTGTCAATGAAAGCCATTTATTGATGTACAGTAAAATCTTGCTTTTTTTTTATAATTACCAACAATGAAGCTAGTTAAAGTGCAATGTTATTCTGGAAAAGACTTTATTTCAGTTCATAAGAAATGTTATTATTATTACCAAATTGATTCATAGCAAACTATTACCTGGTTGTTTGGACGAAAACCTAAGAATTGATGTAAGAATTAAATATGAATAATGTTCACGACACAATGTAGTATAATACTGACATATGCCTATTACTCCAAATGCATTTCAATCACTGTTGGAAGAAACAGAAAACTAATCATAGTAAAAGATGTCTCCAGAGACAATGGCATACGAATTAGTTAATAGTTATGAAAAATTGGATTTTTCGGAGGTTAGACTGAGACATATCGCCGTTTTTCCTCTGCAATAATTTCACGGGCAGTAATATCGGAGTATATATCAGACAAATCCTAGTTAATTGCATTGATAAATAAACACAAATTACCATACAATAGTGCATATCCATAATTAGATACACAAAACTGTTTAAAATGCGTCTATTTATGCAATATTAGTTTTAACACCCGTCGTTAGTGACAGGTGGTGGAAATTTGTTCTGGAAAAGTTTCTGAGGAAAAATGAATACCGATTAATCATTAATTTTTTTATTGATGACAGAAATTATGAAAATATTTCAATAACAGGAATTGATATATTTCGTGATAACCTACGTTTTGTGGAAACTTTCTCTGTGATTTTATAATGTTCACTGTTTCTCATTTTCTATAAAAAATTTAGTAGGTTATGTTGTCACTTCGTTCCAGTAACTACTATAGACACTACACATTGGATGCTCTTCTTCTTACATGAATTTCTGCATCCAGTTGTCGTAAATAAACAAAAAGAAACAATCTAAACCTCTCAATATAATATTTTTTATATCTCTTGATCACATTATTATTTGGTTACACAACAGAAAATTGCATTTTAGCTGGGATCGCAATTACATTTTCTTTTAACAATGTAAATGCAAATAAAATCAAACTCAGTAATTTATTTGAAATGTACACTTCATTTTATCAATATAAATGCAAATAAAGTCAATGGAGTTACTTATTTGAATTCTAGTGTTAGCCAAGCAGCGTCGTAGTGACGGTCTGCGTATCTAACAATTCGGGCATTATCGGACTCCCCGTAGGTAGTTCGCGTTTAGCTACGAATCTAGTCTAGCAGCTACGAGAGTGCCTCCTTGTTTACGTGTGTGTCGGTAGTGAAGTGAGTCTACAGCGGTGGGAGTGGCCATAGCGCCAAGTGAGTGTATCAGTGACAACTAGTTCTAGCAGTATACAACATCTGAACCCAAAAGTACAGATAAAAATAAGTGTAAAGGAATCTAAGTGCAAAAAAAAAAAAAAAAAATATGGATGAATCTACCTTGGATAGTGAAGAAGAAGGGAAATACAACCTCAGAAAGAAGCGTAGAGCTACCGATAGAAAAGGTGGATCTAAGGGAAATAAAGAAGATCCTACGACATCGGAAATATTACTAAATTCGAATAAGGAACAGATTATAAAACAGACGATAACATCGCAACAGCTACCATCTCACCTCATAGAGATAGCGAGTAAGACAAGAAGTGATCCCAAGTCAAGGCGGGTAAATAGAAAAGCCAACTTCGCCACCTCAACGTGTTAGGCTATACGGCCGACAATCGCAGGGACAATATGTAGTTACAATTGAGCCGAAGATGAATGGCACTATGCCACATCCCATTCAACTAGGTAAAATATTAAGATTAATGGACTGCAAAGGATTAACCAACAGGGCAAAAACCGGATGATGTTGGAATTCTCAAAGGCGGAGGCAGCAAACAGCTTCGTGGGAAACAACGATTTCTGACATTCACTGGGATTAAAATCATATATCCCTGCCAGCAGGATCGAATGCAAAGGTGTTATTAAACACGTCCCTCTAGACCTCAACTAAGAAGAGCTAAGTAGAAACATTAAATCAACTGCTCTGATAGTAGGTGTAAGAAGATTTATTAAAAAAGATACGTTTGGATCAAAAGTGGAAACAAAACCTTTAAAAACGGTTCTAATTACCTTCGAAAGCCAATTTTTACCGGATGGAGCTCTTCTATCAAAGATTTAAAGTAAATCCATATGTTTCCCCTTGACTTAATGTTTCAAGTGTCAAAGATATGGGCAAATCTCTACCAATTGTAGAAGTACAGAGATGCCCCATATGTGGTGAGGAGCACAATATCTCCAGCTGTCATAATGAGGTTATCAAATGTGTGAAATGTGGAGGTGATCATACGGCTATCGACAAGGCATGTGCAATTAGAAAGCAACAAGAGGAGCTGAAACAGAAACAGGTGCTTGGTAGAAAAATATAAATTAGAGCAGGATACGAACACAAGCCAACCGAATTTCCCCCCTTTCAGTCTAAAACTTACAGTGCAGCAGTAACTGTTGAAAAGGCAGTCACTAAGGGAGTTACCTCAAAGAAGGATATCACCAGAAAGAAGAGAAACAAGTGCAGTCCTGATGGCGGATTCAGCATATAAGGAACTGGATGTTGAATGCATTAGCACCATAGTGAAAATTGTGATTAAAAATATCATGCAATAGTTAAAATGAAATCACCTAGCAAAATATATGACGATGATAGTCTGGCGAAACAATTCTTAGAACTGACAGCACTGGAATATGTACCGACGGATATAGAACGAAACACACGTCATGAGACCAATGGAAACAGTAACAAACGAAAGACCCATTCTTCAGTATGCCTGAACTTGTATGTGCCACAAAGAAGAACTATATGGCTCCAGGAGACGATAGGATCACATACAACATGATTAACAACCTTCCTCAAACAGCCAAACAAAAAATCCTAAATATCTTCAACGACATGATGAACACATCATACGTTCCTGAGCAGTGGAGAGACATTGTAATTGTTCCTGTTTTAAAGCCGAACAGGAACAGGAGCGACGGATCGTCTTATGGGCCTATATCTTTAATGCCTTGCTTGGCTAAACTAATGTGCACGATGATCAAGAATAAGATGGAATGGCACGTAGAACACCATCGAAAGCTCGATCGTCGCACTATAGGATTCCGTAAAGGCTTCAGTGCGATAGACATTGTTAGTACGCTGGTTACCGGTATCCAGTTGAGCATTGTCAGAAATAATTACCTTTTAGCAGCGTTCTTAGACATAAAAGACGCTTGCAACAATCTTCAGATCAATGGAAGAGATAGAGATTCACAATAAATTGATAACTTGGTGCTGTAATTATCTAACACATATAGTGAATATCAATCAAACAGCAGAGGGGAAGAGAATCGTCCGACATGTCTACCAGGGCATTCCACAGGGTTACTCAATGAGCCCGACCCTCTTCAACATCTACACGACCAAGGTGTGCAATGGCCTACCAGTGATGGTGAACTTCCTTCAATATGCGGACGACTTTGTCATATATGTCTCACATCCCGATAAAGAAAAAGCTAGACTGACCATAGAATCGGCAGTAAGAGCAATCCTAGAAAAGCTGAAACAGGGAGGTCTTGAACTAATAATCCAAAAATGTAAAATAGGCATCTTCACTCACAGGCACTATCAAGATAATGACATTAATATAACTGTAAATGGCATGGTTATAGATCTGGTGAAAGAGGTAAAATTCCTCGGAATATGGCTCAACTCCCTGCTCACATGGCGAAAACACATAACAGAGGTGAGGGCTTCCTCCCTACTGCCAATAAATGTGCTGAAAGCCCTTGCTTGATTCAGTTGGGGAGCTGACCCTCGGCTATTGGGCAATACTTCAGTATTGTCGACTATGGGGGCATGCTTTACCACAACGCACGCAAAACCCTACTGAAGAAACTAAACACCGTACAAGCAGCGGCACTAAGGATAATTGGTGAATTTATAAAGACCACTCCGATAGAGGCGATGGAAGCGGAAACAGTAACTCCTCCCCCCCCCCCCCCTAGATTTACGAAGAAAGAAGTTAGGGATAAATTTTTTGTTAAAGGTATGCTCCAAAAAAGATCACATTCTATTGAAGAAAGTACAGATTTTAGTACACGAGATGCAAAGAAAATCATCAGGTCCACAAGGCGCCAATACTCGTTAACTACTGGCAATTAACAAATCAATGGAATACCCACACATCAGAAATTAATAACCTATACTGTGATGATGAACCATGGCAAAAAGTGGACCTATCCGCTCGTGTGTATCCAACCTTTACATTAAATCTGACAGAGAGCTAACACTGCATTCCGAAAGAAGCAATACAAAAGACGATTGAAATAATCAACACTAGGTGGAATGGCTGGTCCCAAATATTTACAGACGGATAAAGGCGGGGGAGGAGGCCTATGCAGCCGCCTATGTTGACCCGGTGGGCGACATCGTCGAAAAATTCCGCTTACCAGATAAATTTTCGAGCTTCTCGGCTGAACTATTTGCTATTCTTAAAGGCTAACAACATATCCAAAAGATATATTCAAAGAAAGTGGTCATCTGCTCCGATTCAAGAAGCGCATTACAGACAATCTTGGGGATCCCCAAAGGCAAAAGCAAAAATTACCTTGCATACGAAGTAAATAGAGAGATAGATAAACTGACAACAAAAGACATAGATGTAAGGCTACAATGGGTGCCAAGCCACGTGGGCTTACATGGCAATGAAAGGGCTGACAGGGCAGCAAAAGAACAACCAGCGGCCACTGGAAAATGGGCACGGCCACTCCATACACAGATCTCAGACAGTGTGCATCCAACCTGATAAGGCACGAATGGGAGGAGAAATGGGAAAATTACAAAAGAGCAAAAGAAATATGGCATAGGGCGATAAGTAATAAGATAAAAAAAACCCATGGTATGCAACAAAAGATTTAAGCAGGAAAGAGATTACCCTGATCAACAGATTACGCACAGCACACGCTCTATTAAATGATAAAAAGTACATCATGAAAATCGTTGAGTCACCGAACTATATCAGATGTGATACAGTAGAAGATATATACGATTACATATTTAGATGTGATGAATACAATGAAATCAGAAAAGAACTAATAAGAAAATCCCTCAAAATTTCAGATATAATATCCCTGATGACTAATATTTCAGATCCAGACACAAAAGTGATCAACACCATGTACAAGTACGTCGAAAAAACAAAAAGTTTAATATAAAGTGGTAATAAAAAAATAAAACTATAACCTAGTACCCCTACCCTCTGTTCCTGGCAAGATGAACCCAAGGCTAAATGCCTCCACACAACGCTTTTTATTAAATAAGATGTTACAAGCTGTATTATCTGTTTTAATAACTAAAGGTTTATGATACTATGGCATCAACTCCGTGGTTGTGGCTTAAAGACAGTACGTTACGTAACTATCCGATTCTTTCAACAAACGGTGCGTGCCTATTATTAACTGACGAGAGCGTCTTTTTGGGTACGAAACAAAAATACGCAAAGTACCACAGCTGAATAAGTACTCCGAAAAAAAGAAACTTGTTTTTTAAATGAGTGCTCTTGGTGCTGGCAACAAGTGTCCAGTATCGATCCATCGAATGCTCACGCAAGCCGGTACATAGACACAGAAGGGGGTTACATGTATTTCTGTATCAACATTTTTTTTTCTTTTTAGGTTGCTAATGATTTGTAATCGGTGAGCAAGTTTAAACAAAATTAAGAGAGATAACATTTGTACTGAAACAGTTTTTGCTTACTGAAATTCTAAATTTTACTGCATGGGATCGAGAAATGAAAGATCTCTAACTAGATAACATACTGCATTTAATCTTCATACTAAAAGGTGATACGTTAAACAAATAAAGAAATTATTGTACACAAATATATATTTCGCTATCACTTTCAGAATTGTTGTCATTGTTCGTGATAATTCGTTGAACAGTAAAATGATGTGAGTTACCGTTTCTTGTTGAACGCAGTAAACGGCCACAGGTGTGTCAGGTACCAAACTCGAGATGCTTATCTCATCCCCCTCGTGTCTCTTCGCCAAAGCAGTTGAGCAAATGGATACGATAAATACATGTACCGTTATTAAGCACAGGTGGAACCACGCTTAATCCATCAGCTGCTCCTTAATCTGATTCATGCTGCATGCAGGCAAGAGAAAATGCATGTAACATTACTATTGGGCAGCCAGTAGATAATACGTCTAGCCAGTTTCGAGCTTCAGAACAGAATGGTTCTAAAATAACCGAAACTTAGTTTCCACACCGCTTCGATCTCGCTAAATTCTCCAACATTACAGTAGCCAAGCCTTTTCAAACACCGGAACCTTGTGTGCTTTTCATTGGCGTAGCTTTGCTTCGGTATAGGGAACTATTTTCTGAGGTCGTCTTAGCAAATTCCTATGCGGAGGAAGAAACCCTTCTTTTAACATGATACCTGCTTCGGTCATCTGTTATTATTTTACTTCCTAAGTAGCAAAATTCCCTAACTTTTTCTATCGCATCCGACACTATTTATATATTTAATTTACTATTATTGGTAACTTTTCCGCTACATTTCATCACTTTTGTCTTGTTTCGGTTTATATTTAATCCAAAATCTTCCTTCAGTATTTTGTTCATGATATTCAGTAACTTCTCAATATCCTCGACCTGTTCTGGTAACAAGACAATGTCTTTAGCAAATCGTAGCATACTGATTTTTTCTGCTTGAACACTTATATTACATCCAATTCTATCTTCCTCTTCCTTTATTGCTTCTTCTACATAGAAGTTGAATATAAATGGGAATAGACTACAATCTTGTCTCACACCCTTTTTAACTGATGCGAGTCTCTCATGGTTCTCTTACAAATATTATAAAGTATTCTTCTATCTTGGTATTTTAGACCCGATTTCTATAAAACTTTGAACATCTGGTACCAACTAACATTATAAAAAATCTTTTATAAATGAACACCATAAAAGTATCTTTGTTTTACTTGATCCACCCTTCAAGTATTGATACTAACTCCAGAATCTTTTCTCTTGTTCCGCGGTTTTTCCTAAACCCAAACCGATCTTCCCCTATTATTCCTTTTACTACACTTTCCATTCTTCTGTATATTATTCTGGTTAGTAGTTCTGAAGTTCATAACTTTTTGATATAAGTTTGAATAATCTCTTGATGCCTTCTTCTTCTAGGAATTTCAGAAGTTCTGCAGGAATCTCAGCAGTTCCTTCTGCATAATTGATTTCAAATCATTCAAAGCTCTATCAAATTCTGTCCTCAAAACAAGGTCACCTATGTTATCAATGTCGACACAAACTTCTTTTTCCAATACACTTCTGTTCAAATCATCTCCATCATACAGGTTCTCTGTGTATTCCTTCCATTGGTTAGCTCTATCTTCTGAGCTTAGAAGAGGATTCCTATCGGCAGTTTAATGTTAATACCTGCTTTCCTTCATTTCTCCAAAAATGTATTTGATATTCCTATATGCCACATCTACTTTACCTACAATCGTTTCCTACTTTTTCACACTTTCCTTGAAGCCATATTTCTTTTCCTTCTTTGCATTTCCTGCGTATATACTTGTGCTAAAGTAATTGGAGCGGGATTAGTTTCTAATCAAAATAATACTGTCACTAAACTGTTCACAATAGCTCATCCGTTTCCCTACTTTCTTATTCATTGCAAACCGTACCCAGTGACTATTGAAAACTTGTGTGATAATTATTCTGTGTTCTCCATACCAGAAATTCTGTGCGTGCTTCCATTTAATCTCACTAATCGAAACATCTATCTTAAGTCTTTCCATTTCCCTTTTTAGATTTTTTAACGTACCTGAACTATTCAGACTTCTAACATTCCACTCTCCGACTCGTAGAATGTGTCTGTCCATTCTGATAACTCCTCTCTGAACAGTCCTCACCCGGGGATCCGTTTGGGGGACTATTTTACTCCAGGAATATTTTACCCATGAAGAATCCATCATTGAAAGGATTACATAGCCTCGGGATACCTTTAGGGTTTTTAATGCAGTGGTTTACCGTTCCCTTCTGCATCTACATGCCGTTGATCATTTCTGATTCATCTGCCTTTAGGGCCGTTTCCGACCCCAAGGGCAAGAGGGTGCCCTGAAGCACTCCCCACTCCTCCGCTCTCTTTTCGGAGGCCTTTGGCAAGCAGTGGGTGACTCCTTATACCGAGAAACTTTTAGTAGTCAGAGCCTCGTCCGTGCAAACAGGGTGCACCACGTGAAGTAGAGGTTGACATTTTGTTGGAAGAGGCTAGTATAGCCTCTCCCTAACTCTTACACTCTCACTCTGCATTAGCACTTAATATTTCTCACCACGAAAACTATTTTATTAAAAATGTTTTAAGAATACTCACTGCATTGTTCTCATTGCATTCTGCAGAAACACGTCATCAGTGAATATTCCCATACAATTTTACAAGAGGCATTCCAATGTCTATTACGTAAGCTAATTTTTCTTTGTGGGCTTACAAGCTATTGTAGTAATTGTGTTTATGATTTAAGATCATACAAATATATTTGTACAATATTCGCGGCAGAAATTGTAAAACATTATTTGAATGGTATTATTCCATGTCCGCAGAGACAAGTTGATTAATGATAGTAATATGCATATTTGTATATGCGTAAAACGTCAGTACCACCAACATTACATTGGCCCAAACCAATTGGCGGAAATTTGATCCCTTCTAGTGTCGAACCTTACCTCCCTCCTATCAATTTCCGTTGTTACTCCTGCTTCGCCGAGGCATTGTATTAATAGTAGAAAAATCAATTGTTTGTCTTATAACTGTATGTAAATTACATGGACGTGACCGAATGTAAATTGTTGACGCAGTGGCAATAACTAAATGATAAATGTATTCCTGTGCTTCAGAGCTTCCAACAAGGTCCTACACACAGTGAACGAGAATTATGCACTTTATTATAATTATTTCTTGGACGTGTGTGTGTGTGTGTGTGTATTTTTACTTGAACCCTTGTTCTACGTTATATTCCTTATAGTTGAATGCCATTTGAGCGCTTAACCATTTTTGATTAGATACTGACGAACTTCGAAAGTGGTCTAACGTTGCTGCAGAACGAGAAAAAAAATGCTTGAATAGTTCCACTCCAAATTATTAGACGAACAACATGTGATGTAACTGACACTTTGCTCATGGTATCATAGGTAATCTGTTCGTTGGTATACACATCTATTTTTTAGTTGCCCAGCATCCAAGCTAAGCGTAGGCCTATATATTGTGGCTAAAATCAGTTGAGTAATAATAAAGCGAGAAACGCAAAAAAAGCATATGAACAAAATATATAAATCTTAACTGGGTTGCGTCAGTAAGTTTGTTCCGGCATCATGAAAAAACTACCAAACCTTTATGGATTGGGCTTTAACAGTTTGAAAGCATATGGTCTATTTTAAAATCTGAGGCATGTCATGTAACTCTACACCGCCAGGAGCCGGAACAATTAAATAAAATCTGTTCTTTACCATTTTTAGCGCCATATTTCAACTATATCAGTATGTTCCCGATGAGAGTATTTCCGCGGGGATATGTGAGCAGTATAACATCTCAGACATCTTTGGCTTGTGCAATTCATTGCCATAGAGTATTCTTTTATGAGAAATCGAAGCTTGAAAATTGTAAATAATAACATTTCTAATTGTATTTCAGTCTAAAACCATTGAACCATCAGGACTGTATTGGTACCAGTGTTACCGAGCGTGGTGGGTGAACACTTAACGCTCTGGCTTCGCATTCCGAAGGACACCGGTTCGAATCCCCGTCCCGGCATCCAGATTTGGGTTTTCCATGTTTTCCCCAAATCACTCCAGGTGAATGCCGGGATGCTTTGCATCAAAAGGCTACGGCCGAATTCCTTCCCATTCCTTGTGCCCAGTCCCATTCTGCCTCTAGTGACCTCGACGTGGACGAGGCGTAAAGCCATAAGCAAAAAAAAAAAAAAGTATGGGTGTTGATGCGTAGCGTCGTATTTCTGTGCTTACGGTTCCAAGTAAAATCTAAAAAAATAAAAATAAAAAATAAACATTTCACGACTATTTACTATTTGTAACTTTACAAAATTTTTACAAAATTTTTACAAAACGCGCCAAGAATTTATTTTTCACGCCAAGAAAATTTTATGAAAACATATTTAATTAGCGTGAATACATCTCATATTTCATTTACTTTTCTGCATTCCGGTTTTTCCTCCTTTAATAATGAAACATAGCAGACACATTTTGGAATCATTCACCCGTCTAGTTCGAAGCAGGCTAAGCTGCAGACAAATTCTAATCTTTATATATATTCACGTAGACAGTGAGATAAATTGTTAGCTAAAAAAAAACAGAACATATGGTGACCACTCATTGTTAACAACTTTTTATATTAAAGACCAAGTAATTGACAGTGGAGTTTTTGTTTAGGTTTCAGTCCTTACAATATTGATTGTATGTCAATAAGCTGGGACGGTCTTTTAAAATACTAAACTGCAGCTAGTTTATCTGACTTGATGAAAGTATTTTAAATAATCTTGAAAATATAAAGCTTGTGTAGATATTATGATACCGCGGCATTCTAGCAAAAATATTGTCATACAGTAGATCGGTTTAGCTTTTGTACAGTCATGTATAACCCATTTTGATTGCATTTCTTGTAGTACACTTAAATAACGTGCAGGCAGAATGATACTCTAGCGTTTGCGCAAAAGTTGTTGGAATAACGAAATAAATAATATATTTGGGGTAAGGAGTGCTCTCTAGGTTTTAGGTATATTTTAAGAAGAAGTTGAAATAAACATAATACTTCTGTTTTTTATTTCATTTTTTCTTAGTGGTTCAGTAAAATTTTCTTTCAGTATTTCCTGACATAACCGTTTTATCCTGCACAGTCATAAGAAAGACTCTAAGTGATCTAACCTGCTTCGAGATTGCAAGAAGGCTGTAGTGTATTTACTGTGAATGTATTTATTGATCTTATCGTGATACACAAGAAGCAGCTAATTGCTTTATTTTAAACGAAACATTAAAGTTTAACTGTTATTTTTTCAGTTCAACACACTCTACAAATTTGGAATATATCTCTTGCTATATTTTAATAATTGTTTGAATGAATGGTCCTGGGACCGTATTGTTTTTCAAAGGTTAGCGCTTTCGTATTTGTGAATTTTCTTTGCAACGTAGAGAAAAATTAAAACGTGTAAAATCGTCTCATATAGTCAGTTATGAAACCTATGTGTTTACTTTTAAATCATGTCAAATATACTCATTTAAGTTTGTAAAGGGTGTTCCAGATTTTCCTGCTTTCCTGTATTTAACACTTTAATTATTTGATAACAGCATTTAATTACAGCCTAATGCTTGGGATAACACGCTTTTTTACACCAGCAATAAGTTTGCCGTAAACTAAAAATTTTCGTAGAACAATTTTCTTGGAACGTTTTGCCCTTTAGTACGCAGCCGTGATTTAAATGCTGGAATATAAGGCACCCCTCAAATGGTTATACGGTCGAAAAGGGCAACGGGCTAGTCTTTATTGGCGTTAGGTTTTATGCGCCTGCTCTTAAATTGGAAACATAAGACATTAAACTCAAGGCAGTAAAACTAACTAGTTATTAAACGTTGAAAGCAGTGGGAAGCCATTATCCTTGTCACGGGAGGATATTAATAGCAGTGATTTGTGGCGCACATGGTTCATGGGACCTGTAACTAGCGTTTTGCTTAAATATTTTATACGGTGCTCTGCGACCAATTACATTCCATTTTATGCGCTAATGTACAAGGCCATAATTTGTCATTTCCATTCATAATTCTTATAGTATCTTCCGGTTTGTTTTCCATATCTTCAGCAGGTACCTTTCTGGACATAAAACTTACATCAAAACAGCAACGTACAGTCACGCTTTATGTTGCAAGTCTCTAGAGCCGGAACAAATGCTGTTGGCCACTTATTTTATATATATATACTACTTCATGCTGTTGTAGTTATAATGCCTTCTAGGTCAGGGAGGTTTTTTAATCTTAAATTTTTTAACACTGCATCAAATACCGCACTGGCACTTTCAGCAAATTTTTTGAAGGATGGCTGTTAATGGAATGTTGTAACTGAAAATCATCGAAAAGAAAATAATACTCTTTTATTTTCTTTATTAATCACAATTCTAAACTCCAGAGATATTTTTCGTCAGTTGATACCACTACACTGTTTATTACTTCATTTTTTTATACATCCTTATTTAACATAACTTATTATGGGAATGTCAAAAATCCAGTGACGAAACAGGAGGTTGAGAATAAATGGAAGAAGTCTCGACAACTTAAGATTCGCTGATAATATAGTTTTACTCTCAAACAGCCTGGAAGAGCTCAAGGAACTCATAAATGAACTAGAGACAGCTTGCAGCGAAGTGGGCCTTAAAATAAATGTATCAAAAAGCAAAATCATGCAAAACAAATGGGCAGAAAAAGATAAAGACGAGGCAGACAGGAAAGATGCTGGTATTGAGTCAGTAGATCAGTACATCTATCTTGGCCAAATGATCAACATGGATGGTGACTCAATGTCTGAGATCTAGAGACGCATAAAGCTGGGCTGGAGAGTATACGGAAGAAATTCCATAGTTTTTAAATCTAACATGACAGTACATCTTAAAAAAACAGGTATTTGAACTATGTGTATTACCGGTCCTCACATATGCCTGCCAGACGTGGACCCTAAATAGTCACACGAAGCAAAAACTGAGAACTGCCCAGCGAAGTATGGAAAGAGCAATGCTAGGGTTTACAAGAAGAGACAGGAAAAGGGCCGTGCACATTCGTTCAATAACTTAAGTGACAGACATCTTACGGTAAAAAGAGTCATGACCCAAAAATAACAATGGGCTGGTCATATTGCTCGCAAAAGAGATGAGAGATGGACTACGGTAGTACTGGATTGTATACCCAGGAACCTGAAAAGAGCAAAAGGAATACCCCCGGATCGCTGGGATAGAGACATACGAACGTCGAGTTACTGGGGTGAATTGGAAGAGGGTTGCTCAAAATCGATCAGCCTGGAAGGAACTACTACAAAACTATGTAGAATTTAATTCTAGTATAAAGCTCATTTGACTTATAGAGATTACATCCTAAAGTAAGGAATGATATAGCTACAATAATAAATAAATACTAGACGACCCATGCGAAAATTTCGCGAATAAAATGCGATGAATAGTGAGGTTGAATATAATGTCACCATGTTCAGTCATTACTCTTCATACTCCTACTTCATTTATCGATTTTGGTTAGAAATCCAGGGAGATTAATGGCTCGAAACACACTAAATGTATTTTAGGAATATTGACATATTTACGCTTTATGGGTCGAATTACGAAAAATTCTTTTCTTAGAATATAATGTTACCACGGCGGAAACCTTAGTCATTAATTACGATATGTCATTTATCTATATCGATTAGATATCAAGGGAAATATAAGGCTCGTGACACAAAAATACGTTGTAGAACAATTTATACTTTTTCCCTTTAATAGTTGAATTCCAAACACTTCTTTCTTAAAATATGATGTCAGCAAAGCTGAGACATTATTCCTCACAATCATACTTGATTTGTCGATTTTTGATAGATATCAAGGGAGATCAGTGGCTCGAGACACAAAAAACGCTTTTTAGAAAAATTGACTTTTTTGCCTTTTATGGGTCGAATTACGAAAAATTCCTTTCTTAGAATATAATGTTACCACGGCGGAGACCTTATTCCTTAATATGATACCTCATTTATCTATATTGGTTTGATATCAAGGGAGATAAACCGCCCGTGACACAAAAATCGGTAATAGAAAAATTTATACTTTTTTCCTTTAAGGGTTGAATTCCAAAAACATTCTTTCTTAAATATGATTTCACAAAGCTGATAGATTACTCCTTATAATTCTACTTCATTTATCGATTTTGGTTAGATATCCTGGGAGATAAATAGCTCGAGATACAAAAAACGCATTTTAGAAAAATTGACATTTTTACCTTTTAAGGGTCGAATTACGAAAAATTCCTTTCTTAAAATATAATGTTACCACGGCGCAAACCTTATTAGTTAATATGATACCTCATTTATCTGTATCGGTTAGATATTAAGGGAGATATATCGCTCGTGACACAAAAATGCGTTATAGAAAAATTTATACTTTTTCCCATTAAGGGTAGAATTCCAAAAAAAATTCTTAAAATATGATGTCATAGAGCTGAGACAATAATCCTCATAATCCTACCTCATTTATTCTTTTTGGTTAGATATCCTGGGAGATAAATGGCTCAATATACAAAAAACCCATTTTAGAAAAATTGACATTTTTGCCCTTTAAGTGTCGAATTACGAAAAATTCCCTTTTTAAAATATAATGTTACCACGGCGGAGACCTTAATATTTAATATGATACCTCATTTATCTATATCAGTTAGATATTAAGGGAGACAAATGGCTCGTGACACAAAAACGAATTGCAAAAATATTGATACTTTTGCCCTTTAAGGGTTGAATTCCGAAAACTTCATTTCTTAAAATATGATGTGACCAAAGGGAAGACCATAAGCTTTAAAATGACACCTCATTCTTTGATTTCGGTGAAGTATGAAGGAAGATACAGGCTTGTGACAAAAAATACCTTATAGAAATAATATATATATATATAATAATTATGGCCATTTCTTCTGACTTATCTATTATTGCAGGGATTGAAAAGATTTGGGATTTTTAAGTATAGCGTGTCGTTAAACACACGATGACAGTCCGTTAATATTATTTTCATCGGATACTTCTGGTGTGATCCTTCGTAGTTTTGAAAAGAACACAGAAATGTTTGTAATGTTACGAGAGTACGCTACATATACAACTTTATAGTAATAATTATTGAGCTGTTAATGTAGAAAGTATAGTATATGTTTCTGTCCGGAGTTTTCTTAGATTACGTTATATGTGGCTGATGTATGAAGGAGACGCTGTGTGTTGAGTGAAAGAGGATTGTAGTGAATATCAAGTTATGACAATCAATGATGTTACAGATCGCTGAATGAGAATAGGTAGTTTAACCATAAGAACAATTTTCCTGATTGCAAAACTCACACAATTAAATACAGTATATGTGACTTGCGCTCTATTACAGGTTGTTAAAATCTCTTTGTAAGTTTTTATGGATTTCTGGCAACGTCGAGAGTCAGCTTAATCACAGGCTAAGTGTTGGGTGAAACAAATATAATTGTTTCACCTATTGTCAAGAACTCATTCGTATCCATTGGTATTGGCATTTATAACACGTGTTTAACGAAATTTAAAGAACTAATTTTAATCATTGTTTTATTTCTCGTTTATAAAATCAATCCAAAAGTCCTTAGTTGTCAACGACCTATGATTCAGCAAATCATAACGCAAGGAAATGACAGATATATTGTTTTTCTTTTTTGTAAGTAGGTATTTGGTCATGTCACCATGCAGCTAGATTCAATTGAGTTTCTCTTTCTTCCAATATGTATATACCTTATAATTATGACCAGGTCTTCTGCTTTGAACAGAAGGCACCGTTCATATTTAACTGCACGATAATGCTATCAAGAAGTACGGCGGCATCTATGTTGGTATCGACTGGAAGCCAGAGTTCACTAACCCCGGTATGAACGCCCTGTAATTATAGTACAATGGAATTTTCCCAGCAATTTGAAGTAGGGATATTAAGCAGAAATTGATATTACAGACGGGCAAGGTCTGAGGTCAAGAAATGGAAAGGATTTCGGCCTTGGTTTTTTGGTAGAACCATGACGATATTTGCCTGGAATGATTTTCTCAAACCATGGAAAAATCTGGATGGTGGAACTGGGAATCGAACCTACATACTCCCGAATACGCCATTGCGCTGCCGCTCGATCAGCTTACTGTTTCTTTTGTGTGTGTGTGTGTGTGTTCGTCTTGTGTTGATTCTAATACTGCAGTACCGGTATCACAGTAATGCAGTCTGTTAAATTATAATTGGGATACACTTCACACTTTGAGGAGTTTGTTGAGTTGCTGAAGGGTAGAAAGCTATAAAAAAATAAAACAAAAAACCCTGAAAAGTCACATTGCGCCAAATATATTCACCTGAAAACTATGTTCGTGTGTACTTGAAATTTTGCGGCCTCCAGCGTATCACAAAGTTTGGCACTAAAAAGCCCCACAGAATTAAACTTAATAGGAACACCATCGAATTGGTCGGTAGGGACCAGAATAAAAATTTAAATCCGGATTTACCAAGGCAATTCTCTATTATAAATCGGTTGTGATTGGTTATAATATAACATTCAAACCGTTTGTGCAATCATAAATCATGTATCCTAGCCTATTCTTTATCATAAAATTTCAAATTACCTGAATTATTGTTTGAATCACGTAATTATTGGTCTGATAGCGCAATTTTTATATTTTTCAGATTTATAAAAATTCCTGTGATAATTTTTTAAATAAAAATTGATGATAAAGAAAACAGCAACCAGTCACAATTGTAAATATGTTTATTACACCATTACCGGTTTCGGGCAAAGTTGCCCATCATCAGATGGTTTGCATTTACTTCACATCTGCAGATGCAAATTACAACGCATTTGTGCATCCTATAATGTTGAAAATTATTTGCCTCTTATTCATCGCAAATAATTTGTAATTTGCATCTGCAGATGTGAAGTAAATGCAAACCATCTGATGATGGGCAACTTTGCCCGAAACAGGTAATGGTGTAATAAACATATTTACAATTGTGACTGGTTGCTGTTTTCTTTATCATCAATTTTGATATAACAGTCACGAAGTTCCACTGATCCATCATGGATAAAATATAATTTTTTAAGTTTCTTTATTTTTTTAAATTATTTTCTGTTAGAGGGTGCAGTTTATTATTATTATTTTTAGTAAGGTGACTTAAAACAATTGTCGCATTACAGCATTAGTTATTCTTTTTTCCTTATCGCTTCATTGCCATCTAGCCAGAGAAAGACAGCAGAAATTATTAAATTCTTATTAATTAGTGTTGTTTCGCAAATAAGCTTCCTATCTAATATAATGTTTTTATCTTATTGTTTAAATAATTGTTTTGTGCAAACTATGAAGCCACACGTCTTACGTATGCTTACGCTCTTTACCGTTATCAGATGAACGGAATAAAATGTTCAGGAAACTGAACCGCTTGATAACCACAATTACATTTGATTTTCTTTTAAGGGGTGCTTTTAAAATTAATTTTAAGACGAATAATAAACCAACAGCAGCCTGAAAGCTAAACATGTTTTAATATCTGTCGTTAATCCTGCCCTGTGAGCTAAAGTTGGCATTTTCTTGAAATGATACAAACTCACTAGTACGATGAAGATTTTTTTTTTTATATACACGGAGGTTATCAAATAGATACATAAATTTCTTTATTACAGTTAGCCATAAAAATGCTTCTTCCTTAGTGTAACGAACATTTCATAGTTAAACACATGCCCTATTCACTTGTAATTAATACACATTTAGTAAACTTTTATATATATATTTACAGTTCGGTAATGAGAAACAACACTCTTATGTTACCCGCAAATATAAAAATTGATGGGGGCACTAGATCCATAGGCAGGAAAACAAACAAGATACTTTCTTTTTGGCTTTGGATTATCTTGTGACGGGCGACGGGTGACTGCAGAAGTAAACTGTCTGCAGAAAGGAAATATCGCCTGGCTGACAGCTTCTCTTCGCTTTGTCGGGCTGTCAGATCGCGTTTGGCAAGTGTCACTGTCCGGTGGGAGGGCCCCAACCGACTGTCTATCGCCTTCTCGTGCCAGCCGGCTCTCCCTCCAATCCCGTCTTCTGTAACTCACTACCGCCAAAACAAACGACAAAATACAGACAAAGAAACAGGTTAGAACTTCGTGAAAATTACACTGCAATGTTATGAAACTAGCTGTGATAATCAACATTAACTGCATTAACTGGTAAGTGCCGTTATTGATTCTAAAGAACCTTTCCAAAGCGTAACATGTAGCTGGTCATAACTCACCAACCAAACGGCTTAGCATAAGAGTAAATCACATGGATGAAAAAGTAGCAACTGTAAAACTTTATGAATGAAAACTGAAAAGCCTGATGCACAATACATATTTTCATTTATTTTAGTTCCTATATATTTGGATGTTTACGCAATCCCAGCTTTCTAGTAATTTTCTGTGAAGTGGTTTTTGAATAGTAGACCATTAGTTCACAGGAACCCGGGAGGAGTTTGGGCAGGAAATTACCCACAACCATCTGAAGAGCCCTTCATGACTGTAGCATGTAGCCTTCAGTGTAGGAAAAAGAAAGAGTCTCATAGCAAAATGCTGTATAAATTTATTGTAAAGGGATTTCTGTCAGATTGTAATAACTGGTGCTGTTAAAGCGTAGCTAAAGGTCATGGAATAATGACATCAAAACATTCCGAACGTCGCACCAAAATTTGGTCTCATGATTGTAACCACCCCACCTCTCTGTTATGATCCTGCTGTCACTTTACTTACCTGTACTTGCTTCGACTTTTCATTATATTCTTCTATCATCTCCCATTTATTTTTTCTTGTCTTTTCTACTATTATCGAAATACTTGCTCCCTCTACAGCCATACACACACGAGAAATCTTAACGCGGTAGACGTGGGAGAACTACAATCAACATTAATTTTTAGAATCAAGTTTCACATTTATTAAATCTTTAATTCGTAGTACAACACTTTACCAATGAAAAATTCACGGGCTTGCTACTCTTTTCCACTGAATATTTAATTAAATTTCAACATCTTCTTTACATCAACAATCATATTAATGTTATCACTGTTCATATGTGAGAGAGAGCTTAAACTTAAACAAGGAGAGAGAGAGAGAGTGAGAGAAAGAGAGTGTGAGAATATTATCTAATTCGTTGGGCGAATGGTAGGTTGATCGTTACGGCGTGGCTTCGCCAGTGAACAACCGAGCTAACACATTCAGAAGGGACTGCACTAAGATGGTACTGCCCACTGAGATGGGACAAAACACACTGAGAGCGATTACACGTTCGCTAGGACTTTTATCACGCACGTCTAACGGGATTCTTAAAGCCAGCCAATGATAAGGTTTCACTGTAGTTTGGGTCTAAACAGAGGTACCTATGGCTTATGGACCCCGACATACAAAAACCAGAGAAGTAAACCGTCCCCTCCGCTAACAAGGACCAGTTTTCATTTTACAACTGCGTCAAGGCGCCTACATGTTTGGCGATTGAACCACAGCGAACAGCCCCCAAAACCCATAATGGCTGCCGAATAATCTTCTCTTCAAGAAAATGTCTTTACTAACACTTCACATTGTTATATTACCTAACTCCTCTCTCCCTATATACCTGCGGAGGCTAAGCCTATGGAGGCTCAGCCCAAGGAGTCACAGCCTGTGGGGACTGAGCTTATCGAAACTCATACTATAGAGGCAGAAAGTAGAGATAGTGGGTTGGAGGAAGTCGAGAAGAATGGTTGACAGCTTATAACAGGTAGTAAGAGAAATATGGTTAATAGGATGAAGAAGCCCGACACTTTAGAAATTGTGGGGGAAAAATAGATTTGACCTGTGTCCAGAGTTAGGAGGAGAAGAGTGCAAGCTCACAGTCGTCTTGGCGTAGTACTTGTTGGGGCTTTAGATTAATTATCACTTATCAATTATAAATAAAAATGTTCGGTCAGCCGTGCGGTCGCCAATCTGCTGATCTTTACTAGTTAGGTAAACTAGAATTGTAGTCAGAGAAAACAAGTAAGCAAGTACTGAGAAATACACAGCAATTCAGCTTTCACAGTTCACTCACATTTATTCCTCCGAAACTACAAATATCTAAGCAAGCCAGCAGATACTTAAAAACTAAACTTCTTCTCCAAAGAATGCAGGTTCGAGGATAATCAAGGATTGTAACATTCAATACAAGCCCCGTAATTAATTATTACACAATCGACGTAATCCAAATCAATAGCAGTTCCACATACACAGTTTATGGGAAACCAGTTCATTCAAAATAACCTTCATAGTCCACAAAAATACCTTCAGAATGTCCACACAATGTCTTACAACTCTGAGCCTCGGTTAAGCGTCACACACACACACATGCTCCCGGCCGCGGCATATAAGCTCTCGCTGACCGTAGCTTACTCTAACGTCGCCAATACAAGACTGTTTCAAAGCGCGCTAAGTAATCGCTCAACACCAAAGGCATTACATTTACTTCTCAGATCACAATTTATACTAAAATTATATCCGTAATTTCAACGGTTATGTTACACTCCCTAACTAACAACCTTGTGATAATTGATCTGGTTTCAGATAAAATTGATCAATTATCAAAAAAAACTGTTATGTCACACTCCCCTGGTTGGGATGTGGCGAAAGTTGGCATTGAAAAAGGTATCAACTTTCGTCATTACAGACCACTTCTGTTAACATTTACATAGAAACATGGGCACATACCAATACATATTACCAAACATAACGCTAAGTCTGCGTGGCTGCTTGCTTACACTTACAATAACAGAAGCAAATACACATTAAGTTCAACAAACATACAAGAAAAATGTTACACACCAGACATATCAGAAACAGTAAACATAAGAAAGGAAAAAAAACCACTGAACACAAAATAGAAAAAAAAAGGACATGAATTAGTATTCAATAGCAAGTTGACAGCTTGCTGTCAAAAACATCGCTTTCAATGTAAACACCAGCTACACACAGGTCAATGACCTGTACACCTTTCTGCTTTAAGCATCACATCACACGCGTCACTTCACTCACTTTACCACACTTCTTCGTGCTACTACATTACTGCTCGCGTCTTCGAAGGTAAAAGGGAAAATAGGGTTTATAGTGATACAGAGATTTTCTCTCAGAAAAAGGATTGATAATTGAAAAAAAACATAAGAAATAAAATATGAAAATAACAGGACAGGATTACTTGTTTTCTTAGTCTGGTCACAATCGGGTAAATTGATACTTGTCCGACCACCTTCCTCCGTCTTCCACCTTATAGACTTTCTGTCAATTTTATTTTCTTCATTTATTTTCCACCGTATAGATTTTCTGTCGACTTTAATTTCTTCATCTACAAATTGAAAAGGTTTTTGTCTACCAGTTACTTCTTCATATCTTCCGCCATCAAAAATGACTGATTCAGCTAAATTATTGCTTCCGAGTGAGTGACCTAACTCGCTCGCTTGTTTTTCCGCGCTCGCCAGTGTTGCGGCAGGTCAAAACTTTTTTGGCACAGGTTCCAACAGTGCTCCGGTATATGCTAGTACGCGCCGACTGTCGGTCACTGCTCCCGCTCCAGTCACTATTGTCATAGCCATATGGCTGTCGTACTGTTTTGATTCTATCCAATTTTACTTCTCCCGTATTTACAGATAAAAATCCCTCCACTTCAATCTTTATAACCTCATTCTCCCGTAATCTTGACTTCTCCTCTGTAAGAGCATCATAAAAAAATTCCTCCGCTACTTCAAAAAATCTCTCTTTTATATCGTCTTCCACAAATTTCTCCTGACGCCCTTGAACGTCTGTTTCCGCAGCCATAAGTACTTTTACAATTTACTTCAACTTCATCCTTTAAAACATTACCTAATATAGTGTCAAAAATAAAAACTTCTTCCTGAATTTTCTTCTTCCTTAATCCTCCGCTTCCGTTCTGTGAAATTACGTCCGCATTTGGCCTCTTAACCGGTTCTGCCCCTGATGAGGCCGCGACAGTGGCAGAAATTAGTTTAAACAATTTTCACCACTCGCAGCTACTGTGGCTACCCTCTGTTCTCTGTTATGAGGTTGGTTGTCATGGTACCGTTGGTGTTGATTATTAGTTTCTGTCTCTACAGCTTGGTTATTTGGCTCAAAATTGTTTCTCTGCCTAGCCCCGTGTTGGTATGTATTTACCGGTTGTTGTCGGTTGTTCCTTCCTTCTTCTCTCCAGTAACCGCCTCCCCGTGCACGCCTATCCTGAAAGTGTCTATAACCATTCTGAAACTTCGACTTGTCTCTCCTCATCCTCTCCTCCTGGACATCCAACCTTCCCAACATGTCTATGGCATCCTTAATTGAACATATTTTATGGCTGGTGAGAATAAATTGCGTTTGTTCGGGTAGGCGAGCCGCAATAATTTTAACATATTCTTCCTCACTGTGGGGTTGATCTAGGTACCTACAAGATGAGTAACACCTCATAAAAAAATTAGTTTGTGTCTCTTTATTCGGATCGTAATGCTCGCCCAACATTAATTCGGATTTCACGGCAATCTGTCTTTCTGCCGACCAGTATAGGTTTAAAAAATCTGTTTTAAACTGAGCAAACGTTTCAAAACGGTCTTCGAATTGATCAGCCCAAAGACGAGGTTCTCCTCTCAAATGTTTAATTACCATTCTAATTTTATTTTCTTCACTAGCCATCAGGAAAGGTGCGAAATTTTCAAAATTTCTAATGAACTTTACAGGATGTATACAATTCTTTCCGGAAAATTCCTCCCAATCTATCTTCTCATCATTGACTTTAACCGGAAAAGCTGAGGTCTTTATAACTTCTTGGTACTTGCCAAGCTCTTCCCTAACTACATTGGGGACTTGTTTTACTAGTTCTTGTTTCACCACTAGGGGGGTATGTAGTTTCACCTTCTCAACCTCTTCATAAACCTTTCCTACGTCAGCTGCCAGCCCTTTGACATCACCCTGAAATGTTTGCATCTGATCTTCAAGGCACCCTACGCGGTGGCTCTGACTGTCGCTTTTTTCTACTAACCGTAGATATTGCGCCTGTAAGGCACCGGTATCCTGGCGCAAACCACTCGTTTCCTGCTCAACCCGTTGTTCTAACTTGTACACTTGAGAGGACAACTCCTCCGTCCGACCAACGCACCTAACACTATACTCTTCAAGTTTTCTTTCTAACTCCGCGATGTGCAATTTCTGCTCCTTGACTAAGCTATCGTGACGAACTTCTGCGTCCCTTTCCATTACTTCAAGTCTACCATTAAGGGTTTCAAATTCGGAATGAAGTTGATCATTAGAGTCCTTAAAGGTTTCAAATTTGGAATCAAATTTAAAATCAAGTTTATCATGAGAGTCCCTAAGGGTTTCAAATTTGGAGTCAAGCTTAGAATCGAGTTTATCATAAGAGTCCCTAAGGGTTTCAAATTTAGAATGAAGTTGAACATTAGAGTCCCTAAGGTCTTCCATCAACCTAGCCAGCATTTCAGCCATTTTTGGCTCCGTCTCTTCCCCCATTTCAGTAAGTTTCTATTACAAATCCAACGGGAAAATCCAATTATGATAATAACTCAGTTGCTTTACTTCCCCCTTTTCAATTCACAGCAAACAAAACCAATACAACGCTGCTATTCATGAAACTCAGTCAACATATCAGAATTAAATGCATGCAAACTGAAACCAACTACTTGTGCTGCGTCAACATGCGGTAAGTGTCACCAGAATGACAAAGGAATGGGCAAAAAGGAGAGTAAAACTCAACTCGGTTTTCCTTCCTATATGCGACTCGAAATTATAGGAACAAAATATTAAAGGAACGGAACAGATAGGAAAAGACGCTTCGCAGCAGCTCGCTAGCAGCAACTTAGCTTTGGTGTCTTCAGTCAGGTCTGCTCGGCTCAGCTCGGCTGGTCGCAGGTTGGCTCGAATCAGCTGCTCCGGCTCGGCTTCCTTCGGCTGGTCTCGGCCACCCTCGTGTCGGCTGCTCCGGCTCCGCTCCCTTCGGCTGCTCTCGGCTCCGCTCGTGTCGGCTGCTCCGGCTCCGCTCCCTTCGGCTGCTCACGGCTCCGCTCGGAAATACTCGTCGAGTTCATGCGCCACCTACACTGGTCTCAGAGTAGATTATCTTCGCTCGCCGTCTTTGACTCACTGCCTCGTGTCGTTGTAGTGTTATATCTTCCACTTTGACTATTGTCGTCTTCGCGCCCAATTGTCACTTTATTCTCACTTCGCCGTAATTTATCCTTTGTCCTCTTTATCCTCGTGTGTATGCTCGGGAATTGAAAATTAATTTCTCCTCCAGATGCCTGTTTAACCACACGTCCTGTCACTGAGGCGCCATGCAAGCTCACAGTCGTCTTGGCGTAGTACTTGTTGGGGCTTTAGATTAATTATCACTTATCAATTATAAATAAAAATGTTCGGTCAGCCGTGCGGTCGCCAATCTGCTGATCTTTACTAGTTAGGTAAACTAGAATTGTAGTCAGAGAAAACAAGTAAGCAAGTACTGAGAAATACACAGCAATTCAGCTTTCACAGTTCACTCACATTTATTCCTCCGAAACTACAAATATCTAAGCAAGCCAGCAGATACTTAAAAAACTAAACTTCTTCTCCAAAGAATGCAGGTTCGAGGATAATCAAGGATTGTAACATTCAATACAAGCCCCGTAATTAATTATTACACAATCGACGTAATCCAAATCAATAGCAGTTCCACATACACAGTTTATGGGAAACCAGTTCATTCAAAATAACCTTCATAGTCCACAAAAATACCTTCAGAATGTCCACACAATGTCTTACAACTCTGAGCCTCGGTTAAGCGTCACACACACACACATGCTCCCGGCCGCGGCATATAAGCTCTCGCTGACCGTAGCTTACTCTAACGTTGCCAATACAAGACTGTTTCAAAGCGCGCTAAGTAATCGCTCAACACCAAAGGCATTACATTTACTTCTCAGATCACAATTTATACTAAATTATATCCGTAATTTCAACGGTTATGTTACAAGAGCCTCACATAGATGAAGGAGTAGGTAAGATACAGCAGGACTTTAGGAAAAAGGGCGTGCTAGGCAAAAATAGGAAAAAAAGTTTCTGCTACTAGGTAGTAGCCATGGGAGCGGTGTAGGCCCTATTCTGCAGGATCATTTAGGTACAGGTTACCAGGTTACTAGTTTTTTCAAACCTAGTGCAACGTTAGATCAAGTAATATAGGATATAGGTTCACGTTGTAGGAGTTTCACTAAGGACGATAGAGTAGTGGTAGTGGGAGGTGTGGATAATGGTATTGATAGAAACGCGAGTTATAGTACGGTATAGAAAGTGACCTAAGGAAGGTAGTGAAGGAGGCGCAGAATACCAGGCTGGAACTGATGTAGGTCCTAAGTCGCCATGACAGGACAAATTTGAACTATGCTGTGAGGCGGGTAAATATGGAAACGGAATTGCTACTTGAGAAAGGTTTTAGTTCCGTCTTGGGCCTGTAAACACCATTGGTAGGTAGGGTTTCACCAGGCATAGCCTACACCTAAATAGAAGGGGTGAGGTTGTGCTTTCTGAGTTGTTAGCAAAAGCAGCAAGGGAGCCCATTTCCAGTGATGATGGCGTCGGGGCTGTGACTTTTTTAGGTTAGGGGCTGCTGGTGAAGGGATTGAAATAGACGATCAAAGTGGTACTAATTGCAGATCCATGATGGGAAAAATCACAGATGTTAAAGACATAGATGAAGTTGCTGAAACAATAACAGACTAGGGTAAAACTGGGAAAGAGGAGGTTAGTGCTGAAAATATAAAGCCAGTTATAAGGGTGTTATTGGTGAACTGTTGAAGTATAATGAACAAAGTAATCGAATTTGTAAGCTTTAAAAGAAGAAGTACTAGACATGGAGGTTTCTCCCGATGGTTACAGAGTGTACCGCAGAGATAGAGGAGCAATTGGTAGAGGAGTTTTCATACTCGCTCACAAAAACTACTTCACTGGTGTTCATAGATCATGACCATGAGTTACTTGGGGTAGATTTCTGGGGTTATAAAAAAGGAAAATCAGGATGATGTCTGCTAACCGCAGTGGAAGAATTACAATTGAAGATGAAGCTCTTGGGGAGAAATTAAATTCACACTCAGATATCAGATGTAAGGATAGAATGGTCATTATTTGTGCGGATTTAAATTACCAGGTATAAACTGAGGAGGAAATAAGATCAATAACACAAGGGAACAGAGATTTGTAAATACCCTAATAAGGGAAGGAGGATTTACACAAGTAGTAGAGCAGAACACTAGGAGACAAAATATTTTCGATATATTCCTAATAAAGCCCGATGATAACATTGTGGGGTGTCAAGCAACTGAAGGAATAAGTGATCATGAAGCAGTTCTGATGGATATTAGAGGATTCAGTAAACCAGGAGCCAAAATTGTAGGGGGAAGTAGGTACAATTATAAAAAGGCACAAATTTCGAATTTGAAGAGATATTTCATAGAAAATTTCAGCAAATGGAAGGAAGGCACAAGTACAATAATGTCAAGGTGGAAAGAGTTCAAGGAGATAGTAAGAAAGGGAGAAGAAAAATTTATTCCAAAACAGAAAATAAAGAGAAGTAAAATACTTGTATACTATAATAGGGAGGTGATGAAGCTGAAGAGCTTGGTAAGAAGAGAACATAACAGAGTTAAGAGACACCAGGGTGGTAGGGAATATTTAAAACAACTAAACAAGGACTTAATACTAGCTAAGAAGGTGGTTAAAGATGGGTTTATGAAGAGTATTGTCAGTGCTGGGGGACCATTGACAGATGCATCTAGAAATTTCTATGGCAATGTAAGAAAACTGAGGAGAAGGGAGGGTGTTAGGGCACTCATAGATAAAGATGGAGAAGAAGTTACTGGGGATTTCAAAAATGCAGATATCTTAAGGAATTTGTTTAGTGAGAGTATTGGGGACAATGAATTAGAAACGGGAGGGTCTAACTCGGAGAACAAGCTTAACAACACAATTAGAAATAAACAGAACAAAAAAAAATTAAATCTATTCTGAGGAAATTATGAAGGAAAAAAGAAAACAGAAAAAATATAATGGGCCTGGTGTTAATATTACTACAGATATCTTAAAGCTAGCCGGATGTGACATTGTACCTTATCTTGAAATGTTATTTAAATTGAGTCTGGATACTTGCTGCATACCACAGGACTGGAAAAGTGCAATAGTAGTGAAGGTACATAGAGGAGGGGTGAGAAATAGAGTCGAAAATTACAGGCCAAACAGTTTGACGTCTGCGGTAGGTAAATTAATGGAGAGATTGATGAGTAAACATATCAGAAATATATAATGTGAGGAGCGTAAGTGGTTTTCAAGTAGGCAACATATTCATGCGAATCTCAGTTGGTGGGATATATGCAAGATATTTCAGATGAAATGGACCAGGGAGACCAAATTGATATTGTAGCACTAGATCTTTCAAAGGCTTTTGACAAAGTGAGCCATAAAATTGTAGTTAAAAAAGTAAAAATTATTGGAGTGGATGAGAGAGTATTTTTTTAAAACTGTTTAACGTCTCTTAACAGCGAGGTCTTTAGAGACGGGAAAGGATGGGCGGCAAGGAATGGTAAGGCATTAGGCCATGGCGTTTCGAAGGAAGCATCCCGGTATTTGCCTGGAGTGATTTTGGAAACCATGGAATACCCAAATCTGGATGCCCGGACGGGGATTCGAACCACCGTCCTCCCGAATGCAATGCGAGAACGCTAACCGTTACACCACCACACTCGGTGGTACGAGAAAGTGATTTACTGGCTAGACGAATGTATAAAAGGTAGAAAATTAGGGTACGAAATGCAGTATCAATGCAGTAGTGTATTGGGAATATTGCATTTCTTTATTCTAATGAATAATTGTGTTGATATTTTGCAATCAGAAATTGGATTGTTTGCAGATGATATAATGCTATGTAAAAGGCTCAAAACGGTAGAGAACTTTAAACAGTTGCAGGGTGATCTGGACAGGATATCTAGTTTGGTTGGTAAACATGGGATGAAGATATATGCAAAGAAGTGTATGTTTTTTATACACACAAATAAAAAACTAAAGGTTGATTATGATTACAAAGAGGGGGGGGCAATAATTGCTTGTTGAAGACTTGAAATGTAAATTACATTTGATAACAAGTTTAACTGGGCAGGACACATTTGTCAGGTAGAAGGAATTAGTTTAAAAATTTCGCACTTTTTGGAGAGAGGGATGAGGGGATTTACTAGAGAAGTAAAGGAATTGGGTTACAAAACTTTTGTCACACCATTGCTTGAATATGGTAGTGTAGTATGTGACCCACATTTTGAGTGTCAAATACAGGAGTTGGAGAGGGTGCAAAAAGGGGTTACTAGATTTGTTTCTGGAAATTAGTTACAGATATGATAAAAAAGCTGGATTGGGATTCATTGCAAGACAGGAGGAGGGTGAAGAGGGTCATGGGAGTGTTCAAGTTATGAGGCAAGGAAAGATATTGGTGTAAGAATTAAAAGGGAAAGGGATAAGATGACCATGATCACAATCTGGTACTCGATTTCAGGCACAAAGGAAGATTCTCTTTTCTTGGGGAAGGGTGTCAGGGATAGAAATAAGTTACCAAGAGAAATGATGAATAATTTACCAAAAACGTTGAAAGAATTTAAAGTTCAAATTTGCCGTGGTAAAATGTAGGTGGGTTTAGAGAAGAGGGAATATGGGTGGTAGGAGAGATTGCCATCGGAGCGTGCGTTCCATTGCAATTTAATTAAATATTATTATTGCTCTTAATTAATTCTTAGTATTAAAGCTTACAGTTGTCTTGTATGTTCCAGTTTACCCATTCTTTTCATGTTATCATCTTGTTAATTATAATTCATTTTAGTCGCACCGATCACCATTTCCTCATTAGCATTCCCGTCACTCCCGTGACGATACATGATACTGAAGATGTGGGAGCCAAAAATTTTGGTAGTCAAACATTATAATAACTATAACAGATGTTGAAATTCACAAAATGTCTTTTTATGTCTGTTATTTAAGACTAATATGAACAGCCTTAGCAAGGCATATATATCTACATGTATTTGTAACAAGTAATTACACAGAAGATACGCAAGCTCTAGCAATTGGTGTTAGGTCACACTGATATGACAGATGGATTAGCTATCGGATGCGTTTCGTTTCTCTTCAGCGACGAGATTTTTACTTATAGTATATATATTGCAATTGCTTAATTCAGTTTTCTGCAGTTTTGACCTGTACGGTTTTTAAAACATTAAAAATTCTTTCGAATACCATCTGGGCTATTAAATGTACTAATTTTTACAATTTTGATTATATTTAATCAGAAAAGTTTCCCGCCTCAGTTTGTTCTGTTGAGTGTGTATGCGGGTGATAAGAAAAGATAGATGATAACATTTTATCTGTCATGCTTTGTTTTAATTTTCTATGATATAACTGTCATTTTTGTTTCTTGATAGAGTTATTTATCAATCCTTATTAACCTAAAAGAACATGGGTCAGAAATTTTTAGATATTTGATGTCTATTTCTTTTATGAAATTTAGTTTTTATTGTTATTATTATTATTATTTGTTCACAAACTTACATTTACTTTATTAGATGTTGCTACTGTTGCCGCCTTTTCGCGATTACATGTGTAATTTCTTTAACTGTGTAAATTTTTAATTGTTTTAGAAGATTATTTATAACTGGAAGTGATGTTATTGTTTTGAGAACCAGTGAATAAAAATTTAATTTACCCTATGTTTTATGTCTATCGTAAATGTGGTATCATTGGTGAAAACCATATACAAGTATACGTTCCATTGTTAAATAGTGAGACAGTATTGTCAACGTCATATCGTAACGTAATATTTCCATAAATATTTGATTTTGAATATGGCGTGTAAATTCGTTGAACAATGTTCAATTTTTGGAAACCTTATGAAGTCCTTCATATAATAAACAGTAATTTATGCTATTGAAACTTCAATTGGTTTTTGATACATTGTTGTTGGTAACCATTGTGTGGGTCTTTGTCAATTACCAAACGATATCCCATTTATAATAATTTCAATATGTTTTGCTTAATTTATTTTTTTTTTTTGCTTCTGTATCTTTCTTCATAGGAAATGTTAATTCAGAAGTTATTTGGATATTTGACTAATTCCTAGTGTCGTTCTGAAAATTTTTGTGTTCTTTACAAGAGTAAGCGGATTATATAATTCTTGATAGCGTCTCAGCTTAGTGGTTATGCGATTGTTTGAATCCCATAGTCAACAGGAAGCGTAGTCGTCTAGAACTTAAACGGAATATGTTGGAAACTACAAATTTTTGCACGTTATGTATTTTGCTACCTCAAAAACGAATATCATTTTCAAAGTTATATTTCAGGTAGTTTACATGGAAATAATGGACGGGGGAAAAGTCTACCCCTGGGTGTGAAATGTCGATGCTTATATATTGGCAAGTAGAGGACTAATATTTTAATTTCAATTGTTTCCACTGTCATATAAAGGAACGAATGCTACTCAAATATATCAATTTTTGTCGATTTTTGTTACCAGGTTAACTTAACAATCAGTGTACATAGAAATCTGAAATTTATCCGCAATATCGATTATAACTTATATTTAAACATAAAATACCATAAACATTTACTTTATGTTCTGTAATTTTCTCTCGGATCTCGCAAAGACTTGATACTCATCATGACTCATAATTTAAATTTCTAACGTTTCAGTTGGGTGCTTAGAAGAAGTGATTGTCAGTTCTGGAGTGATAAGCAAGGTTAAGTGATGCCATCTGTTTGCGATTCGTGTAACTTGTGTGCCCTTCATTTGTGTATATTTATTTGTGGTTTATCAGTTGGAAATTGGGGAACATCCCAGCATTGGCCTAAGTAAGCTTCTTCCAGAGAACTGAAGTATGTTAAAAGTGGTGATGGTTTATAGACCAGACAGCAATGTCATTAATTATTTTCCTAATACAGTAGTGCCTGTCGTCTTTGAAGCACAGGATAGACGAGTTCAAACCAATTAAGCGCGTTTGATTCATAAAGTAATTACTTTAAGAGAATATAAATGAATAGATCTTGAACTTAAGCAAAAAAACTCCAGACAAACAACAAATTTACAACAGTTAGTTTAATTCACGAACCTAAAGTTACAACATATACAGAAAATAACCCAATGGTACCAAGAAATCTGTACGAATAATGCTGAAGGCAGGAAATACAAATCAAGGAATCGAAGGGTTTAGTGGTTAGAATGGATGGGTTGTTAGAGAGACTTGACGGTGCCACGTTGTGGTATAAAAAGTCATCGTCTGATTCTATATGTTACGGCCTTCTTCCGCGTAAAACGTCTTCTGCGAAAGACGAAGATAGTACTACGTCGGTTAAAGCAGACCTTCTCGGACACTACGTTCAAATGAATCCGTGGAAAGTTTTCATGGTGTGGCAAGTGAGCTTATCTGGACCCTGGATCAGCGAAAACTGTGATAAATTAAAACGTAATACCTTTTGTAATAAATGTGCAAACGAGCCCTCAGATGTTAAAGCAAATATCTATACTACTTGTGTAATTTCTGCCAGCGACCACGTGACAGATCGATTAACTTTCGCCTGATCGGATCTGTGTGGAAGGAAAACTGAAGTTTGAGAGATTACTATTACGTGTGTGAGATTTTTACGGTACATGCTCCCTAACTGTTACAGTTTTAGTGAAATTATGAATTTACAGTTACTTTGTTTAAACGAACTGTGCTTTAGCGACCGGATATTCCAGCTTCCACAGCAGTTCCCATTCCATTCAGCGCGTAGCGTAGCATAGTGGAATAGGTCAACTGAAGGAAACGATATCATGAAACACCATGATGTCTGGCTGAGATTTTGTGGTGCGCCATCGCTATCCTTCGCTCTAAAACTGGCTTCAATACTAAAAATTGACAAAGTTCATCAACTGTAAACTTTATTCAATTAACCCGTTCACCTTCTATGTTATACTGATAGTTGTGCTTGTGGACAACTCTGTTGTTAGTATCACATGTACACTAAAATTGCAGACTCCTGGTAACACAGAAAAAGATTCGAATTGTATTCAACTACTTGTAACCGCAACTCTAACATAACTTTTGATACGGTTAAAACCACCAAGAGAAGAGCAATAAAAATTGGACTTAACATTAAATATATGTTTAGTATTTTTACATTTAAGATCATCTCTAGACCGAAATCACTTGACAAAAACTGCTCTTCAGCGAAAAGGGAACCATAATTCCGCAAATTATGTATAAAATATTCTGCCAAATCGGTTTACTAAAATTTCAATAGTTAAAATGTCCGAAATACCCTACTACTCCTTCTCCTATAAATGTACGTTAATGTTAACATATTCAGGACTCCCACACACAAGTAGTTTTAGGAGCGTACTGCTTTAATATTTGATTCCAATTTCTACACTACTGGCTCCAAATGAATATTAAGTAACTCCACCTTAAGTGGAGAGGCAGGAAGCGATATTTCTTTGATAATGATGGCCCACCAGATCTATTTTGTATGAATTATTGCAGAAAACTAACACTAAAAATTTATCTATTCCAGTGCCAAAAGATTCCTAAAATATTAAACGAAATAATATGGGAAAATGAATTTCGGAAGAATTCGTGTACTTTTATGAACTGATGTGTACAAGATAAAAATCGTTTTAATACTGAGAAATTTATGCGGACGGATTTGAAAGTTGTGATAGTATATATTTCATACGATTTAATAAATTCGCCTAACACTTTTTTGCGGCCACGTGCAAACTAGTTAAAATAAAGATATTTCTGCCATAATTTTCCAAGCGTCGAGGGGAAAAAAGATTGTGGAAAAAGTCCTGGTAATTTACTTTTTCATGTGTATGGTATCACAAAATTTTGAAATTGGAGGGAATTCTTTCCAACCCAACAAATAAAAATATTAATTCAGCGATATTTCGCCAGTATACAAACCAGAGAATGCTGCCACAAAAATGACAACCATCTGCTTTAGATTTAGTACAGTTGGCAAGGAGACTCCAAAGAAGCACTTGCTATTTCTTTTTGGAGCGTTCAACTTGTTGAGTTGATGGACATTTACAAAATGACTTGGGCATTAGGCTTCATTTTCATTTGCCCCACTCTGTATCTGCAGTCGGCCATCCTTCATTTACAGCTGATGCTTATAACATGCAGTCATGTACCAGTAGTGTGGTAATCCTTCAGTCATGCAGTTTGTTCAGTTACTAATACTGCTAAAGGAATTGGTAGAAGTAGGAACTATGTTCTCATAGTATTGATGACAGATAATAAATTCCTCGAACAATGTTTCGTTGCAACTGCTATATTTTTTATTATTCACAAACAACAGTATTGTAGAGGCTAAATTCATGAATGAAGAATATACCACCAGTTAGCCGAATAATTCTTAGTTCATTTTTGTATATTGGCAAAGTAAAATATTAGCAATTCTTAAATTTATTTTTATATTAATATTTTTATTGTATGTATTAAATTATTTATTTAATAGCACGTCAATGAACAGCACGCGGCCGAGAATTTATTATCTTCGAGTGGAATTAATGTCAATACATGCTGACTTAATAATACCGATTTGAAATAGTACAAGAACGGTGGAACAAAGGTGATCTGAGGTGTAATAATCACCAGAGCAGATTGATAAAGGTAAAGTGGTAAAGAAATACCCAATCTTATGTTGGCATAAAACTTACAAAACGTACTGATATCCCAGCAATACAAATAAAAAAAAGTTGTTAAATAAAACCTAATAATAGCAAAAACTACTGAAACCTGGAAAGAAAAATTAAAAGTAAATTATATTAATTTGGTGTTTCTTTTTAAATATTTAGGGATCTGTTGCAGTTTTTAAAAGAAATGACGTGTTTTCAGTATTTTAGGAATTTGCTTTGGTAGAGGTGTTGAACGTGAGAATACCAGGTTGTTTAATGATACTGATTTTCTTATTTAGCCTTTAGTACCACCATAAAATGGAACGGAGTAGTAATATGAAATTAGTTAGAATGTCTTTCATCGTTCATCCTCTAGGTCTTGCGTTCTCCGACTGAAAGAAGAAACATGATTAAAACCTTATACGAAGGCAGTCATTTCTGTGTGCCCGTTAGCATTAAACTGGATGTGCATGAGCACACACTATTGTGAGGCACGTCTGAAGGGGAGCGAGTGCTGCTAATGACGTGAACTATTGTCCGTGCTACTAGATAAACAGGGGCAGCAGCCGTAATAACGCTCATTAAACTTAGTGACTGCTACTCGCTGCGCGCTGCCACAATAACTCCTTATTGAGGCAGCTGCCGCCACCGCGAGACCGCTCCGGCAGAAACACGAGACGACATCGATATTCCCGCAACTACTTCAGTTATGGCGGCCATTACTCACAATTACTTCGGCGGTGAGATAATGGCCTGAGAAATGAGGAATAATTTTCGATATCGTGCGGTAGTATCCTTAGAAAGATTCTTCGAGGATTTTTATTCAAAACCTCTGGCAGCAGAAGCATTACTGTACATGTTATTTAATGTTACTAGTATTGGCAATAGTTCTTCTTAGTGCTAATACGTAATTAAATTGTGTATTATGAGATTGCTGTCATCAATTCCGGTAGGTGAGAGTTTAGCCCTTTGGCCACGCATTTTGGAAGACGCGCGTTGAATGCCTGGGCTGGCGACACAGTTGTCGATATTCAATGCTTTTTTCACATATTAGTTCATGCAAATGCTGCCATGGTTTCTTCGAAAGGCGGATTTTTTTTCCTTATTCGCCATCCCCTCA
This sequence comes from Vandiemenella viatica, assembly GCA_031002005.1. Lineage (NCBI taxonomy): Eukaryota > Metazoa > Arthropoda > Insecta > Orthoptera > Morabidae > Vandiemenella > Vandiemenella viatica. The sequence continues at coordinate 238,488,155 of JARYHS010008074.1, read as the reverse complement.
TAACGCTAACTACGTTGACGAGCTGATAAGACTGACATACAAGACGAAAGGACGATTGTTGTGATGTTAATTACAAATTTCTTGTGTAACGTTTAGATAATTTTAACTTATACATCACTAGGTGATCTAGTGAGTATATATATATATAGTAGATTTTTTCACGTGGCTTGTATTTGCGGAAAAAGCTCTCGGTCGTGATTTCTTTTACTTGTAAATTAGTGCCATTGGTTTACTAGCATTTCGAATATGTAATGAATCAGCAGCGTAACTGGTATTTATATTTTTACATATAGATTCATCATCAACCATGTACCTAAAAAAATTTCTGTGCACTACTACAAACTTTCTCTTAAATTTTTCGTTCCCTGTTAAATATTTTCTGTGAACGATTGAAAAAGTTAGCAGTCATGTTCGTCTGTTACGCTACACTACTGACATCTATCGGGCTAAGAAGCGTAATAATCGATCCTCACAGAAATAACTGACAGTGTTAATATAGATTTGCATTTCTTTGTTACTGTTTTGATCAGATATTAATCTTCCGCTAAGTTCCCGGTTATGGTAACGTGATGATATCCAAACTTCAGTCTGAAATCTATGCTTTCATACAGTAAAATCCTTGTCCAAATCTGTTCAGTAGTCTTTATGTGATGTGACGTGATATTGTTCAGAAGAGATTTTTATTTTCTGCTCCCGTACTGGTGACGTTATCTGATAACACATACCTCTGATTTTGAACCGAGATCTAAGTTTTCAAACAGCAAAGACCCCCTCAAAATAAATTCAATAATTTTAAGTAACTACGTATATGACGACAGTTGATATTTCTAAACGTTTCAGTCTATAACCATGAAAAGAAACTTCCAATCCCGGTTGAAAATACAGGTTAATCACATAATCATTAGATATTACAGAAACTGTACTCACTTAAGTTCACCACGAACTCTGAATTTCACTGATACAAGTGGAACATCCTTTGAAGGGTAAAACATTTTGTGGCTAACATCACTATTGTGTCTAGACGTAACTAGTTACGGAAATAACGTTTTTTGCTGTTAATACACTTGAGTTTGATGCGTAAGTAGAATACTATACATTTGACTTAAGCTGTTTAAAATTACGTGGTCGTAAGAAACGGAGATTTATACTTATCCAGTTCCCTTTTAATTGTACACACGAAAAAGTAGGGGATAGTCAGAAACTTTATAAATCGAGCATTGATTACATAACAATTTTCTAATAATTAGTGATTTATTTCGTACTTCTGTCTTGCATTACTTACTACGACATTTTGTTTTCTCACTCTGATAGCAATGAAGTAAAACCGATTTTTCCCTCCTTTTGCTTATTTGTTCAATTCCGACGATCCCAACTGGACCAATAAAGATCTTTGACAATCTCGATGTCACTGAGAATGTAGGACACTATCTGGATCAGAGCGAAATTTTGGCATTACTTGCTTTTACATCTACTATTTATCTGGTCACCAAGAGTATTTGTAGAAATCAAGCTTCCCGAAAGTGTTTGATAAGCTTGGTTTACGGTAGCGAAATGCTTTCAATGTTTCGTAGAATCATCACGCTACGCACTTTTATTCACTCTGTTATATAGCTTTGTATGAGAATTGATAAAAATAACATGTCACTCGTAATGTGCTTTAGTTTTTTCTAAGGCAAAGATCTCTAGTTAGGCTCGCTAGTTAGAGAGAGGACGCTGGGTGCACAGATCTCTCACACTCAGTTTTTTTCATTCCTCTTGAACTATTTATTAGTTCCTTCGAATAGTTATCATTAGCCTGAATGAAAGACAATAATTCGAAAATTAATGTATCTGTTATATTTATTAGAAAAGTTATTCTAAATTGAAAACTGAATGCTGTGAACACTTTTCCTCAATTTTAGATTATACAAATTTTTTTGAATATATAAAAACTGATTGTCAATGCATATAATTTAATAATTCGTTTATTTGTGTACCGAACGTGTTTCACTTAATTCTTAGAAGCATCTTCAGTGGATAGTATAATTAAATGCAAATGTAAATTGAAAACCCACTGAAGATATTTCTGTGAATGAAGTAAAACGATTTCAGTAAACAATTAAATTCAGATTCGTTGACATCTTTATTATATATTTATAATTTAAAATTAATTATAATAAGAAACATAAATAAATTAACTTCAAAATATACGGTTGAAACAATAATCGCCGAACCTTGTATTTCATGTAGGTTCATAATCATCTGAACTATTCGATTAAGACGCAATACAATTAAAAGCGAGATTCAAATAATTTATTACCCGCGTCACACTAAAAAAAAAAAGAAGCCCTGGAGTTAAGTATTATCCACCCTGCTGTGAGTTTAGGATCAAAATAAATACCAGCTATCAGAAACTCGGGTCGATATCAAATTGGTTTAATTTTTCACTGCACGTTGTTGACATCTCCAAGAGTTATCTCCACTAAACACAATGTTGAATCCAGCTGCTCTACGATGGCACCTAGAATAAAGAAACTTGTTATAACGAGACACAAAGCAAATTTCCAGGTATTATTGTTCATGTAAATTCCTGGTTTTAGCCAACCTGTGACGTACCTTTGTCATTTTTCATCATATGTAACTGAGGTACTCATATAAAGCGATGAGGGAACCTTGAGAAAACGATCGTAGAAGCTTTAGTGTTTTACGGGACGTAAAGATAAGTTCGCAGAAAAATAATACATTACCTGAAACTTACAACTGAATTTAAGGCGAATTAACTGAAATCAGCAAACCGTTTTTTCAGCAGGTGGTACGTTTAATGGTCAAATAATATTTTTAAGAACTAAAGACTTACGGCGAAAACATCTGGTTATTGTTACTAGCTCAGAACTGATAGGCAGTAACTAGTTAAAAAAAGAAGACATTAAAGAACAAAATGGAGTAGAAACGGATGTGGGAATCGCAGTTGGCTATAATTGTCTCCATACGGCACCAAGCCTTCTCCTTCCTTCAGGAACAACAAATATGCTATAAAATTTTGGTACATCAAAATGTTTGATCAGCATACTTAAAAATATTAAGCATTTTACAAGCTGTGCATGAGATTCATTACCCATCTGGCTGCATGATTATGATCGTCATTGCTTCCATATTGTGTACCCATTACAAACTGTTACGTGTAAGAACACTTATGTGTCGTTATTGCAGTGCTTTCTATTTGTGACTTCATTCAAATGGGCCTGTCTCAGAACTCAAATATACTTACTAACATCTCCTACCATAACTTCGACACACTTTTTATTCACTTCTGCTCCTAAATTTAAAAACAAGTTCATCTTGTAAATAAGAATTACAAAGAGAACCAAAGTACTCTCTGTAACGTAGTATCTTTCTAGTATTTAAGCTTCACCCCTACTAGTCATAGTTGCTTCCTCCTTGTTATTAATTTATGAGTTAAATAACGGTATTAATAAGATATTACTAGACATTTCAGCTATGAATCTACGCCTTACGGATCCAGAAGCTGTCGTATACTGATTTTAAACATCTATTGTGATGTAAACGAGATCTAGATAGAACTAATATCGCTATCTTCAAATAAATAAATCCAAGTTAGTGAATGGTTACACTTCTCTTAGTTGTCAGAATTTAGTCTTAAGTTGCTCATCGTCGCTGGACGTGCTGTAGTCGGCGTTAAGAATTTTGTCACTTGCGCCGCAAGGCAGTCCGTCGAGCTCAACCACTTTCTCCGACTGTCACCGCAGACACTGTGCATTAGCCTTGAGCGTGGGCCGACCCGCCAGACAATGTGAGTCATTAGCGGCGATGAGTCAGGCAGCAACAGCAGTCTTTTGTCGCCGAAAGGAGTCTTGGTGAGCCACGATCCAGCAGGCGCCTTACAAACCTACTTTCGGGAGTCATTGTTCTGTCTATGCGGCTTCTTACTGTACATGCCTCGAGTTTCCAGAATCCTTGAAAGGAGAATAATAATCAAACACGTAACCCTGCGATTACTTCTTGGAGTTTTAGTACGCAACTTTCGAAACAACATGCAACGTTAAGTACCAGAGTTTCCTGGCAGTTAGCTTCCTGAGTTTCGTTTATGATGTAGTGATTCTTATCTTAATTACCTTTTGCATGGAGCATGCGAACACATTTAAGTGCACGGCGTATGGTACTTAAAACAGCTTTTCCGGCTTCAGCTCTGCATTATAAATAAGAAACAACAACAGAATAAAAAACAAAATCTATAATAGAACATTACAACATGTGTTAAGTGAGAATTTGAAAACTGCACATCAGTAACATCAGCTCGCAATAAAATCCTCTCGGTTGTCCAGCCGGATGGTGTTGTATAAACATGACGTTTCGACAGGTAGCTCTGCTGTCTTCATCAGGTTTCAGGACTTTCTAGCTGTCAGAAGATGACTGTCACCAGTTTAGGCGGTGACAGTAATTTTAAAAAATAATCGGGAGTAGATATTTTAAGACTACTGAAGCTTATTCCACTTCGATTCTCCCAAAAATAATGTGGTATATTGACTTGAAAATACGCACTTCGGATCTTCTGTGACGTACGTTGTAATTCCCAGAATCTGAACTTTCGGAATTTGTGTATATATGTATGTAATTGATCAATTGCGGTGGAGCGTATGCTCCGGTGTCAACCATCCTTCTCCCTTCCTCCTCGAACCCGCTTTTGCCCTCAACCAATTTTTACTTTAAATTCTTTCAGTATTTTCGGTAAATTATTCATCACCTCCCATGTCAACTTATTCCAATCCATTACACCCATTCCTATAAAAGAAAATTTTCCCACAACCTTATGCCTGAAATAAAGTGCCAGCTTGTGGTCATGGTCATCTTTTCTCTTCCCAGCTCCTCTCTGAATTTTCCCACCAATATCTTTCGCTGCTTCATCACCAATATAGGCCTTGTTCATTTGAAAAACCCTCGTCACCCTCCTTCTATCCTCCAATGAATTCACCTCCAACTCCTTTATCATATTAGTTACCGATTTTGGTTTTTTGGTAATTTCCAAATACAAATCTAGCAGCCCTTCTCTGCACCCCCTGCAACTCCTGTACTTGATACCCAAAATGATTGTACCATACTACACCACCATATTCCAGCAGTGGTCTGAGCATACTTTTGTCCCCCAATTCCTTTACTTCTCCAGTGCATCCCGTCATCACTCTTTCCGACAGGTGAAGAATTTTGAACCCTTCCCCTACTACCTGCATATGTGTCCTGCCCAGTTAAGTCTGCTATCAAATGTTATGCTGAGGTATTTACATTTCGGGACTTCAATAAGTAGCTCCATCCCCACTTTATAATCATAATCAACCTTTAGCTTTTTACCTGTTTTCCTAATAAGTTGGCCTTCTTTGAATTTATCTTCATCCCAGATTGACTCACCCAGCTAGTTATCTTATCTAGATCACCCTGCAGCTGTTACAGTCTTCTATTGTTTTGATCCTTTTATACAACAATATGTCATCTGGAAACAATCTAACCTCTGACAGTAAACCATTAACACAATCATTCATCAGAATAATGAACAGAAATGGTCCCAATACACTACCCTTTGGTACTCCCATCTTCACTCCTACTTTTTTTGCTACCGCATTTCCTACACTGATTTTTTGGTTTCTACCTTTTAACAATTCTTCTACCCAGAAAAGCAACATTTATCAACTGCAATAGTTTTTACCTTATTTATAACCATTTTATGTCTCACTCTGTCAAAAGCCGTTGAAAGTTCTCGTGCTACACTATAAACTTGACCTCCCCTATCAATTTAATCGGAAATATCTTGCATATAGCCTACTAATTGCGATTCACATGAATATCCTTGTCTAAAGCCGTGTTGCTGACTTGAAAATCAGTTACGTTCCTCACAGACAAGTCTGATATGGTCGCACATTAATTTCTCCATTAATTTATCTACCACTGATATCAAGCTGATGGGCCTATAGTTTTCAACCCTACTTGTCACCCCTCCTTTATGGTCCGGAATAACTATCGCACTTTTCCAGTCATCTGGTAAACAAGTTTTAAAACATCTGTAGTAATATTATCCACACCGGCCCCTTTACGGTATTTTTAACCGATTTAAAAAAGGAGGAGGTTCTCAATTCGTCTGTATTTTTTTTTTTTTTTTTTTTTTTTTTTGTATGTATGTTCAACGATATCTTCGACAATTTTGAACCGATTTAAATGAAATTTTTATAGTGGATAAGGTATACCCACAAAGTGGTCCCATATATATTTCATTGAGAAATCACCCCTTCTACCCCTTTACACCCCTTAATTATTATACAAACCCACATTTTTTATCCGATTTCAATGGAACTTTGGATATGTATAGTCAAAAATAAAGAGAAAAATACTGTCAACTTTTGGTTTGAAAAACTAAACCCCTCTCATCCTATGCCCCCCTTAATTTTTGCCAATGTTCTTTATACAAAACTACAGTCAACTCCATTTAACTGATCTCCATTAAAGAAGTTGGCATATACACGTAATTTTTCATGGAGAAGGTTTTTGAGCAAAAAAAAAAAAAAAAAAAAAAGCCACCCCATCTTCCCCTTTACACCCCTTGATTTTATATCTTATCTGATTTTGAATGAACTTTCCACATGTATACTTTAAAACAAACAGAAAAATACTGTCCACACTAGCTTTACAAAAACCAAAATACTCTTCACTTCCACACCCCGTAATTGTTTTTTTTTTATACATACCTACAATTTTTATATGATATCAATAGAAATTTACAAACATACTTTAAATCAATCAGAAAAGACAGTATACATTTGGTATACAAAACATTTGGTCTGTCTAAGCTCAACCCCTCTCCCTCCTTCCACCCCCTTAATTCTTGTAAATGTTCTTTATAAAAAGCTTCAGTTGCCACCGTTTGACCTATTACCATGAAAGTTAGCGCTTATATGTATTTTTAATGAATAAGGTTTCTGACCAAAAACTCCAAAAACCACCCCCTCTCCCATTAAGCCGTTTAATTTTTATACAAAACCACAGTTTTTGTTCAGTTCTATATAAATAGAACTTAGCAAACTTTTACTATACAACAAAAATAAAAATAATGTCAAATTTTGGTTTGCAAAAACTGAACCCCTCTCCCCGTTTCCACCGCTTGACTTTTGTCAATTTTCTTTTTAAGAAACTGCAGTCGACACCATTTGACCGATCTTTATGAAAGTTGTATTTATATATGTATTTTTTTATGGAGAAGATTTCTGAACAAAAAATTTAAAAACTACCCTAGCTCCCCTTTTACATCCCTTAATTTTTGTACAAACCCACATTTTATTCCGATTTCGGTGGAACTTCGCATGCGTATACTTAACAAATAGAAAAATACTACTCACATTAATTTCACAAAAACACAAACGCTATCCCCCTTTCTACCCCTTTAATTACTGACAAAGTTTATTATATAAAATTACCGTTTCTATCTGATTTTGAAGGAAGTATGCACATGTTTACTTCAAAACTAACCATAAATATTGTCTACATTTTGCTTAGAGAACCTCTCTCCTCCTTTCCACGCCCTTAATCTCCACAAAGAACAGTTTCTATCCGATACTGAAGGATAGTTGCACACGTATAATTTAAAAAATGTAGAACAATTGTGTTTAAATTAGGTTGCAGAAGCCCAACCCCTCTTCCCTTCTAGCCCCACCGCTCCTAATTTCCAATGTTCTTTATAGATACCCACCGTTTTATCAGATTTCGATGGAACACTGCAAATGTATACTTAAAAACAAAGAGAAACATTCTGTTTACAAATCCCAACCACTCACTTCCTTACCCCATTTAATTTTTTCAAATGCTATTTAAACAAATCTACAGTTTTTATTGGTTTTGATTGAACTTCGCACATGTATACTTTAAAACAAACAGAAAAATACTGTCCACACTAGCTTTACAAAAACCAAAATACTCTTCACCTCCACACCCCGTAATTGTTTTTTAATAGATTCCTACAATTTTTATATGATATCAATAGAAATTTACAAACATACTTTAAATACATAAACGACACTCTACATTTGGTATACAAAAGCTCAATCCCTCTTCCCCTTTAGCCCAATTGTTTACAGTTTCCAATATTCGTTACAAAAATCCACAGTTTTAAAACTATCAAAATCAACTAAGCTATTTTTAAGTCATTGCAGAATATTTATAAAATGTCTCAACATGTACTTCAGGTTTCAAATAGGACCCCAAGCTTTTTTCGTTGTGAAAATCAATTAAATATCTATATTTTCTATGTGATGCCGGAACAAATAAATATATTCCAGAGACAAATTTGTGTATGTGATATGTATTAATGTCCAGATGTTACATGTTTCAATTACCGAGCAGCAGATTTAACAGATGTTTTGATTAGATCGAAACACAGCCTGGACCAAAATGTAAACTGACATTCTATAACACAGCATCCAATTCACCCCATTCTGAAAGTTGTTAGGGTATATAAAGACAGAATGTTTTTAAAAGCATTCGCTTTAACCACTGAGCTACCAGGAAGTTTGCAAAATGAGAACTGCTGCAGCATATTTAAAATATAAAATAAACTGTAATACTACTAAAAATTTAAAAATAAATTATTTGTTTAAGAAACATAAAAACCGCCTTCAAAAAAGCACACTAAAAATTGTAAAATAACTTTATACCTTGCTTAGAAGAAAGTAAATCTAAATGGACAATCTTTTACATTACTGTTATTGAAATTTTTACATTAATTAATTATTTTTGGAGTCGGTGCCAGCGAAAGCAAGAAAAACAATAATACATAAAAAATCATGTTACTACTTACCTACAATTAATTCTAGAAACTTGTTTCAACAAAACTGAAACCTACAGATGATATACCAATATTATACTAACTATAAATCTTTTACTGCATGATGCAGCCTACTAACTGACACTGTAGCCATAGAAACTTGCCTGGAAGACCAACGAGGCCGAGCCACAGATTAAAATACCGTTAATTTGCTTCCTTAAGCTGTCTCCCGCAATAACATTATGTGCCTCATGACATGCTGCAAAATATTTGGAATTTTTGTTCGTACACTCGGTTCACCTCGAACACCAAATGAAGTTCAGTAATTCGATCTTCGCGATGTGACCGCTGGCACAGACTCCAAAAATAATTAATTAATGTAAAAATTTCAATAACAGTAATGTAAAAGATTGTCCATTTAGATTTACTTTCTTCTAAGCAAGGTATAAAGTTATTTTACAATTTTTAGTGTGCTTTTTTGAAGGCAATTTTTATGTTTTTTAAACAATTATAGATTCCTCAGTTCCTTCATGAAATCTTCATATTTAATTTCAAATTTTCTAATCTGATTACTTCTAACTGTGCAGATAGAGTCGTTTTCTGATATAACGCCTACCGTTCCTAAATTATTGTCCCTAATGGTCTCACTGAATCAGTTACTTAATAACTCTGCCTTTTTTAAATCCTCAGTTACTTTTTCTCCATCCTTACCCATAATTGTCTCAGCACCCTCTCTTCCCCTCAGTTTTCTCATATAACTATAGAAATTTCTATACGCATCAGTCTGATGACCCCTGCACCAATACTATTCTTCATAAATAGTTTCTTTGACATTATTAATTCCTTGGTTAGTTGTTTGAAGAATTCCCTGCTGCCTTGCTGTTTCTTAACTCTGTTATGTTCTCGTCTCACTAACCTCTTTGAACTCCTCACCTCCCTGTTATAGTATGTAGGTTCTGTACTGCTCTTTACTTTGGAATAAACATTTCTTCGCCCTTTTTTTTATTATTTCCTTGAACTCTTCCCACTTCATTTCCACTGTACTTGAACCATTCTTCCATTTAATAAAATTACCTCCGAGATATCTTTTCATTTCCCAAATTTGTGTTTTTTTTTATACTTGTTTCTATTTCTCCTTTCTGTTTTGACAACTGGTTTACTGATTCCCCTTAAATCCATCAGAACTGCGTTTTGATCACTTATTCCTTCAGTTTCCAGACACCCAATAGCGTTATCATCAGGCTTTATTAGGAAGATATCCAACATGTTTGGTCCCCTTGGTTTTTGCTCAACCATATGTGTAAACCCTCCTTCCCTTACTAAGGTATTTGCAAATCTTTGTTCCTTTGTGTTACATATCTTATTTCCTGCCCAGTTGACACCTGGTAAGTTCAAATCACCACCAACAATAACCATTTTATGTTCACTTCTGAATATGAATTTAGTTTCTCCCCAAGAGCCTCATCTGTATCATTCATATTCACACTGCGGTATGTAGCCAACACCCTGACTTTTTCTCTTTTATTTCCCCAGAAGTCTGTCCCAAGAAACTCATGGTCATGATATCTGAACACCAGTGAACTGTATTATTCTTTTATAACCAGTATGAATACCTATCCCGCAGTTGCTCCTCTATATCTGTGGTACACTCTGTAGCCATCAGGAAAGACCACATTGTCTAGTACTCCTTCTTTTAACAAGTACTTTACCCCTATAACTACTTGAGGTTCGTGTATCTCTATTAGGTTTGCAAACTCCATTACTTTGTTCATTATACTTCTACAGTTTACCAGTAACACTCTTATCACTGGCTGTGTGATATTTTCAGCCCCAACATTCGCCTTCCCAGATCTGCCCCCCCTCTTTTATTTTTTTTCAGAAGCTTCTTCTATTTCTTTAGTATTAGTTATTTTTCTAACTATGGATCTACACCCAGTGTCCCTTTGATTATCTATTTATATCCTCTCAACACCAGCCCCCTAATCTAAAGAAGGCACAGTCCTAACGCCGTCACCACTGGAAGTGGGCTGCCTTACAACCTAAGGTAACAACTCAGAAAGTATTTCGTTGCCCCTCCAATTTGAAACCATTCCGTACCCGCTTCGTGAAAGCAGGCTTTAATTCTTCTTCTGACCTACATTATGGTAACCATAATATCAACTTTTGGAATCATGAAAGCGAGTTTCTGAAACTACATTCGAATTATTCTAATCTATGTAGTGAATATGATATCATTGAGGCAGTTTTTTTATAGTTTAAAGTAAGGTCTACAGTCAATAAAAAGAATAATTGGTTTAAACACTGAAGTGCATAAGTAAGTTTAAGTTGAATTTATCGACCAAAGCAGAAACAACTTCTGTCATTAACGACTGCAAAGAAATTCTTCACAGACCTTTGTTTAAAATTTTTAAATCATCTCTGAAAATTAGAAAGTAAAACGTATCTATTGTTAATACAGGTGTGGTTATACACTCAGAACATGGTAAAATCTGAAATATGGTGCATTTTGCAGATAACACTAGCTTATCATTAAATGCCCCACCAATACAAACTCTCTTATACACTGCCATTGTGAATATTAAGTGATTCACATTCTTTTACAGACGAATTTATTTTTGAAATCCAACAACCTTACAGCACACAAATCAAAACATTCCCATAAATTACTAAAAATCCTATATTCACACAAAAGAGTCTATCTCACTTAGAGAGTTCACTCTCGATCGAAAACAAGCACTTCCTAATGACACTCCAAATAAAATAAACAAGTGAATGAGTACAAATAAATTAGTACTTAACGGTCAGTTTAATTTGTTTAAACAAACTATACAAAGTGCAGCTTTAATATGTAGCTTCACAAAATACCTGGTTGTGTACATTGATAAGGATTTCAACTGAAACAACAATTTTGTAAAACACTTATAAATTATTTCTGTAACTTTTACATAGAATGCTATATACGGAGTAACTGATATGGATACTAAGAGGTTGGTATTTCGCAAGTATTCATTCCTCAACAACTTAGGTGATATGTTTACCGTATGTTCAGAATTTTTTGCAGAATAAACACATGGGGATGACAGAAATTTGTTGGAAATCTAGCTATATTTTCAACCCCCATCACAACACATATATGGTTTTTGTAATAGAAAATCCCGAAAGCACCAGTCCCAATGCTGACATACAAGTCACTGTCAATTACATAGAAAATGATAACATTCTGTGGAGATAATTTATTCAGTGTACTTGAAATAAAATGTCCTAAAACAAAACCTGTAGGCCCAACTTCCAAACTAAAAGAACATTTGCTTAATATCCAGTTTTATTCTTTATAAATATTTCCTTCTTAAATTTGGTAAAAAATAGATGAATGAGAAAATAATATATGTCTTTTGGTATACATCGGGAAGGTGAGAATGTTATTCACAACCACTGACACGGTGTACGATTTTTATCGCTTTCTTTTTTCTTTTCTTTTTTTTTAAAAAAAGGAAGCCCTTAACAAGATTATCTAAAAATTTTATTAAATTGTACTTAAAACATGCGACGTTATGTCTTTGTAGTTAACACCGAAAATTGTTTATATATTTGAGGTGCCAAATAACAAACCTTCAATCAGAGCTTGGTAATATCGATCGTTTGTTATTACCAGTCTCTCGACTGGTTTGATGCAATCCTCCATCTCTTCCTATTTTGCGGTAACCTCTTCACTCCAAAATACCCCTTACCACCTATGGCCTCAATTGTCTGCTTTATATATTCTAAACTCCGTATTCCTCTACAGCTATTACCTTTGACTGTTCCTTCCGTTAACAAATTATCCAGTCCCGCATGTCTTAAAATATGACCCACCATCTCTTCTTTCTGCAATACTCTTCCATAAACTTCTTTCCTCACCCACTTCCAAAACACGTTCATCTAGTACTTTACCTGTCCACTTAATTTACCATCCTTCTGTAGCACCTAATTTCAAATGCTTCCAGTTTCCTACTTTCTGGTATTCCTAAACTCCATGTTTCACTACCTTAAAGTGCTGTGCTCGACACATAGAAGTTTAAAAATTTCTTTCTTAGTCCTAGATCAACATTTTAAACTAAAAAATTTCTGCTTTGTAAGAAGGCAATTTGCACTCCTGCTATTCGGAACTTAGCATCATTCCCACTTCGGCAACCAGCTGTAATTTTACTTCATAAGTAATGGAATTCACTTTCGTCTCCTATTGCATCAGATCCTATTTTTATATTTAATCTACTATTTTTACAAGAATTTCTGCTACATTTCATCACTTGCTTTGGTTTTTACTTAGTCCAAAATCTTCATTCAGTATTTTGTTCATGCCATTCAGTAACTGGTCAAGATCCACTGTCTGTTTTGCTAACAGGACAATGTCATTAGCAAATCAGTGTTCTCCTTTAACACTCATGGCACATTCAAATTTTTCATTCAGTTCCTTCATTTCTTCCTATGTACAAAGTTTAATATTAATAGTGAAAGACTACAACGTTCTCTAAAGTCTCAACCTGATTTCTTAACAATATCAAAAGCTTTTTCTGAAACATTAAATGCCCTAAAAGTATCTTTAATCAGGTATTGCTTCTCTTGCACCGTGGTTTTTTCCTATATCCAAACTGATCTTTACCTAATGCCTCTTCTACTATATTTTTCCATCTTTCTGTATATTATACCGGTCAGTAGTTCTGAAGCATGTGACGTTAGACTTGTAGTGTGGCAATTCTCACATTTTTCAGCTTGTGATTTCTTCGGGAGTGTGAAAATCAGTTTGGAACTTTCCTATTTCGTACCTTTTTAACATCAGTTTGAATAATGTTCTAATTCCTTCTTCTCACAGCGATTCAGAAGTTCTGCAGCAATCTCATCAATTACAGCCGCCTATTTGATTACAAATCTTTTAAATTCGGTCCTTAAAAACTGTATGTACTGTTCCACATTATCGCGGATTACATATATCTAATCTAATCATTGACATATTTGGGTCGCTGTGATAATATACCTAAGATTAGAGAAAGAAGATGCTGCATTGATGTTTATTTAATGTCCTTTCGTTCCTTCAGAAATTACAATGAACAGAGGAAAGATACGTTTTGGTGCAAAACACCTTCGTCCACGAACCGTTTGTAATTTCTGGCTATAGTTATAGTGATTTTATTCTATTTTCTAAACTGCTAAACGCATTTGAGGTGCACAAGACGTCTTCACAGTCAAGATGGATACTTCACTGACAGATTATAGTGCACAAGATAACAAACAGGTGGCACAGTTATTTTACTCCATTCAATAGTTCTAATTATAGCGATAATAGAATCCTTAGTTATAAACGCTTCACTCTAGCTAGCTTCTTTGATTGTGAGGACTTCAATCATTGCGTCATCTTTCCTCGGGAACCTTTGTTTCATTTTTGTAAATAGGCTTTTTAAATACAATGTTTGTTTTTGTTATATCGTACACGTTATTTGTTTCTTGCGATTTGTGTCTCAATTATCTTCTTTACACCCGTAGTTCTTGTAGTTTATACTTCAATAGCTTTCTTGCCGTTAGTCGTCACCGCCTTCTTCTTTAGTTTCCGATTTGTTTTATATTTGGTTATATTTACTTGTGGTCAGTAGTCTTTATTAAGTGATCGAGTGCCGGAGTATAGTTGTTAGCAACTGAGGACTTGTTGTACTGATTTTTTGTATATATTTTGAAAGAAACTTGTCGACTGATATATGTCACATACGTGACGCTATAACTGACTAATGACACATTGAAAACCAGGCACTGTGTCTTACCATAACACCTTAAGCTTTATGTATGTCATTTAAGAATGATGGATTCGATCTGTATTGGCACTCATTTAATGTCGAATTAGGACGACCCTGAACACATATGTTTTCGGTGCCAAAAGGACAGTGCACGAACAATATATAACTATTGCATACTCGAATCGCAACTTGGCATGCTCAGAGAACTGACTCAATGCTGGGTGCTTAGTCATTACATTCAACTCAAAGTTTGATGATATAGTTCTTAACTGGATGAGAGGGTGGCATGAAGCCTCTGCCTTATTATGCGCAAGGAGATTGTTTGAATTAAAGTCTTCCCTAAATTTCAACTCGTCTGCCAGAATTATTTCCTTATTAATGCAATTCCAGAACAAAGATGTAATTTGTGAAATTTATGTTAGTAAACATGACACAAATTCATTATTCTCATCTTATGTCTGACATCTCCAGAATTTCCATAGTATCTTCTTTTAGTGACGAGTTTAATTTTTTATTGATTATGTATTTCTGAACTTTTCAAATTAAAATCATTGGGTTCTGGAGTACATTAATTTAGATACTTTGATGTTTTAATGAGATGCAACTAATAACTATTTAACCTGTCCCTATATAACTGACAACATTATTTTTAAATTTATTACTTCATACTATTTCTTAATTGAAAATAAGCCTAAATATGAAACATAGAATTACTTGATTCAGAAAATATGTTTCATTGTATGATCAGGCAAAAACACATGAAAAAATGAAATAAATGGAAGATACACTAGTTAGAATGTAATAAATAGATTATGAATATGATTTATTTGTTACATATTTGGTGGTCTATGTTAACTGAATATCATATTGAATTCTAATAAATAAATTACACATTGTAAGACACAACAAATTAAAAAAATACATTTGGAATGATAGCGAAACAGTTTAAATCACCAAAAACCATAAATAAGGACCATGGTCTTTAATCTAATAATGTAGTTAGCATACATAATCGTACATCAGCATGCAACATACATCAAATAGACCAAGTTCTAGGAAACTCTGCCCAGTTAGGAGAATGCTCTACCAACTAATTTATAATCAATAATAACACTAATATAGGAACACTGGAAAAAAACTAAACATTTTTCTTGTAATATATTCTATGAGTGTGAATCCAGTTCTCTTTTTGTGATAAAAGACAAAATTATTGGAATTGTGAAATTAAATTCCGTTTTGTAACGCAAGAAATATTTAAACTATTAGTAAAAGATGAACTACTACAATTATACAAATATTTTACATAAAGACATAGAGATTAATTTGCGAGTCTACTTTTGATCTACATCGCTTCCTGTACAGTTGTATACAGCCGGCAGCATTATTGGATACCGTATGCGTAAAAATTTTACTGAATTATTTAATTTAATTTAATTCGATAGCGCGTATGTCCCGCTGGAAATTTCCCTATAATTCATTTTTTTAATGTTAAATAATTTGATTGAAATTTTCCACTGACCTACTTTTGTCCTTTATGAATTTAATTTTTAATTAATTCAGTGTTTTTGCTGAATAGTAGAACATATCTATTTGTAATTTATTCAGTCCCTGGCACCTTTACCTAAAGCAAAGAAAAAAAATCCACTCCCTAATGCCCAGAATCGAGCGCCAGCTTAAAGTTATGATCATCTCCTCCCTTTCATGTATTATTCCTAATTATTCTCCCAATTTATCTCCAAGTCTCATCGCCAATACCATATATCGCCTTCTATGTACCGTACGTTTCCGGCAACCTCTTCACACCAATCCAGCTCCATTATCATATCAGTTGCTGATTGTGTTATGCTGTTATTTCCGCAAACAAATCTAGCTGTCCTCTTTGCACACCATTCAAATTTTGTATTTGATACTGAAAATTTGGGCCCATACTGCATCACCATTTTGAAACACTGGTGTTACCAAAGTTTTGTAATCCAATTGCTACTCGTCCTTGGTAAACCCATCTACAATATAATAAGAATTTTGAATCATATCCCTAATACCTGCCTAATGTGTCTCATCAATTATGTTTACTGTTCTCCGTAGTTATAATATTTTCATTTCGTTTTGATCTACCCAGCTAGATACCTTGCCCAACTTACACGTAGAAATGTTCACATTTTTTCCTAGTTTCATTACTATACTAGCTGTTGTCCGCAACTTCATCCACGTGTACCGTTAATGTTCGGAGCTCTCTCTTAAACCAATTATGTCAAAGTTAACTCTTCGAAGAAATAAATAACTCATTTCCTCCGAATGATAACATGCCGCACGTTAGATATACATTTCGACTTGTACAATCTGACACGTAATTTTTCCGCGAATCATGTTAGACGAAAAATGTATTGCATTGACAGTTTCATCGCATTTTCTGTTTTCTGATTTCACGTCAAAATTTAATCACCATATTTTACCCCGGGTTCACAGCTTTTCATTAATCGAATACCCATCAAAATAAGTGAACGTAAGAAGTACAGTAATTTTTGGACAATTTTATCTAAAATTTCTCAACAAAATGGTGCATACCCTATTTTATATGAAGGACCTTGAAACCCAGTCACAATCCGACCACAGATCTTCCGAGAATTCTCTTTATAACGTCGTGCGGACATATATAAATTTGATTGTTTCTTTGTAGCTAACCAACAGTGCCCAAATTTATTAAAAACATATTCTGAAATATACAGAACTTTTAGCGGTTTCAATTTTATTAATAGTGTAGATATATCATTATATCATCTGCAAAAAATATAATATCTTACTGTAAACCATCAAAAAGTTCATTCATTAGCATAATGAATAGCAACGGTCCCAATATACTACCCTGTGGAGCTCCCATATTCACTTCCATCTATTTCGTTACTATATTTCGAAACCTAACGCTTTCGTTACTACCTTTCATGAATTTGATTTACAGGCTATAGTAATAAATGTTAGTAATCACCTTTTATTACAATGAGCTGAATGTATCTTGATAGTCAAGGTCTGCCGAGAAGGAAATCCCTGAATTTTGTATGTAATATTTCAAACGTATGTTTGAGATTAATAAACGCTGAATCTTGATTTTGTATTTCCTCATTTCACATTCTATACTTCTTGTGAGCCGTGCACCTGCTTTCTACTGTGTCTAGTGGCGTTGTTTTCGTCACAACTCAGGATCTTCATATGGGTACTGTCACTAACACAAAGTGATTTCCCTGTTGGCAGCGTCGCTACTGTGATTCTCCCGCTGTCAGGGGGAACATTTCCGGGCAATCGACTGTGAGCTTCCTTTGTCTCAACCGTCTGCAACTGCGCTCGCCAGATTTCTGCCTGTAATAGACGTAGTCCAACTGGCACTGACATAGTTTACTTCCAGTACTATTAGCAGAATGTGTAGAAGTCGTGAACTTTAACTTTGGATTTACAAAGCCGACGAAATAAACGTTAACTCATGAGGTGCTTATGCTATTTTTATTTATTTTTATGTCAGTCTCTTTATTTGTTGCTAAGATCTATAATCTATTTTATTTGCCATTGATATTTTGTGTGAAGAAAATGCAAACGAATGGAAATTATAATAACCTAGTATGTCGGACATGCCGTTTTGCTTACATCATCAACAACTTAGAGTTAGGTATTTTCGGCGTATTTAACAAAAGAGGTTGCGTTTATGTGTTTCGGTTTATTTGAACGTCATCAGTACAAATGTTTTTTCTTACTTGATCGCAATATTTGGTTGTTCCGTGTCACTTTATTTGTTAATATATCTTGGAATTCACTTTTAGTATACACAAAGCTTGTTAAACCACTGAAGAGAGTTTCTATGTTAGTATTACTTAGGAACCACGTATTGCCACAATTTTCAAGTTTTTAGCTGAAGACATTACATTTTCGGCGTGTATTTATGCTTCTTCTGTGTTAACGAAACACAGGTTTTTAAATTACCTCATTACTATTGATATACGAGTATTTACCAAATTCTTGTAAGAGATACAATTGTCACCTTCATTTCTTTGACAATTAAAGAGTACCAGTATTACCACACATCTGTGTCTCACTTCAAACATTCTAATTTCAGACTTGGACGGAAGAGAAAATTACTTAGGTGTGAAAGATTTTGTCTTTCGGTGATTCATTAAAGAAAAATTATCAGGCCGCTAATTTCATGAATTTTATTCCAATGTAATTTCAGTATTTGAATGATAATATCATTATGGATTGTGATTTCCATAAAAATGAGTACTGTAGCTTATCGGAAACAAATAAATAAAAAAATAAAACAAATAAATAAAATAAATAATATTACTCGGTTTGTTTCCCGAGAAACGTTTATAAATAAACAACGCCGAGAAATATTACATTCATTTATATTACTATCTTACTGAAGCCTAATGGCTGTATAAATGAATGAACCTACATGCACTTAGAGTTTGGTCAAGAGCACTAGTGACGTTATTAAATATTCTTTTGGAATTGTATTACACAGAATCTGTAGAACGTATAAATTTTCAGCCTAGTGAGTTAAAAATATTTATTTTCGGTTGTTTCAGAAGCTTTGTTGGAGAGAGCCCCATTTACTTATTTATTTGGTAAAAGAGAAATGATAGGAATCAAGACTAAAGGATTTAAATATCAAGACTACATTCCCTTTTTATATCAAAAAGCGCTTGAACGAAGATGACTTGATGCTTATTGGCAAGAAATTATAGTTATTGGTTTCCCTTGGATGTGAGATTCGGGAGGGCTGTTATCAGTGGGCAGTTTTAATGTTAACAAAGCTTCTATTCGTTTCATCATTGAAGCCAACGGATGTTTCTGCAACACAATATTGCACCAATAATGACTTACGCTGCGTATAAATCATATCCTCCTCATACTACGTGTTACAGAAATTTACATACAAATGTATAAAATAATCCATTTATAGTTAAATTGAAATATGTCAGTTAGATTCAGAATTTTACTGCCATAATGGAATATTACCCAGCAAAGACTCAAAACTCTACCGTACCTGTTTTACAGTAACCTTATCTAAGGCTCTAATGACAAATGAAATACTAACATAAATATCGAAATTGAAAATGCATGCTATTATTTTATATTGGGAAATATTTGCATATAGTATTTGTTACCATTTACAAATAACTCTATTTACTCTTATTTTAGTTATCTTTAAATACGATTTCATAAAGGAACGTTTAATCAAATCATTCCTTTGCAAATGATTATTTTTCCATCATATCACTAATGAGAATTTTGAGACCACAATGACTGGTAACTATTAATTAAGAAATAAATGAAATATTTGTATTCTGATAGTTTTATAACGTGTATAAACTAGTGGGGTGAATATCTCTGATGAGAGTTTTTGAGCCCTTCTTGACGGTATTAATTTCTAGAGTTGATTTTTGTTTGTTGATATTTTGTGTATTGTAAATTTTTAAATCGGAGAAAATAAAGTTTCAAACGCTAAAAGAACCGTAAAAACAAGTAACAATATTTATTCTCGCCGAAGTTAAATTTTGAGATTAACACGCTTATTGCAATTTATTTGTGAAATTCTTTTTTCATTGAGAACAATTTTTATTTGAAATGCGCTAGACGATTACATTTTGAAGATTTTGGTTGCAATTGGCAATAATCTTTAGAAATAACAGAGTTTTTTTATTAAGTATATATGAGATAAGACAAATTTTCATTCCGTATACACAGCGGTATGATCCGCTAAATTTCAGAATTCAAAATTAAGGTTCGTAATGGGAATTGTTACCACTTTAGTGTTTCTGGCCATTATTATGTATGGACCAAACGCAAACATTCATTTTACCGCTGTAAAACAGTATCTTCGAAGAAACTCTGGAAGCTTATTCTGTTGAGAGTCTAACTGCAATCTGGTTGGTCAGGGTTCAGCAAAGCAAAATTTTTTGGAAGCAAAAGTATGTATTTAAATTGAATTAAATATATGTTTAAAATTATTGAAACCAAAGTTCAGGTGTTGGGGTATAAAGCAACATCCTACGTGAAACACTTGCAACATCCAGAATTATGACACTCTGAAATCTTTACGCCTCGTTGACGTTCTATCTCACTAGAGGCGGGATAACTGGGAAGCAAGCGAGAAACGAAAACGAATTCGGTAATGGCATTTTGGAGGAACCGTCCCGACATTTGAAATTTGCCTGGAGTTAGTTCGGGGAAACAATTAAAACCGAAATCTGGATTCCCTGATGGAGATAATAACCCGCGTCTTCCTGAAAGCGAGGCCAGAGCGTTACCGCGCACTCACCACGATCGGTACATTGTATATAGACAGCAAATATCGTGTTACACATATATAAGAATTAGAGAGGACTGCGATAATGTGTAGTTACTAATTGTTACCCACGAAGTCGTACGCATGGACTTACAATTTTATTGCTAAAATACGATAAAAACTAAATCTATACTATACAGGAAGTTGTGTGTCCACATGAAATTTTGCAAAAGACCTTACAAAAACTGACTGCGAGAGAAATAATGCTGAGTAACCGATGTAACATCATACAGAGTGTCCTTCTGTCTGTCACCGTTCGGTTAGTTTTAAAAATTACAATACAAAATATGTTACTTATCCTATGTCATTCTTAATGATACATAAACGTTTAGAAGATTAAATCTGAAAACGTGGCAAAGAGACACAGAGTTACTTTTGCATTTATGATATTAGTGTAGATTTGGTCTTAGGAACTTTAATTTTAGCACATTATGTTGGCATTGTTTGTAATTAATGCCTCCCAGTCACGCGGTGGGCGTTTGGTATGCTCCAACTGTGGATTTGAGTGAATACCTGCCCCGCCCGCAGCCAATCTGACACAAGTGGTTGTGCTGCCAAAATGTGGACACGCCATCGTGTGTCACTGGCAGCCTTTATGTGGCCCGCTGACTGATGTAAAGCTGGTGGCCGCAGCAGGAGCCAGGAATTCGGCGGCCGGTTCGGAATTTGATTACGAGCTCGTCGCTGGATTCCTATTGGCCGGAGTAACGCCG
Source organism: Vandiemenella viatica (assembly GCA_031002005.1). NCBI lineage: Eukaryota > Metazoa > Arthropoda > Insecta > Orthoptera > Morabidae > Vandiemenella > Vandiemenella viatica. Next base: position 238,466,549 of record JARYHS010008074.1, on the reverse strand, counting down.
CACGGTGGCTAGCAGGCAACATCTCCTCGTTGCATTTAGATCCAGTATTCTAAATTCGGCATAATTCTTTGTTTGACTTCATTTTATGATCCGACCTGTTAGGAACGTAGCTATCATTTACGTTTGATCCTTGAATTATTACTTAAAATAAGGGCACTAAGCGAGATGTGACTGTACTACCAATATTTTAGTATGTAGTGGCTCCCCACGATATACGTCATTTTTAATGAGGAGAACGATGAAATTGTGAAGGCTACACAGCATCAGATTTTTTTTTCCACATTTCTCTTGCCTCCAGGCAGGTTTAAGTTCAAATTGATCAACGAAATGCACGCGAGTTCTTTGTCTGGTAAGGGTTATTCAATAGAAAGACCCATTGAAAATGGTAATTATTTCAAGGTACAAAGTGGCTGAAATTTTATTCTGGAAACAGAGAAGTGGAAGTGAATTCTGAGAAATGAATCAGTCAGACGAGAATTTGTCTCTGTCTTCACATTCGCAAGACGCGGGTTCGCATCCCCGTCCCGTCATCCAGATTTGAGTGTTCCATGGTATCCCAAAATCACTCCTGGCGAATGCAGAGATAGTTCCTTCAAAAGGCCGTGGACGAATTCCTTGCCGTTGCCTCTAATCCTTTCCCGTGCATAATGACCATGACGTCGATGACATAAAAACAAGAACAAAAAAAAAAAAAAGTCACTGGAAAGAGCATTTTAAGAGGAGGTATTTCTGTGAAATGTGAATCAGTCAGTTTTCAGTTGTGATGACTAAAGAAATATCAATTAAATATCTCAAAAATATGACCTGATTTAACAATCATAAAATTCAAAAATGCATTAATGACACACAGCAAAACTTCAGGAAGTCTGAAGTAATTAGAATGACAGATAGGAAATAACATATATTTATGATCTAAACTCAGCCTACTTGGTTTTATAGTGTTTGTATGGATCTACTATTGGTTCTCTACCTGTCTGCGTCCGTCTTAAGCAGTGTGGTTTTACTTTATTTATTTTTCTAAATGGATTTACTGGTAGCTCTTTTGATTCATGAGAGCGTGTAATGAATCGTTTATACAAGTTCATAATGTGTTGTTAAATGACCATAGTAACAAACTGTCCCAATAAATGAGTTTCAAAAGTCATATCAAGCAATTCACTTTAGTTTATAAAGCACTGCGTTTTCGACATCACGTCACTGATATAGGAGGAGGCAAATTTTCCCTCCTACCTACCATTCGGGAAGGCGGGCGTCAAATCTCGTCCTACCATCCTGACAGGGGTTTTCTGTGGATTTCCCAATTCACTGAAGGGGAATGCTTGGATGGTTCCATACGAGACCACGGCCGATTTATATCCCCCTTCCTTCCCTTTAGGCTAGTAGGCTGAAAAGGGTCCTCGAGACTTTACCTGGGAGGAATGAAAATAGTAAAATAAACACATCACGTTATTGCCCTTTTTTTTCCTTTAGGCTGTACGCCTAGTCAACTTCGACGTCTCATGAAGTGAGAGAGAACTGGGAACTAGAAACGGGAAGGAGTTCGGTCATGGGCTACGAAGGAATTAATTTTGTATTCGTCTGGTATATTTTCGGGAAAATATATAAAACCTAAATCAGGATGGTCGAACGGAGATTGGAGGCCGCGTCCACCAGAATGTCAGGCACCAGCATAACCACTCTTTCAAAAGCCTGTAGAGCAGTGGTTCCCAACCTTTTTTGTTTCATGTCCCACTTTTAACATTTTTTTTGCCCCCCATACATAAATTTTAATAAAAAAATTATTTGTTATTAAAGAAACTGATATAGTATGGTTTTTGAAAGAATATTGTCATAAAACACAGTAAGTAAAATTAAAAAAGATATAATGAAGTACTAAAATTCAAATTCAAAAGATTTATTATGGCAATTTAGTGTGATCCTTTTAAGAATTTGCTTTTTTTGCTATGTTTTGTACCTATATCTAGCATTGCATTTAAATAACCCGAAGAGAAAGCGGTAAAGTCGTATCAAGTCAATTTCTAAATTGCCCCCCTAAAAAAAAACAAATTGCCCCCCTGTGGGGCGTGGGCCCCACGTTGGGAGACACTGCTGTAGAGCCTAGATTATTAATTTTTTTACATTTATATTTATACTTTAAAAAAGTATTATGAAACCTCCTAAAAAGTTTTTGGAGTATATGCTCCAGTTTCAACTCTGTAGGACGGAAATATTCTGTTGTCCGAAATTAAACTTCAATCGAGAAACAAATGATATTTAATTGTTCTTTTACTTTGGTTCATCTTTGTACATAGATTATTTCTAATTTTAACACTTAGAGGTAATAATATTTTCCCTAAAATCTGTTTAATTTCCTTTATCAAAAAGTGGTTAGATTTTTTTTTACTTATGGCTTTACATCTTTTCGACGTCGAGGTTCATTAGAGGCGGGATGGGACTGGGGACAAGGAACGGGAAAGATTTCAGCCATGGCCTTTTGGAGTCATTTTGGGAAACTATGGAAAACTCAAATCTGAATGCCCGGACGGTGGTTCTAACCGTCGTCCTCCCGAATGCGAGGCCAGAGCGTTAACCGCTCATCCATCACCCTCGGTTAGATATGAGACCATTCTATTTTCGTAGACTGTATTTTCTTTTTCTGATGATTTCGCAGTAATTATCATTGTACATATTATTAAGTGAAGTCCCAACAATTTTTTAAAAATAAATTGATACTATTGGAGAATGACGTTTAGCCATTAACAACATCTATCTCGCTCAGAGGATTATTTTTTTTTTCTTTAATTCACATTTCCAGCTTGTTGCTAAGCTATTCTTAAGTTATTCGCATGTACAGGAGTTGGACAAAATAATATGAACACCTGACATTTACATTAATATGGCGATGGGACACCTTTTGCTTGTAGAACAGCTGCAATTCTTCGCGGAATAGATCCGTAGAGTGTCTGAATAGTTTCGAACGGAAAGTTGTCCCATTCCTGTTCCAAAGCATCCACCAATTGCTTCAATGATGTTGGAGGTGGAAATCTGCTCCTTAATCTCTTCTCTAAAACTGGCCACAATGGTTCAATTATCTTTATGCCTGGCGATTGTGCTGTCCAGAGAAGATGATATTCTGATGCTCCTCGAACCAGGACAGAACATTTTTGGCTGTGTGTAAAGGCGCATTATCACCTCGGAAGATGGCAGTATTTGGCAGCAGTATGCTAGTCATAGTAAGAACTTCATCACAGAGGACGTCGAGAAATTCATTCGCATTCATGCGGCCAATGATGTGAATGAGAGGACCAGCTGAATACGACGATATAGGCGCTTAAATTATAACGGAACCTCCACATACCTTGACTGAAAGACGCAATCATTCCGGATCGTAGGCTTCTTTTGAGGTTCTCCATACATAAACCGAGCCGCTGGTAGGAAACAATGTGAACGATGTTTCATCGTACCATATCACATTCTTCCAATCATCATGTCCAGTTTTTTATGATCCTGGCACCACTTGTTTCGCAGCTTAGCAACGTTTTAAGGGGCTTTGCAATTGCGGTCCTTCTATGAATGTTAGCTCTGTGGAGCTCCCGCCGTATTCTTTTTGTCGAAACAGTATTACTCAGGTGTGTGTTGAGTTTTGCAATCGCAATTTTGTGTTGTCTGGCCACAATCCTTTTTAATGTTCGTCGGTCTCTATCAATTAAGTCTGGTTTTCGTCCACTATTCCTCTTCGTTTTGTGTGTATGTTCGTTTTTTGTGTATTCTGTCTTTACCGTTGATACTATCGCTCGTGACACGTTAAACAGTTCAACTGTTTTCGTCACAGACACTCCCGCTAACCGGGCTCCAACGATTTTCCCTCTTTCGAAGTCTGAGAGATCACGCATTTCACCGATCGTTTGTTATAACGGTAGCAGAACAAAACGTACAATACACTGACACATAACCTATAAAACCTGCCATGTCAACTACGCCGTACATGCATGTCACAGTATTCACACGGAAGTAGTGGTGCCAACATGCAACAACCTGTACTGTATCCCATGGTGTTCATATTATTTTGTCGAACCTCTGTTTGAGCCTTCCGGCGCTTAAAGGACTGGGGAACATCTACTTTGTTCCTGAAGACTTAGCGTTCTTCAAGTATTGAAAGTTTGTATCTTGTGCTTTTTGAAGATAAACACGTTAAAATCGAGTTCCGCAACGCCTTGAAAGTTTAACACTGTTGGACAAAGTTTTTAGATGTACTTTGTAAAATAACAAAGTTGATGGTCTTTAGTTTGCAGATGCGCTTTCCAGTAATAGAAGACAGTCGAGGTACCCACAATGCCCAAAATACAATTATGAAATCTACGAGCTAGTTATCGAGAGGAGGTTGATGGAAACTATTTCATATTCAACACATTTATTACACCTAGGTCCATCTTATCCTTTCAGCTTTTATTTGTTTACCAAAGCAATGGTTTTGAACAATGCATTGATTATTGGGTGATTGAGTTATCAGTTCCTTTTATACACCTGTCTTTGAAATGGTGTAAAATATTGTTATTAGTTCGTGTGAAGTGCAGTGTGTTATAACTGAAAATGAAAAAGCGATAACAGGTACGATCATTTATCGCCTGCTCTTTCCGATAGATACAAGCGGTTGGTGAGGATTATCAACTCGACTGGATAGACGAATCATCGTGAAGAGTATAGTATCACTCCATTCATACGGACTGATGGTGAGCAGACTTCTAAAATTTAACTTAGGCCTCGTATTCAGGTGTAGGACCAAGTATCAGATGATAGAAACTTCGTCAACCATCAAGACTCCTTTCAGCTGACTTCTTCTAGCAAGAAGAATACAGTAGCGTATTTTTGCTGCCTTGGCTACAAGCCGGTTATCTGCTCATTACATTGTTTACGGCAAGTGACAAACAAATTTTGTCATTTTAAATAACTTCAAAAGGCTTTAATTTAATAAGCTGAAAGGGATACACAGAAAATTTATTGTAATTTATGCAGCCGCAAGAAAGTTGGAACATGGATTGTTCCAGCAAAGATTGAATGATAAAACGTATAAATTGTTAATCTAGTCCAACTATTTGAAATAAATTCAAGGTTCTACAATCATTCCGTCCTTACAGTGCTGATAACTGAATATTCTTACGGTTGTTAAAGTTGAAACGAACGTAATAAATTTGGGTTTGATCGTTTGCACAAATTAACATTCTTATCCATAAAATGCAAAGTTTGTCACAAATTTATAAGAGTAAAACTATAAATGATTGGTGGGTTTGACTTACATAGTATTTAGTTAACCAATCATGAATAACCAGGGATTTTAAACGCAGTTTCTAAATACATCAAAAACCGTTTACAGGATTTGAATCAAACAGCATAACGATGTAGATCGTGAATTGAAACAATTTGTTAGAAACATGAGACTCATTGAAGCTAATCAAAGGGTGTTTCGTACAGTTATTCGTGTGGACAATTCTTCACTGCTTGCAATGAGATTACAGCATCGCAGGCGTGGTGAGTAGCAGCGTGGCTTCGAGGAAATGGTCGCCTGGTACGTAGCATTACGGATAGTCCTCTCTCGCTGAATGGCAGCTGGCGAGTGGGCTATTCTCCCAGACACTGCCAGGTTCCTCTGGAACGCCAGCTGTCGACCCCAGCAGGTGGGAATCCACTCATCTAACTGCAATGCCGGCGCAAAGTCCGTACAGCCACAAAGCCAGTCCCGACTGTCTCTAGCGATTGTTATAGATGAGGCACAAAAGACCAAGTCTCGCCAAAAGGTCTGCTCCGAAATCATCTCCTCCTCGAATCTCCAATCAAATCAGCATGTAATGACGTGGTCACCACTCCACGGTGACCAAGTCTGTTCCACTTTCCTCGTACTCTTGTAGCGGAGAGAATCTCAACTGTTTTATGGTGATCTTGTTACTGTGCTTAGAAATTCTTCGCCGTTTTAGTTCTGACCTAGACCACCTACTATATCTGAAAACCGTCATGACCGCCTTCTATTAAACTGTTGTGGTAATAAATGTTTCCTGGCATGCTGTTACCTTCCATACTGAATAGCTGTTGGTGGTTAAGGCGTCAGATTGGTGATCGAAAAATCACCGGTTCGAATCCCTTCCTTGGCAGGGATTTTTCATAAGCCCCTTAATCCAACCTTCACCTCTTGCACAGGCTGTTGCGCAAAGTAAAGTACGCCAGAACGCTGCCGTGGTTTGGATTCCACGTTATACTGTAAGTCCCCTCTAGGGTTAGCAACTATAGTTGTAACACTGATGTGTACACATCAATAGCAAATTCAATCCCAACGAAGGCTTAATGTGATCCTAACAAACCCAAACGAACATACATACACAACCACAAAATAATGTACCATACCGACAACGGGAATTAAATGTATTCAAACGAATTCTTTTCATATAATGCATCTACAGAATACTTCTGGTGTCCATAGTCTACAGTAATTCAGTTGTTGTCCATATTTAGAATCGTTCATTGTATCAACAAGGCTGTTTAGTTATCAATGTTCACTTAAACAATGTCTTGGTTCACATGTGTGTGTGATAGTTGCATAGTACAGGGTGCGGCAAAAAGATCTGACGGTTTTAAAGTAAAAACAACATGAAAAATAAAAGTGTTACAAAATATTTTATTGCTTATTGCAGAAGGGTGTTCATGTAAATTAATGAAAATAACATCAGAACAACCAATTTCATCCGTTTAAGATGTGAAGATAATGTCCTTTAAATGACGTCCGTCTTTGACCAAGCATTCTTCCAGCCTTGCACTGAAGCAGTTGAACACCTGCTCTAACATTAGACGAGGCATGTTGGTGATTTCTTGGCGTATGGCTTCTTTCAGTCCGACCAGTGTGCGGGGTTTGTTTGTCTAAACTCTTGCTTTAAGGAGCCCCCAAAATAAAAAAATCACAAACGCTGAGGTCTGAGGAGCGACTTGGCCATTCAATGTCCCGAAAACGTGAGATCACTCTGACACGAAACTTGCTTCTCAAAACGCCCATAACCTCATTGGCTGTATAGACAGTTGCCCCATCCTGCTGGAACCATATTCTCCTGCGCAATAAACGATTTCTCTTAAGTTCAGGGATCAGGAAGTTTTTCAATATCAACAAATAACGTTGCAAATTGACCGTAAAGGTCGACCACCCTCTTCAAAGAAGTATGGCCCAATGACACACCTTTTCGTTACACCACACCACACAGTAACCTTAGGACTAGGCAGAGGACGTTCATGCAGTTGTTCTGGATCTGTAGCCGAGCAGTAACTAAAGTTCTGTTTGTTTACATAACCATCCAGATGGAAATAAGCCTTATCGCTCATCATTAAAAAAATTTCATCAGTCAACATAACAATAATTTCTTCCGCAAATGCTTTACGCTTTGAATGGTCACTAGGCTTTAACTGCTGGAATGTGGCCATTTTGTACGGGTGGAAGTGCAGATCGAAATGCAATATTCGTCTTACCGAGCAGTCAGACATGTGCAAAGCTGCAGCTTGTTTATGGGCTTACCACCGAGGACTGACTTCCACAGCTTCTCTTACTCGATCGAAATTCTCTGGCGTTCTGGATGACCTTGGTTGACTTGTCGACTTCTTTTTTAACGCTGAACCATTAGCTCTGAAGGTGCTCACCCATAGCATAATTGTGTTACGAGATGGGACTCTTCCTCTTGAACCAACATTAAAATGTCTACGGAACTGCCGCTGAACAGCAACGCAGAAATCACCACTTTTAAAAAACGCCTCGATAACAAACGCACGATGCTCACCCAACCTCTGCTCCATGGCGACTACAAATGTCCACGTGTGGGCTCTGGAATGCCCCTATCCCCACCACCCTCCACCATCTACTAGCTCGGCAATACGGCGGTGAAAACCGTCAGATCATTTTGTCGCACCCTGTACTTCTCTGTAGTTTGGTATGAAACTGTGAGTGGCTTCCCATAACCTCAAATATGTAAAAAGACTTACTGTTGAAGAAAAAATGAAGAGTGTTACGAAGACTTACGAGACTTACATTCCCCTTTTTCTTCACATACATCATTTGTAAGTATTGCAAACGTTGACTGTTGAAATTCTAGCAGAATCGTTTGGCTTCTTTTGTTTGCTTCCGGCATGACGCCTCGTCGACGTCGAGGGTATTATAGATGAGACGACTAGGGGCAAGGAACGGCAAGGAATTGAGCCAAGTCCTTTCGAAGAAACCATCTTAACATTCGCCTGGAGTAATTTGGGGAAACTATGGGAAACCAAAATTTGTGTGGTTGGATGGGGTATTCGAACGCGCGTCATCAGAAATGCGAGGTCAGAACGATAAGGCTTACCCATCAGGTTCGGTCTACGGTTTTTAATATTTCGGCAACTCTTTAATGAAATATGACCCCCCCCCCCCATTATATTCTTACTGTTATGTAACCAACGAATAGTTTATTTATTCATTTGGGACGTTGGCTGTCGTAGGTAGGTTAATTACTTTATGTATTTTCTAATTTTTGCCACAAAAGTTCGAGGCCATTTCTTTGATAATAATTTATTCTTCATCTGTTCAGTTCCTTCCTAAACCTCATCTCCACATATAACAATACTTTCAATGATAATTTATAGACCTTGATTTTTTGTTCGTTTTCTAGCTTTATGGTTCTCTGTACCCCAACTGTATTTTTACTTGTATCATTTAACAAATGTAGCTTTTAATTTCAGTACTACTGGAACTGTAAAAATGACTCCCAGGTATTTAGAAGCATCAACGTCTTCAATCCACTCCTAACAAAATACTAAACCAGTTTATTCGTGCAAACAATTTTCACACCTTTTACCATTCCACGCACAAATTACTGTTATGCGTAGATAACTAAAATGTAAATACGTGTTTCTTATCGGCTGGGCTATCTGTCCCTCTTGTAGCCGTCTAACCTAACCCGATAATCCTACCCAGTATGGGGATCCCCTGTTTAACGTGTAATCCGAACCACGGAAGCATTCTAGCGTACTTCACATTACACAGTAAGTTGTGTCAGAGGTGAAGGTCGGATTGCACTAACGGTGAGAGCTATGTAAATGACAGAGCCTCTAATACAGCCAAACGACACTAGTTCTGGAATCAGAAGGACTTTAAAACTTGTATTTGTTGAATGGCTTTAGCGAGGTAAGTTACTGAAAATGCAATTTTGACATCACTTATGAAAGTATTGCTATGTTACTATGATTGGACATTTTATCCTTTTTTCTAGAATATGTGTCAGGAAAAATTTATAGCAGCAATATATTACATACCGCGAACAAAATTTTATTGTCAGCTAATACAGGCTTTGCCTCTGGCATTGTTTTTTTGAGAAGTTCGGTCCATTGTTCATATTTCAAGTTAAGTTGCAGCATCAGCCATGACCGGAGTGGAATGCTTGGCAACTTGAAACTATACTACCTGTCCATAAGACCAAGTGAATTCACCTCGCCGCAAAATATACGTTGAAGCCATCTTACACATTAGTATGTCGCCATCTTTTAAAGCAGACAGTGATCTGTTACAGATCTAAAGCATTGGTCTTGTCAATCTAACCCTGCTACGCATCGCATCTTGTAGTTAAGCGCTATTTAATGCAGTTATGATTGAATTATCAACATCAGATATATCGCAATAAGATTTGAAAATGTCAGGTACAATTCCGTAAAATTTACTAAACTATCTGACCAAGTCGAGTAGTTAGTGACAAGAACATTAGCTGTCGTGCATGTCGCTATTCGAATGATACAACTGTTGGGAGCAGTTGGTTATATAAATGAAATAGGCCTTCGTAAATACCATTCAAGGTTTTTTTAAAATTTTTATTTTATTTTTTGCTTTTTGCTTTACGCCTCCTCAACGGCTAAGGTCATTAGAGGGTGGATGGGACTGTGGACATGGAGAGGGAAGGAATTCGTCCATGGCTCTTTTGAAGGAAGCATCCCGGCATTCGCCTGGAGTGTTTTGATGAAACTATGGAAAACCCAAATCTGTATGCCCAGACGGGGATTCGAACCTGCGTCCTCTCGAATGCGAGGCAGAACGTTCACCCACCACGCTCGGTGTTTGATGGTGATTGATATGACGGCATGTAACTCTTAGTATGCTTCTAGTATGCTAAAACAGACAATGTAGTTGTAGGTTGTTGTGCATAACGCGACTGGAGTTTCCTATCTGGCCGTGACTTGTTGGATTCTACTTTCTCCGTTATCACGGTCCTACACATACAATGTGTCAATAGTAACTTATGCATGAGGATAGCTGTAGTTTATGGATACAATGTTACTATGCTAATGTGTTACTTAAAATGAAGTGACATGATTATTTTCATCTTTATTGTTATCACACGACTTCAACCTCCAGTATTTATGGACCTGATGAATAAAGAGGTTCACAATTGCAAAAGTTATCAATTTACATTTTTTTTCAACGTATCACGTAGCCCGGAAAATGTTGAAGATATTTAGAGTGCCTGAAGGCAGTTTCTACTGATCGCGCGTCCTCTGCCTCTGCAATGATTACTAATCAAATTTGACGATGGAATTACAGTGTCTCCATCTGTCTGTTACCATAGAATCTATGGTCTGTATGGTAAAGGTTAACTTGTGTGTATTGTGTGGTTATTACGTTCGAAATTGGGGACCGTTCTAACATTCGCTTACTTTATTACGGGAAATCACGTAAAACTTTGATCATGACAATCTCAAGTCCAAAGCCACTGTGTACCTACCGAATCAAGAACACCGTTGCTTTAATATCGTACCGGAATTGGTGGATTACAGTTATTGATGCCTTTCTTGTAATGGATGGTGAGAGAGGGACATTCCAATACCCCCTAGGAATAACAGTGAACATAACGCCGGCTTGGCGATAGCGGAGTCACGGTGCGTGTTGTAAGTGTGGACTACTTGTTGACAGGTATCATCACGTCATCAGGGCGCATCGGCGAGCGACTGAGCGCGTCGGGAACCCGCCTCAACTCGTCGAGTCCGGTGCCTTACGGCGGCGGAGGCAACAAGAGCAGTGCCGAGAGTGTCTCCAGGGGAGTCAAGTCGGTGTCCAGGCAGAGTCTGCTCGACATCGTCAGCTGCCGCCTGGGAGTAGGCCGCTCCGCCAAGCAGCCGCACCACCACCAGGTAAACGGCGTCGCTCGCTGCACGTCACACCCGTAAAACCAATATCCGCTGGATGGAACTGATGGAGGTGGATTTCCACTCTTCTTTTCTAGACCTTCACAGTAAAATGAATTTCTTGTTGTTATTACTAAACTTCTGGCTTCTTCAGTTCGCAAATGTTCAATAACAATCCCAGCAAATAATTTTAAGAAAGCTAAACAGAATTGTAATATGGTTAGTGATGTTAAGGCTCTACTTGATATTGCTAGTCAGTCGTTCAGACCAATTGTTTTGTTTTCGCAGAACATTCATTTCAAGTTAGTTAAACACATTACTACTCGTTAAGGGCGCGAAGTATCTCTCTGATAAGTATTTCAGTCCTGTAATAAGGCGTTTATTTCTTATGCGATCCGTATCTCGACTGATTGCATGGAAACCCACATCTCTTCCTTCATTTGAGCATAGCCGTTAATATCTACGTCTTTAATTATCTGTTTCATATATTCTAATATTTATGTTCCTCTTCTGTTTTATCTCTGTAACTGTTTCTAACCCTAAAGAATTAACCAATTCTACATATCTTAATTGTACCCATGATGTATCTTCTTCTTGTGAGACTGTTCCACACACTTTTTCCTGACCCAACATTTCCAAAATTCGTTCATTTATCACTTTATCTGTCTACTTAATTTTCAATATCCCTCATTGGTACCAAGTTTCAAGTGCTTCAGTTCTAGTACACCTTCTTGGTATTCTAGAAGTCCATGTTTCACTATCTTAAAGAGCTTTTAACAATACGGCAGTATTAAAATGTCATTTCTGAGTTTTAGATCAATATTTGAAACGAAAAGATTTCTGTTTTTTAAGATGGCTTCTTTTGCTAATACTGTTCTGCTTTTAACATTCCTGCTTCGGTCGTCACTGCAATTTTAATTTCAAAATAAGATAATTCGTTTACTTCTCGTATTAAATCTGTTTCTAATTTTATATCTAATCTACTGATATTGCTATGATTTCTGCTTCATTTCATCATTTTTGTCTTTCTATAGATCATATTAATTCCCTCATAATTTTGACCACGTAATTCAGAAATTTCTCAGTATCGTCACTCTATTCTGCTAACATGGCAACATCATCAGCAAATCGTAACGTAATCATTGTTTATACTCGTACACATTCAATTTTTCTTCTACTTCTTTTAATAGTTCCTCTACACATAAATTAAGTACTAATGGGTATAGACAATCAGCTTGTCGCATACCCCTTGTAACTGATACATATCTCTCGCAGTTTTCTGCTTTTATTATAGGCATCCGATTCTTATACCGATTATAAATTATTCTTCCAATTCGATATTTTAGGTACACATTTTTAAAACTTTTAACATATTGTTCCATCACATTATCAAGTCAACAAACGTCATGAACTGTCCTTGTTTTTTTCTTAATACACCCTACCGTGTATACTTTACAGTCTACAAGTTGGTATCCGAACATTATTTTAAACAAATAATATATCTTAAAGTAAGATTTGCTTCTCCCGTGAGCCGGTTTTTCGCAAATCCAAACTGATCTTCAAGTACTATGTTTTCTACAGTCCTTTCTGTTCTTATGTATATTATAGTAGTAAATGTTTTGAAGCATTCGATATTAGACTTGTACTATTATAATTTTCACATTTTCCAACTTAATCTTTCTTCAGGAGTTTGAGGATGATTCTTTTACTAAGATCAGTTGGAGTCTCTCCTGTTTCGTATTTTTTTTTATTTCAGTTTGAATAATTTTTTAATCCTTCCTTTTCCTAGAGATTTCAGTAGCTCAACATAAATCTCATTAATTCTGTCTTATTTGACTTCATATCTTTCACAGCTCTTTCAAATTCTATTCTTAATAGAAGATCATTAATCACAAATCATTAATATTGACATCGCTTTCACTTTACGGCATACTCTTGTTCAAATCATCACCATCAATCAATCAATTTCTCTATGTAATCCTTCCATCAGTTAGCTTCTGAGCTTAAAAGATGTTCTAATTAGCGCCTTAAATGATTATACATCTTTTCTTCATTCTGTTTGATATTTTCAAAGGCAGCATGTGCCTCACCTACGATCATTTCACTATATACTTATTCGCAGCCACTTTTATTGTGCTTTCTTGCATATCCTGATTTTTTTTTTTTTTTTAAATATACGTTCATCTCATCCGGCATCATCCTGAGCATTTTTTTACTTTTTACTCTGATGCATCTACTCCGATTTTTATTCGTGATCCAAGTTTTTCTGCCAGCTTCGTTCCTAATTCTAATAATTCTTTACTGACTTATATTATCTCTCTCTTTACTGCACTCCACTCTTCTTCTGTTGGATTCCTTTAAAAACTATTTCTTAGATTGTCTATACAATCTGTGAAAATTTTTATCCTGTGAGAATTTTTTTCAGTTTATTCACTTCAAGTCTGTTTTGCCTAAGATGCTTCTTTATTCTCTTCAGTTTCTGCCTGCACTTCATAACTATCAGATTGTGGTCAGCGTCTATATCAGTTACCTGGTACGCTTTACAGTCCAGATCTTGCTTTCTAAATCTTTATTTAGCAATTATAAAATCCCGCTTATAGCTACCTTCACCCCATGGAAGTTTCCTGGTGTATATCCTTCTCATAATATTCTTAGTGTGTTTACATGTTTCACAAAATTGCAACAGCCTGCTCTCTCACTGTATTATTTCTCTTATATCAACAATTCCTAATGCATACTCTCTCCCAATACCGCATTCCAATAACCCCTTAATTATTAGATTATCCTCTCTCTTCATATATTAGAATAAATATTCGATTTCATAGTATCTTTTCTCTATTTCTTCATCATTCTGTTGTGACGTTGGCATATAAGCTGGTCGCAAGCTATGTTTGTATCCTCGGTGAAATAATCTTTTCACTAAACTGTTCTTAATAACCTATGCTTTTCTCCAGTTTTTTTCCTTCCAAATGTGAATTGTAAACTCCACTGTATGCTCTTCAGCTAATTATTCTATAATCCCCAGACCAGACATCCTGTACACTTTTACACATTACATCTCTAATCCCAACAGCATCTAACTTAATTGGTCGAATCTCCAGTTATAAATATTTTAATCTACCTTTCCTGATCAGACATAACATTCCACGCCCTGGCTCATAGAATGTTTCTTTCCTTTCTGATAACTCCTCTCTGAGCAGTCCCCATCCTGAGATCTGGCTGGGGGAATATTTATCAGGAAGTACTCATCATTCTATGTGTAAGTTTAGAAAATTACATGGCCTCGTGATGCACTTTGACTCTTTACAGCAGTGCCTTTCCGTTGGCCATGCCGTTGTTCCTTCTGATTCAACCATCGAAGAGACCCGATTCTACCCCGAGGACTAGATGGCTCGCGAGAACACTCTTCTCCGCCCTACATTCAATAGTCCGTCGTTATATCAGAAAACGTATCAAAACGGTAGTCGCCAGGCCTTTAAATGATTAACGTGTGATACGACCTATAAATAAATAGCGAGGATGCCTTTGCGCTGGATTGAGGGTCTCTCCTTTATTTTTTTCTTCGCTTGTAACAGGATTCCGACATTGACTCACTTTATTAGGGGAATGTTGGAAAATTTCAAGCTCCGTCAAGGTCTCTTCGGTTGTTCCACTCCTGGCAAAGCCTTATTTGAATGTAAATATGATTTTTATTACCCAACTCGTATGATGCGGGCGTTAATAGTCTCCGAATGTGGCACTCGTCACGGAGTTCTTTGCTTCCACCTGCCGTGGCGGAAGAACTTTTCATCAGCAGAGTAGGACAGATGGTTTGACACAATTGCTAATCAATCGCTAGAATACTGAATCCATGGATTAAATCGCCGTGCGTGTAGTGTGAGGGTATGTGATACTTAATGGCGATCCATATGTCGGATGCAGACGTTGGAGTTTGGTGGGCACCGAAATGTTTTTCGTGGACGGGTTTGCATCCAATTTCGCTCTCTTTTTTCCTTTGTCTTCGTAAACACAATACTTCTCACAGATACAAATTCAGTTAGATTCACGGAACAAGGGGGATGTCCGTCGTACCTCTGATTACAAGCCGCCACTAGGCGAGGGGATGCAACCAACATTGTGGTCAAAAAATAAATGACTAATAAACGGAAAGAAGGAGCTACAGCGAGTATTTACTATCCTCTGTTTCTTCTAAAATATTTGTCGTAGTAATTTAATTACAAAATCGTTCGTAAGTATCATTTGGAACTTTCGATATGTCTAATGTAAGGGGATAGTGCATTCGTCACGTGGCCTCATGTCTCTCGTGGATACGAGAAACTTCAGCTCTATTCTGAGATGCGATAGTAATCTCAAATGCGGCACGACTGATAAGCTGTTTGAGTTGAAGTGATAGAGTTCAGAATATTTTACTCTAATTAATAAAGACTAGTCAGTTCGTTCGCTGTTGCTGTAGAAAATGAACAAATTTTTAAAAATTGCATTCCTTGACAGACTCTATAAAGATTATTCCAGAATAACATTCATTGGCATACACTAACTTTCTCCGTAATAGTTTAAGTTCAGACTCATTCCACCGGCGGGGCAAAGTCAGAAATTCTGCGGTCAACGAGAGTAGAAACAACATGGGAGGGTGGAATAATAAAACAAATTTCTTGTCCAGAATCTACTTTTATTTTCCAACTACTGTAGTTGATTCAACACGTTAAGCTCCTCAGATAAAAAGTTTTTGCTAATCTAAAGTAAACATGTAAATGAACCCTGGATGCATTGAATTACGTTTAAGAGTTGTCTCTCCCCTCTTACGTTCAACGTTACTATCCTGGTGAGTGGTCTGTAGCATCTGTTAAAACAAAATAAGCTTAATTATGCGAGTTAAATTCAGATGCGCGCCTTTAAAATCGCAAAAATTCCTTTTCAGGATATATATTGTTACATATCCTTCTGTGACAAACTATCGGAGAGTTATATGATTTCCATAGTGAGTGGGTAATGATTTTTCACATCCTGATCCTTCATGAAAAGCAAAATCTTTTAGTTTCAAATATTGATCTAGGACTCAGAAAGAATAATTTAAAACTCTGTGTGTGGAGCACAGCACTTATTGCTAACAGAAAGAAGGAGAAATGAAGCATTTGAAATGTGGTGCTACATAAGGATGCCGAAAATTAAGTGGGCCGATGAAGTACGAAATGAGCGAGTTTGGAAAATGATTGGTGAGGAAAGAAGTTTGTGGAAGAGTCTTACAGAAAGAAGAGACAGGATCGTAGGTCATATTTTGAGACATGCAGGATTGGTTAATTTGTTAGTGGAGGGAATAGTCGAAAGTAAGAACTGCAGAGGTAGACTGAGATTAGAATTTATGAAACATTTAATTGAGGACGTGTGTTGTAAGGGGTATGTTGAGATGATGAGGTCAGCGTAGGATAGGAATGGATGGAGGATTACATCAAACAAGTCGAGAGAACGATGACAGGAAAATTTATTTTTTAAAAAATGCCATCAACCATTTAATGAAATTCTCCACAGTTCCATCGGACAGGGAGAGTTTCTTCTGTGACCAAGAAATTTCAGATCGCTTAACTGAATATTGAAGTATCCGACCACGCAGAACACCATTCATTCCTGCTATCTATTATTTTGCGGCAGCTCTACAGATCCCTCGTTCCTTAAAAATGCGGTTCCTCCAATGTCCCATCGTAACTTCAAGACCGGACGCAAGTGTCGACCATGTAATAGAACTCCTTCATAGTTGCAGACGACGTAGCTTTGACTGATATTATTGGTAAACATGCGTACATCCACTTTCATTTACGACTACTATGAAGTACTTCGTACACCATTCTACTTGGATCGCAATGAGAGGAGAGAAATAAGGTACGCACTGATGCATACATGAATTCGTGACCCTCGGTATTAGAGTTTTAGTGAAAATCACCCTCTGCCACCCGCCGTTTTGTGAATTGCAGAATATATGTCTAGGTGTACAATCATTATTACAGCACAGCAGGCTGAGTTGAACTAACCTATCGCCACTAGTGGCGTGTTTCTTATATACTTTTGCCTTCGAATGTTAGGGGACTGAGTGATCTTCTGGAAAATATTCTTTTGTTGACCCTCTTTGTGATAGTAATGCCCAAAGTTGCGTCCCCAGTGGTTAATTTCGCACTTCACTACAAAAATTTGCTCTTGGGTCCAAACAGTAGAAATCTGATCAAATGGCGTACCGTTGCCTTGAAGAACAGTTGAATACCGTGAAGGACATAACAAGATTACATAAAAAGAAACGTTAACGATAAAAGAGTGAAAGTTTTAATGATCAAACTTGGTTTAATTATGCAAGTGTGAGGTCAGCGTGAAGATGCAGTTTGAGTCTTTTCCAGCTGGCCAGTTGAAAGAAATATGCAACTACTGTAACATGGCAGCGTGGCGCCGCCCGCTGGAGGTAATAAGGTAACATTCCCGTTGCACACGCCGACGACAAGAGCCTCTGTTACAAGGCTCTGGCAGCCAGCCAGAGAGCTGCTGCAGCCAGCTTACTCGCTCTCAACTTCTACCACTCTTGCTTCCATGTTACTTACTCTTGCACATGCGATTGCTGACAAACAGCCGCAGTATGAACATCACGTAGCATCCTAAACATCATTATATTCACGGGTACTGCTCTACGCAGTCTGCCATTTGATAATGATGATATCGATTATTCTAAAACCTGTATAAATTTTTCATACAAACAGAAAGTGAAAAGCGAAATAAAAACTTTTGTTACGTCATTGATAACAATACTTCCGTCAACGTTTCTGTATTGACAGAAGGTTCATGTTTGAAACAGTTGTTACTATCGGAATCCAATATCCTTAGAAGATTGTTAACTGAATTCAGCAAGTTGAAGGTGAGTTGGAATCAAACACTTACACAAAACTAAAACCACTGTTTGTTAAAACATTTCTTTACATCTATGATAATTATCATTATCAATGTTCCGCCTTAAGGCAGGTTTTCATTTGGAAGCCCTCCATGTACTGCTACCTTCTATCCGTCTCTTCATTACTACTGAAATAATGAATTGGGAAAAATTGGTTATTAGAATTGTATTTAAATTAATTATGGTTTTAGAATTAATAATCGTAATGGAATATTTTATTGCATTTACAAAAGTCTAAAATCTCACAATTTATGATTTAGTATGAAAATAAAATAAAAAATTAATTAAATGTACATGATTACTAGATTTTGGTTGTACGGCACGATGTTTATTTCATAATCTGAGCTTTCGGCTGCCATCCTACAGCCTTCGTCAGAGATACTGTTTATGTTGACATAGCAACGAACGTCAAGGAACGGAGAGTAAAAGGCCGCCATTTTCGTTGATGTTGTTGACATTCTTTAAAATTCCTGCTGCCTCTTTCACACGTCGAGGCCACCACTGGTCTCCTCTCCACAGCAGTTTCGCGTCTTCATATTTTATTTCGTTCCCGGTGTTAATAATGGATGTCAGCCGAAATCTAAGATTATGAAATAAACAAGCGTGGCATTCCCCGAAAATCTATTAATCATGAACAAAGACGGCAGCAGAAGCCTTAGGAATTAGTGAATACATAAGAACTTCACCAAAAGATGGCGACAGTGATTGTGATCCCCGAAATATCGTGTCATAACTCTTCGTTATCTCTGCTAGTTTCCCGAGAGCATTTTATAAACAATTAAAAGTAGTTTCTAAAATCTTTATAGTCATGAACGAAAATTCTTACGTATAAAAAAATGTGAATACCAACTAAGTAGGACGTTGTATTATCTAGCATTTAGCGGATCTGAATCCCAAGAGCCCTGAGAAAACTGTTTATGTATGCAGGTCTCCCTGCCAAAAGTTTTCGGGTTCGACCGAAACCGAAGATCACTACATACATTTAGGAGCCTTATCGGATATTTATCATGGTTTTTTCAGGTACTCAGCGCCACAGCTTTCTCCATTCACCATTGAGCCTATGCAGGGTGGTACGTTTATCACCAAACACTTATCGAACACATACTTTCACAGTAACCGCACTGGATGTCACGATTGGCGAGTCTCTCCCCCGCCTGTTGAAGTGGCAGTTCAGTTCTCTGCTGAGCTCCTCAACTCTGAACGCTAGTACTGCAGTGTTACCCGCCTACCTCGTCAGTCCTGAGTGGCGGCCCCTCTGCCTCCACAAGCCGTCACAGTTCCCCGTTTCTTTGGCAGAAAGGCAACAGGAAAAACAACAATCTTAGAAGCTCTTTCACTATTATCTATCTTCTTCCACCTCCTCCTTCTGCCCTCCCACAAACTAGTCCTTCCAAGGCATCTGTGAACAAGCACTCCCCTCTCAAGGTCTCTTTCAGTTCTTCTTCCTTTCTGTTATAATTTGCAAAGTTCTAGTCGTTTTTCGTCCTCTCGTATCAGTGTCCATGTCTCTGCCACATAAAGTGACACACTTCATATCTAATATTTTTTCTACTTTTCCAGTTAATAATCGCCTCTTCCTATTAAACGCTTCCTTCGCTACAGCAATACGAGTTTTTACCTCTTGGTTGCATCTCAAGTCCTCAGGGATTGGACTTCCAAGATATTTGAAGACTACTAAGTTTATATTATCTTTCATTAGTGACACGTTGTTCGCAAATATGAATTTAAATCGCAATATCAATGAAAAATTATAGAACAAATAGTCTTCTACACTAATAAAAGGCCAACATGCTCTTTGCGTCATCGTGTCTCATTCTGTGACTTCACGCAATCAAACTGCGTTGGCAAGCTAACAGCGGCAAGAGGTATTTTCACACTGTGTCCATAAATATCACTATTATAGCAATGTAAGAACTTAGGTTATCTGCATACATGAATTCATTCGTTCAATACATGGACTTTAGGAATACCGGAAAGAAGGAAAATGAAGCATTTGAAATGTGGTGCTACAGAAGAATGCTGAAAATTAAGTGGACAGACAAAGTAAGAAATGAACGAGTTTTGGAAATGATGGGTGAGGAAAGAAGTTTGTGGAAGAAGCTTACAGAAAGAAGAGACAGGCTGGTAGGTCATATTTTGAGACATGATGGATTAGTTAATTTGCTGGTGGAGGGAACAGACGAAGGTAAGAACTGTAGAGGATGACAGAGATTATAATATATGAAGCAGATAATTGAGGACGTGGACTGCAGGGGATATTTAGATATGAAGAGGTTAGCACACGATAGGAAGGGATGGAGGATTGTATCAAACCAGACGAAAGACTGATGACAGCAAAAAAAAAAAAAAAAAAAAAAAAAAAAAGAAGAAGAAAGTTTTAAATTGTTATATGATGTACTAGCTTCTAAATTCATTAGAAATGAAGGTTAAACGCATTAAAGGCAATTCATTATCTCACAGTTTCTTAATCAAATAGCATTGTTATTAAATGAAGCTCATAACTTTGAATTTGTAATGACATAACGCTCTACATATTTCGCCTCCACATGTTTCTATTCCAATTTCTTCTGCATAAATGATGTTGGTTAAAGCGAAATACATATGTTTTTTACAGTAGGCTTCAAATTTTATTCTTTTCCTTCTTTCCGATCAGGCGTCCTAAGACCAAGCGCCAATTTCAGTTCTTCAGCTGTGGCCCAACACAATCTCCAAGAGGGACATACAATTAACTTCGAAGAAACTAGAAATTTAGGCAAGGTCAGAGATTTTTGGGACAGCATTTTAACAGAAGCTGTTGAAATTAGAACAGCTCATTCTTTAATTAGCAGGGACACTGGATACCAGCTTGGCGAGGCCTGGATCCCGGCTGTCGAAATGCTGAAGCAACGTCCCTTAGGTAACGAGCGGAAAAGTGGATGACATCATCGTGCTGGGTCGGCTTCTGTCTCCCATCTTTTCCGCGGCACTGCGTAAACAAACAAAACGTCCTACAGTACAATTGTGACATTTTAACGTGGCTGGAAGCCCGAAAAGTGTATAGCCCTTTGTTAGCCCGGTAACGAATGCCGGGAACATGACAGACATCAAAAAGATGCCATCGTGACCAAACTCTACTTTTATTAATATTAATACTGCTTCGTTTAATAAACAATATTTTACGAAACGTTCCATCTAAATTTACTTCAGATTTGCACTAACTGTATTGTATTGGCACCTAGCGTGAGTGAAGTGGTTTGTAGGAATTAGTAGGGTGGCGGACGCGTTCTCTATGCAGTGGTGTTCGCCTTTAACGCCCGGCAGAGCGGCTAGGCGGGATTACTGGAGTCAGGATGAAGGCCGAACTTGGGATAAGCCGCGCAGCTCCTTTCGCCCCTCATTACCCGGATCGCCTTAAACAAAGCGGCTCACCAGCAACTCGGCTTTAATGAGCATGCCATCGGCAGGTTGGCAATCCTGTGGCGGAGGCTGCTCCCAACTGCTACCATCTCACCTTGGAATTTTGCTATTACACAAATATTCATTAACCTCTTTAGTCTCATCAGTGTTCATTATCAGTAAGGTTGGAATTTGGCAGAGCGGATGTACCTTGCAGCATTCAGTGTGACCGCTTCCTAATATGCAAATCCAAACTAGTAGATCCAAGTAAATTTTAAAATAAATCCGTATAAAAATTCGTCGTGCTCTTATTTTCCAGAATCCACCATATTTCTTCATCTTACTCTGTATATCTATTATTTCTATTAATCTTAATTTGGGTTTTCCATGGTTTCTCAAATCACTACAGGCAAATGCCGGGATACTTCCTTCAAAAGGCCATGGTCGAATTCCTTCTCATTCCTTGCCCCCCCCCCCCAAATCCTTTCCCGTCTCTAAAGACCTCGCTGTTAAGAGAAGTTAAGCAGCTTAAAAAAAAAGAATTAATCTTATTTTTGTTCTGTTACGATGACTTCTTTAAAAGGCTATAGTCGAATAATTTCTGGTACCTTCCAACTCTTTAGCCACTAATGATGTAGATGTTGACGAGCTATAAAGCGCGGAAAATATCTTCTCTCATGTATTTATTCTTTCGTACGTGTAGTACCAGGTCTAATTAAAGTTTTTTTTTTTTTTTTAATATATATTGAGTAACCTTTTCGTACTTTTTGAGAGTAATAACAGTAATAGATACAACTGAGAATCACATCGTTGATTAGATTTTACCAAAGTACAGTACATGAAAGATAAAATAAATAATTAAAATAAAGCTTCTGTAAATAGTGACAGATCTGTAACTGATAACACACCATCTGAATAAAATTAGCATAAATCCTCCTATAAAGAATGCGTGTGGTCATTTCTTCTGGTTTCTCCCGGGAAACGGTAATTACCGACATAAAAATACGATAATTTTGCTACATTTCTGCTCTCAAAATCCACCTCATAGTTTTGTTGATCCATAAACTGTCATGCAAAAGAAAGAAATGATACGGGCATATCGGCTCCTTAAAAATGACTAGGTTGCTATCTCAGTAATAATATCACATGTTATCACAGAACTCTGCCGATATCGAGGCACGAATCTAAGAGACATCGTTCTACTGCAAAAAAGTCTGCATATTAAGCTAGTTTACTTTCTAGCAATAGCAGATATTGACGTCCATATAATGTCGCTAAAATTATGAATGAATAGAGGTTCCATAAAAAAACCGGAACTGTTGCGTCGAAAGGCTTCTGTGCTCTGCTCGCGTATATAAAGATTACCCAGTCACCAATTTCGTAATCTGGATGCTCAGCAGTTAAGATAAATGGTTAACAAATAATGATTCCTCTCTAAATATATTGCAGACCTACATTCCAACTGCTTCGTGCTTTGAAACACACTAAGAATTACTGAAAATTCAGGATGTAATAGTATAAATTATTACTCGGGAATCCTTTCGTACGTAATCAGAGATATACATCCATTTAGCTTTCAGTCCAAGAACTTTATAAAATTACGGAACCTTCTCGAAACAAAAAAATGTAATGACGGCTAATTGCTTTTGTTACTCGCAAGCAATGAAACAAAGCGAATTCACAGTAACAAAAGGTGATTCAATACAGATAAATTAAAGGAAATGGGGAGAGTATTAGGAAGGGAACTAATTGGAAGTGATAAAGTAATACTAGAATTAAAACGACCTTCATAAATATCAGTAAAAGCGGGTACTGAAATTCATCAATGGGCGACGAATTTATGAAAGATACATTTAAAAAATGAATCACCCGGAAGACACAGGAAGAATGGGGACAGATACAAATGGAGAAAGACGAAAATTTTAAAAGGTACGCATGGCAGCAAAAAAGTAGAAGATGCAATAAACAAAGAAATTGTAGTAGAAACCAGTAACAGTTACGAGTACTGAGACATCAAATATAAATGTATTCCAGGTCACCAAAATAAAGTATCAAAAATGGAAGAACTCTAAATATTGATTCTATACTTTGAATGAACTTTGTGATTGTGTATTAGAAATTGGAAAGGAAACAGACTACGATGATATTCATAGAGAAAGATGGTTCACTGAAGTACCGAATATGTTATGACAGTAGCCCTTCATAATGACAGAAGGCTTGCAGAAACAAGTACAACAAAATTTTTCGAGCTCATTCGTAGATTGTTGACGTATATTAAATGTATTATGGATTAAAAAATATTGTTAATTCAAAGATGTTAAATCCACAATTAAAAAATAACAGTTCAGACACTTGCGTCTATTATATTATAGGGAGAGGTTACCTTCAAAATTAGTTTACAGGAGTCAAATTTTAATGGAGGATGAAAGTGGGTACAGTAACATTCTACAGCTATATCACAACATGTACATAACTTATAATAACCAATAAAAAAAGATAAAAAATAATATTGGGTAGAAACTGATTGTTAATTTAATTAATTATCATGATGGGATACTTTCGCATTTTCATTGAAGAGTATAATGTTTGAGATTTCACAATCTATCATTTATAAAACATTTATCATATTAAAATCAGGCATAAAAATAACATATAATATGTACTAATTACTGTGAAAAGTAAAATATATAAAGAAATTAGAATTCTGTCTCTAACATTAGACGGATAACAATCTCTGGTATTACGTGCAATTAATATGTCCCATCTTTATCAAAAACAAACAAAAAACTATTAACTGTCGGGCGCCACTCAGCTAAGCTTAGATTTACTATTATCATACTAACAAATGGAGAGCCACTCAGGAAAACTCTTATTAATATATCTCCCTGTCAGAGCACTTCGAGTCGATTCGAAAAGAAGCAATGCATTCGAGTACTTGTAATTCCTATATTACCGTTTTTGTCGTCATAAAACTGCACCGCGGCTTATGCGGCGTACGCAACCCCCACTCCCTCACAATGCCACGTCACTATGTGAATATATCACCTCAGCGCACTGTTCACTTTCGACGTGTCACGCTGAAACTTGGACGCACTGTATGTGTCCGCAAACACAGATAAAACACTCCAGGGTTTCTGGCCAGCACACTCTCTGCTGCCCCAAGTACTGCCCTCAGTACATTGTGACAATCGGGTCCCGCGTCAATGGTCCGTGCCCGCGTAACCAGACGAGACTTTGATGCTCCTGCAGCCTCCGCCCGTCTCTCGGTCGTCAACCGTTCATCTCCCGCCATCTTTTTCCCTCCAGGTCCCGCCAAAACCAGAAACAGAGATAATTGGGTACATGCATTTTGTATCGTGTTCTTATTTACACATTCAAACTGCCACCCAGGTCATTTCCTCCAGCCTTCGCTAAACGCCCCAAAACTTGGGTTCTGTATGTCACAAAACAGTTCTCAGTAACTTCTCAGTTTATTCTGTCTCGCTTTCTACAGTCACCAGCCAGGACAACGCACCACCTGCTGTTGGTGAGGACGAAACTGAAACAAAATGTTGTTAAGCTAGACTTTAGTCGAGCGGAACAATCTCATTTTTAGTCGATGCCTGTTGTTAACAAAACAATTCAAATTACAGCTATTCCCATCGAAAAATGGGCTATTGATGGAATGCTAATTCTTTCCATCTGCATTGAAAAATTATAATAATATTAATACCTTCGAGACACTTCTCAGCCTCTAGCAGCAAACTGAGGCAACAATGTATAAATGTACAATATTCATGCAAATATCTTATATCTAAACAAATGATCTTAGAGTATTAAGCAAGAATCAAACCAGCTAAAACCTCATCTACTCTTATAAAACGCAAGTTTTGGTCATCTGTCATGGCATCACGCCATGACGTCAGTCTATGACGTTGTGCTATGACGTCACGTTTTACGTATATTTAATAACATTTTTAAGCACCCGCGATTGAATTAACTGACAGAACAGTAAAATAAAAGTGTTTATTGCGTTTTAGTCGACATACCAATCATTAGATGCTTATACTTACATAATATTCTTTTGATATATAGAAGTATTCCTTAAATTCTTTGTCCGTAGAAATGTACGATAAAATCTTTAATTTTCAAGCACCAATTATAGCGAAAGTTTTATTAGATTGTGACTTAGCATCGATCAGAATTACAACTGGCATTTGATCTTACAGCAGAGGTCATGAATAATTTAGATTAAAAAAGAATAAATATTTTAAACTATGTCCTATTATTGAAATTACTAAATCGTTTCAACGTAAACAGTTGCACACTGATCGCGATCTGTGCAGCCTACACTACTATTAAAACAAATATTACGTAGCGTATTGTAAGTTTATAAGTTTTATTTTATTTTCCTTTGCTTTCACTGAGAAATATTACTGAGGCTATTATGTCAACAACATGTAAGTGTGTCAACCATTCAAACGTTGTAATATTGGTTTAAATCTCGGATAACAAAAATGAAAGGTGTAAAAACACTTTAAGATTTTTGATCAAATTTATATCGCGATGCATTATTCCCACTAAAATGCGATACAGTACATGTATTAATAAGCGTGTGATTGAAGTATTGTTTTTCTGGAGGCGAGTTTAGCGTAGTATGTGGTTAGGTTGAAATGCAACATGGACCCGAATGGAAACGATTTGCTACAGCGCAAGACACGAGGAATTAAATTGAATTTTATTTTATAACAATTCTATTTAGTTAAGCAATTTCTAAGAAATAAATTGTCAGAACAACTAAAGAAAATTATGTGTTTTGTTTAAATTGGCATATTAATTATCATTTTTTACTGAAATCGTTGCATGGTTTGAATGAAAGAAGTTCCAAATTGATCACGATATATGTGGCCAAAACCACAATTAAATATTACGTGTCATAGCGTAAGTTGTTAAGACTTATTTTTTGCATTCTTCGTTTTTCCTGGGGTCCATTCGTCAGCCAATGTAAACTGCGTTAGCCTAAAACATCGATCTTCATCACAGGTAATCAGAAAGAAAAGTGTAAGAACCTGTGAAGATTTGGGATCATCTTTATATCGTGATGCATGATGACACTGGCACGCGATACAGGGAATGTATTAATTCGCTTGTTATTGAAGCTTTACATTTCGGAGATTGTGGTTAGGCTGAAATGCAACTTGGACCAAGTTGGCAACTGAAGCTTATTGCTACAGCACAAGGGACGATAAATTACAATGTGCTTTATTTTATAACAATTCTATATAGTCAATCAACTGCAGAGAAATAACTTACTATAACATTCCGTTAAACCCGTCATTTTTGACGGGCTTTGGAGCTATAGTGCGCGTCACGAACGATGGCGGCCCAGTTTAGCGAGTGTATTCGCATGTACGTCATCACTCTGCCAGTAGCCAATCACATTCAGTAACAATCCAGAGCCTGTCGTGTTAACACGACTGTTGAATGCGATGTGTTTGTGAATTGCACAGTTGTAAATCAGTGAGCTTTGCAATAATTCCTATTCTAAATAATGGAAGATGAACAACATAAGCGTAAGATTCTGCATAGTCAAAGCAGAAAGCAAGATTTTAAAGTATATAAGCATTTTAAGCGCGAAGAAGACGCGAGAGGGCCAATCTGCAACGTTGCAAAAGCTCAAGAGAGAACTGCTAAAGCGTGTGATACTAGCCTTAGAACTGTACTGCGAATAGTCAAACGTGGTAACGTCGCATATTCTTTTTCA
This sequence comes from Vandiemenella viatica, assembly GCA_031002005.1. Taxonomy (NCBI): domain Eukaryota; kingdom Metazoa; phylum Arthropoda; class Insecta; order Orthoptera; family Morabidae; genus Vandiemenella; species Vandiemenella viatica. Next base: position 238,439,364 of record JARYHS010008074.1, on the reverse strand, counting down.
ACCCTATTTCTCTCTCTCTCTGCGCGACCCGCCATCGTTCGTGACGCGCACTATAGTATGATATAAAACACGTCAAATGGACAAATCACAATTGCTTCATGAAAACAACAACATTCCCATATCTTTCATTATTGAAACTTGAAATTAGTTTCTCATTATTATTATTAAAAACAATGATTACTTGCAATTTCTCTCATTTACAAAGTTACTTCACACGTAATCCCTGTACTTAAAAAAAAATTAATCACCAAAATACACAAAATGATACTCTCAAACAGTTCCTTCGACTACCTTTATCAACACAATTATTTCACTCACTTAGTTTTCTCTGTGATCCACCTTGCAAAATAACCTAGTAATTAAACAAGCAACATAAAAATAATTGACCTTACACACCCAACGAAACAAGACAAGACATTTTTTTTATTTTGTCTTTAACAAGTATATCACGCAGGTTCCTCCAACCTTTACTACACGCGCCAGTACTTGGCTCCTGTGTGTCACAAAAAAGTTCCCAGTAGCCTCGCAATTTCTTCTGTCTCGCCTTCTACAGTCACCAGAGAGTGCCATCCCTGCTGCTAACGAGGAAAGAACTGAATGAATGGCCGAATACCTGCTATTGCGCAGAGCTCAGGCACGTCAACTTTCTCCTAACCTGACTACCTGTCCGCATTATTTAAGGTTGTATTAGAACGGATGGTTTGGAAAGGGGGGAGGGGGATACCATCACATAGAAATTTTATCGAAAATATGAATATTAATTTTCTAATTTGGTTAATTGGTGAACTAGAACCTTGAATGCTGCAAGAATTTAAGTTACACAAAAAGATTCAATTTATTCTGTCTTCTAGCTTATACATGACTGGGCATATTTAACGTTACGTTAAACACAATATAATCAAAGATAATAAACAAGAAATACCCGGCGTTTACAATTGGCCGGATAAATGCAAACATAAACAGATTTTAAATATTTCAAAGATTTTGCAAAGTCAATATTCATTAAAGTGGCGTCGCAGGCCAACAAATTAAAGTTAACATTTACAAAATAATCCCAGGGTAGCCATTTAAAGTGAAAAGCATCATCTGAATTAGTTATAATGAGCAAGATGCTTAAAATTTAAGTTAAATGAACATGGAAAGTTGGTTGGCTCAGTAAAATTGTCGTGATGACAGCGGAGAATCTAATCTCAGAAGTCGCTTACTGGTTTGTAAGCCTTGTTAAAACCCTATGGAACCATGGACCTTTGCACTGGTACTTTACCGTTGTCGCATCTGCTCGACGAAGTGTAATACGCTGTGTCACTGTTGAATGCAAATTCGCGGACCCATCCGCGCTAGTGTATCTGCTGATGACCTCTACCAGGTGAAACACCTTGTTCCCGGCCACATTTGAGCCAGAAAGCGTCTAGCTCCAGCCGCGGACCAACAGCAAGGAGAGTGTGTCGGACAACACGTCTACACTTCAGCTCGTCTGAACAGCAAGTTCTCTCTCATGGCGTCCTGTTCTCCCGCCACGGAAAGTCAGCTCCCCTCTCTCCGTACATGGAAAAGAAGCTTTTGATTAACAAATGTAGACCCTGTAGCCACGAACGATTGGTGAAACGACGTAGCCCACAATCACGTGTTTCATGCCATAGCTTAGCATTCGTCGCTCATTTCACGCACATTTTCCCTGACCTTGCACCCCCTCAACGGAGATCTGGGGCCATCGCCCTCACTCCCCTAACGGCACCTTTCGTCCTTCACCGGGCGTTCTATTATGTATGTGGTGACAATATCCGGCTATCTGAACGCTTAAAAGTGCAGTTCCAACATTTCCCACATTTAATACTTTCTTAATAACAATTTTGCACTGAATTCAATTAGATAATAATAAATTTGGCCGCCCAAGGCACAACACATAATTATTTTTGCATCAATTAGCCCTACAATTTACAGTTTTAATAAACAAATTAAAAAATTGAATATTAATTATGACTATATCAATATTCATTGTGGGATGACTTTGTCATACGACAAGGTGGCACCATTTCCACCAGTCAAATATAGTTGCATTTACGTCGCTCTTAATTCTTTTATAAATAATGTAATGAGTCAATATTTTTTTATTCAGTACAAACTTATTCTAGGGTATCGATGATAATCTAATAAATGGAAACGCGTATGCACTAGACGGAAAATTTCACTAGAAATCCTTTATTAATGTGAATAAACTTTTGTCCTTCTGCTCAATGTGTGTGAATGAGTAGTGAAAAAAAATGAAGAAAATTTTAGAAAGAAAATTATCGATTTGGGAAAATGTAATATGTTGATGAATCAACTCGGTAAAGAAACTGAAATCTTTTTGGATGAAATGGATATTTGAATGAAAACTAACCTGAAAATAAGAATTAATTGATTTGTATTTTGATAAAACCAATCGGACAGTATGTTAAGTGGAAGTAACTGAAATTGGTGACTCTGATAATATGTGCTGATAGATTTTACAAGTTCAGTGGATGTTGTATGTGAGCAAACACACATTAAAATAAATGCATGTAAAGGAGATTATTGTCACAGATACAAAATAAGTTCTGTAAGTTTTTGTCTGAACTGTTCATTTGTTAGTAAACAGGACTGAAGAAAAAGATGAACGTTTTAAAATGTCTATTCATAACGCGATAGGTAAAGAGAGACATTTTAATAAATAAGGTTTGTTATCATATCCCACATGAAGCATTCAACTAGTACATCAACTAGTATTACTAATTTGCCTTCGGGAAGTGAGACTCCCAAATTATAAGATGAGCTGAATATGGAATTAAGCGGTTTTGTTGGATGGTGCAGGATCAAAACGATCTGCATTCAAACAAACTAAACAACCTCACAAACTGAATTAGGTTGAAACAATAACATTAACCACCAATAGCAGATGCGAATCAGGGGTAATTATTCAGTGCTGTTTAGGGAAAATGTGTAAATTTGCGTTGGTGTTAACATTCCTGTTTTGCCTTGCAGAAGATCTTTCAATATAAATTAGATTTTTATTTTCACGTTGATTGCTAGTCTCAACTAAATGTAGCTGTAATTGAAATTATCCATTTAGGATTTCAATGGATTATTTCTAGATCTACTGAAGATTCTTAGTGTTTCCATCAAAACATAATGAACACCATCTTAGAAAGACGCTAGTGTATAAATCAGCATGTCACATATAAACTGAAAGAATAAATATGTGATAGAAGTGACGATGCCAGTCATCAATTTCATGGAATAGGAAGCAGGCCTCTTCCGAACTCACAGATTCCATGACTTTATGGGACTTCCTTGGTGTCACATTGATTTATAATTCCAATTTAAGTTTTTTTCGAATTTAGCTTAGTAACAGTATAATTAATTGTTTAATCACACTTCATGATTTCAAAAACTGTCGAGGTTTGCCTATCATGTAAATTATCTAATAAATATCGAATCAATAACTATTACTATTATGTGATGTTTATTTTTAAACTTGAAGGATTCGGTACAGTAACGAACTGTTGGTTTAGCCATCAAATTGTAAATTTTAAATATCGTTTTCCATCTGACTTTGTTTCTTAATATTCTTTTAATTGAATCACGTATTTTCTCTATTTGTCATTGAGTAAAATATCAGTCTGAATTCTTGAAATACCTGTTAGTAGGTGGATAATAAGAGAGCTCTATAATCCCAACTTCCGGTCACGTGACACAAAATGGCGGCTTCCCTTCCCCTTTTCTCCCTCCCCTCCATGACGTCACATCCGGTTCGCGGGAAATTCTAATGGGCCAATCAGCGTTCACGTCACAAGATGGCGGATCGTTAGTTCTTTGGCCGGCCGCCCAGATGGCAGCACCGGGCGGGCTTGCGCAGGACCGTTAGTTTATTTGGTGGCTGCTAGATGGCGGACCGTTAGTTCTTTGACCGACTGCTAGACGGCAGAACCTTGCTCTCGGTGAAAGAATTTCCTCCATATTTCTGTTCTGGAATGCGCGCTCTGCGAAATGTGTACACTGTTTCAACACACCTACAGAAATTTCCACTCGACTGTTATCTATGTTTGCTTATCCATTAAGCGTTGCGAAATGATGTACAAATGATAGCTGACTGCAGTGGTAAGTAGGGTTGCAGGCGAGCGCACTTGTGTAAACACGTCCCGGGCGGCGGAATTTCCCCGCTAGCTTTCACTCTCCTGGGGGAGTGGAATGTCTGCGCCCAAAGAAATTAAGAAGTTGCTGCCATCTAGCATCCACCAAATAAACTAACGGTCCTGCGCAAGCCCGCCCGGTGCTGCCATCTGGGCGGCCGGCCAAAGAACTAACGATCCGCCATCTTGTGACGTGAACGCTGATTGGTCCATTAGAATTTCCCGCGAACCGGATGTGACGTCATGGGGGGGAGGGAGAAAAGGGGAAGGAAGCCGCCATTTTGTGTCACGTGACCGAAAGTTGGGTTTATAGAGCTCTCTTATTATCCACCTACTCCTGTACAGTCATCTTCTGATTAATAGTTCTTAGTCGTGGTATTTGATCGATTAATACAATATTTATGAATACATGACTTGTGGTTTTGTTAATATATATTTTGAGGTACCTGGCATTACCCATTCACTAAGCATATCGTTAGTGAATTAGAAAAAGTGTTCTGAAAAATCTTCAGCGCCGATCAAAATGAAGGGTATTATTGACACTTTCGCACTTAAAATTTCTCGGAAGTTACATGATGATGAATATCTAGGAAAAAATAATTCTATAAATTCGTTATCATTATTGAAAGAAGCGTATCATATAGTATCACAGTGTTTACTACTGTATGTTTTCTTTAAGTCAATGGAACAAACGTGTTTCCCAAAATTAAATACGGTGTTGCCAGATGGTATATTCTCGATGACTGAATTATGTAACTTTTCACTCTCCATTTATCCTCCTATCAGTTATACAATTTAATGTACACACTTTGACAATAAATTTGGCCGCCGCTGAAAAATTCTATCACTCTTATTTTGCAAAATCTGACATCAATGTCATCCTAAGAAACAGTAACGGAATACTGGCATGCCAGTATTGCATTACTGTTTCCTGGTATGACATTGATGGCAGATTGTGCAAAATAAGAGTGATAGAATTTTTCAGCGGCTGCCAAATTTATTATCAAAGTGTGTACATAATTTTATTGTAGAATCAGTTTCTTTATCGCAGTTAAATAAAGTTTATGATGTTAAAATGCTAGAATGTATGATTATAATTTGATGTAAAACTTCTATGATCGGATGTATGAATAATTGAAGTAATTATTAATTGCTTTCAATATTTTATATTTCACTTAAATGTATTATCAGGTGCGTGAATTTTGGCTATCATACTTCAACATATATAAGACATTAATCTTTTTGTTATTCTTAAAACAATATTAAAAATATTTAAGCTATTTGTATTTACGTTTAAAACTATCATCATGCAATTTTGAGTGTGCTTAAGAAATTTGCAATATTAAACATTTATTTGATAATATCATATTATTTGTCCTAGACCTCAGCAATTGTGAGTGTAATTGAATAGTCGTAGCCAAACCGTGGGTCCATTTTATCTTAGTTCCCGAAATTTCGTTTCTGAATAGCAGTCGATAACGCTGCGAGAGCAAACATTTTTTTGTCAGTTTGTAGTTAGTCTGTGTCTAGGTAAATTTTGATGAATAAGTGCCAATGCATGCATTTCATCATCACCTTTGTCTATTTTAGCATAGAAGCTAAGCGTTGGGTTCACTGAGATATCTTATGTACTGAAACGTGTAACACTTTTAGGAAATCAAAATTAGGCGGTAATCAGACTTTGCGATCTTCAACATCATTTAATTAGTAAAATCAGTGACGTAAACTTGTAGCCTGGAGAGAGTTGTGTGGGTGCTTTTTATAGCCTTCATTGCAAACGTTAGAAAACGTCTCGTATCCACTCTTCAGTATCATCCTTTTGAGCACTTTATCTAGCAGTTATCAAACCACTTTGTTGTTAGAGCTGCTTCCCTCTCCAAATTTTCATCTAAGAAGTTGCTTGTTGATAACATTTAGACCTGCAGTTTTCTGCTCTTCAGAGGTTCTGAGTCTTCTTTAGCTTCTGAAGGATCTACTATTACTGTTACTATTACTCCGCGATTCACTAAAAGTGTGTGGCTGAGGGTGCATTCCACCTATCCGGGAAGGTAATGGTTTGGAAGGGATATACGCGATATGGCAGGAGGCGCCCATGGGCTATTGTGAGGAACCACTCCATCATTCGCCTGGAGCGATCTGGGGAAACCATGGGATGTCCAGATCCCATGGTTTCTGTTGAACCATGGGATGTATATTCAACTGTCTGTTGAATATACATCAACAGGTAGTTATAATTCTGGATTGCGAAGTAAACCACCATTTACACTCAGAGCAGAAGAACTGGAAATGTTTGGTAGTTTTCAGTCGATTGGTTGCCATGAGCTTTATACTGTCCAGCTATTGACGTTACCAATGAATCTTGCTCGACTGAACATTTTATATTTTTTCCATATTTTCTTATGTTTTTCCTGGCTCCTTCCTTTTCCGCACTTATCTATAAGAGAATCTTATATTTCTTCATTCTACATTTTCTAAATTTATTTTGTAATTTTTTTTATTTATGCAAGAATACTTCACGCGCTGCCATTCGTATTTTTTCAATAATGGGTTAAGAATCTGCTTCTTTATCAGCCAATATAGGTTTTTAACCGGTAAAAGCATTTCCGTTAAATCATAGACGAATTTGTTTTTTTCTTGTTCTTTGGTTTCTATATTTACTCAGAGTGATATGATAGAAATAAATATAAACGTCTTTTTTATCACTTCCTTTGTGGACTGAAGTGTCTCTAACAATATATTAGTTATTACGATTTAAATTATTAAACGATATCCGCTAACTCTCCCGAGTTTGGGGCGAGGCTGAAGGGGGGGAGGGCTGATTGTGTGTACACAGGTGTTCGTATGTTTGCGTCTGGAGGGGGGGGGGTCCATATTTCTGATGTAAATATTAGTAATCAACAGTTCAGAGGAGGATGCAACTTTTATTTATTCACAATTTACATACATTTTCAATTATTTGTCCTTCTCCAAATAGAGTAGCTTTAGGTGATACTGTTCATGCAACTTAAGAATTCAGATCATCAGAAATAATAATACTTACTGAATTCTAGCTGTTAAATAAATTTTTCAGTGTTTATAGAATGTATTCGTAATTTCTTCATGTTCTTCGACTTGTGCATGAGCTCATATTTCTGTTAGCTGTTAGTATCAAATTTGATCCTATGCATTTACCCAGTTGTATGTGATTAAAAACTTAGGCATTTAGACTAAGTAAGGTATGGTATCGAAAGATCCTTGGTCATATTGTCATAGCAGTAACGCTGTATACATATTGGTGACTCTTTCATCGAAATCTTGAAGCAATATTCAGAATGAATTAAAATATGATGGCGTAAGAATAGAGGAAGTCGTATGAAAAATTAAATGAAGATGCAATACCAATAAGAGATTTTAAATCTTAAAGTAATTTCAGCTTATGCAAAGGAATAGCAAAGGTGAATTCCTATGGCGGGTTGTGATCTGATTGTTGCTATTACTCTGGTCTTGAAGTCGATGCTCGTGGATATCACCATTAGCTAGCCCTCATATTGCAGCCGGGAAATGTAAGTCAATATGCGCTAAATTTTAAAACTTAACAGGGATCAGATTATTGGCTTTATCAGTTAGTGCTACTTTGTTAAATTAACTGTAAATTAAAATCATAAGGCAGGGCGCTATGGAGGATGAAATGATTTGAACACTATCGATAAAGAGAATATAGAAAACTAGTATGGCATAAGGTTTATGCTCCCTGAAGTTTCTATATAGCGACTTACATCCTATAATTTACTGAAGAAGTCAGGGTGAAAGCTTCTTGAAGCAACAAAATAAACACAACTGACTTAGTTGTTAGTCATAAAGCACAAAATGGGTACACTACATTCCCGAGAACGGATAGTCGACTGTACTATCTAATCCCTTCAAAACGAAAAGCGAACACAAGATTGCCGTACTCTGATGATCACCATTGTATATCTTTTTTCAGGTCTTCAATGAGCATCGGCGTCATAATATATTGGTTTCAGTAATTCTTTTCAGTTATTTTTTCTTCGTCCCTGTCTCTTTTAGATGCTTAAATATTCGTAATCAAATAAATTGTGCAGTAACAAATGATAGAGGTCTGATTCAACAGTAATAAGCTTATTTATTGTTTGGTTGCCTAATGGCAACTGGTGACAATTTCTGTTGAATGCTTCAAATGTCTAGAGAATCACGTAGTGTCCATAACGTTAGAAATTTACTAGTTGCATAGCAGCTTCCAGATGTCTTTAAATTTTAACGTCTATAGTTCAGAGTACCTAAAAATATTTTAAAATATTTGGATGTCTGTAATATCGGAACAGGGATGTTTTCTTATGCAGAAAAAAACATACACTGAGTTTAGTATCATGTCCAAAAAGTACAAAAATATAGTTTGATATTGTAAGAAACTACTTTAGTTACAGAAAACCTTATGTGAAACTGTTTCCTCATCACGTACACTGTTTTTCTTAAATTAAATTATTTTTTGTATTACGTGTGAATTAAAAGGGAAGAATTTCATTATCGTCGCTTAATCAACTGTCACTTGTGGCTTCGCCTATAATCGATGGCATGACAAACTTGATCATGGCGATGGCTGCGGCTTCAAATGCTAATTGACATGTTCAGCTTCCAATCTAATACTGCGGCTTTAAAGTTTAATTGAAATTTTTAGTCCAAATGACATTTACTTTATGTATTTACAGAAATTATATGACGTACATTTCATCTGAAAGTGTGTAACGTCGTAATACCTGCCTGACATAATTTAGATTAGTTTTCTATTGACCTCTATACATATCAAGCTTATGAAGAAGCCACTCTAAAAATTGTTTGTTTGGCATTATTTTCTCAGCGAAAACAAAACAATTTTTAAGAGCATATTATATTCTTTAGCTTTGTAGAACATTTGTAGCTGATTAAAAGTTTAACCTAAAGAAAGATTAAATGAACTGAAGTAAAAAATATTTAACATTGCAGTATAAAGAGAATGGTGAAAATCATAAACGGCGTAAGTAATAGTAGATTCGATACTTTGCTAATGTAGCATCAAAACACACAAGACTATACTACAAAAAAATGTCCACAATTAGTGATGCTTCAAAATACACTTGTTGCAATGGAGTCTAGAAACTACCTGGAGGGGCGTCAGTGGTGTTAGTACGTTAGACAAGATATTATGGACTGGGTGTTGCGAAAAAATGAGAATATTACACACATACAATTATTAATCAATCTCAACATGCATCATTAACGTTATTTTGGTAATGTAAACGAAAGTTGTGGAAATATGTTACCTATAAAATGAGAAAAATTTAAGGGAAAAAAATAATACGTTGCATCATTGCAACTAACTGTTAGCTGTTTCACCACGGTAAGAAATATTTAGTATAATATGACATTTGTTGTGGCCATTCTACATGTAATTTCTACAGAAGGTTTCATTTTATTTCCTTGTAATATAGTATCATATGCTTGTTTGTAACTACCGTTTGTTTGTGATATTATACTCATAGGCTTTATTGCTACACATAGAAATTCAGTCAATAGAAACCAAAGCTAACAGATCGTTAAAGAGAAAATTAAAGTCTCCAGTAAGCTGTCTGTTCATTATTGTACAATATGTAAAAGCTATGACGATAAATAATTTCTCAAGGAATCTAGGAAGATTTTTTAGAGCTCAAGTACAGCATCAAAATATAAAAGTGCTGTCTTTCTCAATGCACACATACAGACCATAGAAAACATTTGAAACTTAGGTTTAGACTGAAGGCGCTAAACGTTTTTTGGAGATTTTATGAAGAAAGAATGATCAAAGGACTGAAGTGTACGATGAAGAGGACAGTTGCCACTTCCGTGGCTCAGACAACTTGCTGGCCATCTTTCCCGGGGGTAAAGTGGCCGGAGACATTCGATTTCCTGAGGCTGGGGAGAGGATGAGCCCGCTCGACTTCGCCTCCGTGGAAACGAGATATCACATCGGGTTACACTGATACGAGCGCGCGTGATCACATGTCAGGGATGATTCACGCTATACTTCACAAACATTGCAAGCATTGATAGCCCAGTGATGGCAAGTGAGCAATAAGAGTGGACAGAAACACCAGTACAATGATAAACCACTTTAATTAATAATTTAGACCACGAGTGAATCATTCCAAACGGAGGGAGAGAAGGATCGATGTGGTTCATGTGGTTCATTGTAGATGTAAGTAACTGCAAATATATCACAAACAGAAAATCTACAACGTGCCTCACATTAAGTCAGTTCCCTAATGGCTTGTTTATTATTATTTTATGATCTAATAAGACATAAACTAAGCATCATGTTAGCTGTAAGAATAATAATTTCGGTATGAGCTTGATCAAAACCGATGGATATATGGTCAACCATCAGCTTAAAGTTTCCTAAATTAAACAGTACATACTCGAAGTTTACGTTCCTATAAGCTAACGTAGTTTTTCTGGAGCGTTTGTGGTCGAAATGAATGTGTTACCAGCTGAACTTTCATACTTTATCTCCACGTCCTACCTGTTCCATTCGAACTACTTTCTCATAAGCAGACTGCTTTTAATATTTATTGTTATATTACTTAAGAATTATTATTCTTAGCAGTTGCAATACAAGAGTTATTGAAACGTACAGTATTAATCAACAATATATTGTTATCACAATAAACCTACGCAGAAATCGCACAAATTATGATCATTATATCCAACATTAGTTAAATAAAAGATTTATTAACTATTTTATACGATCTAATATTTTATACATCAAATTATTAAAAGTCTTCTACAACTAGGCTAAGTCTCATAGCTACTTACTGATAAAATGTTATGAGATCTTAATCTGAGCCAACTCAGCGTTCTACATAATTTATTCATGGCATCTCTAAATGTTATGAATAGTTGATTTAAAAAAAAAAAAAAACTCATGTGTGTTCGCGATTATTCAGGTCATAAATCTTACTAAAATGAAAAATACAATACGTATCACTTACTGTAAGGCTTGTAAAATCCTAAAGAGGTGCCAAGTAAATCTTGGCTTTTATGTATGTTGATCTGTTACTATCCTATTTGCTAAAACATGGCATGCTTGATCACCACGTTACCTGATTTTTTTAAAATATTTAAATCAATGATTTATAACTTAGAGACAATCCCGTTTCTTTCAGAAAGTCAATACACATTGTACAGTATAGACTTGGTTCAGAACAAGATGTCAATAATCTTACTTAAAAAAAATACTTTTTATCGCTAAACCACCACCAGGTTTGGCTCTGTTCGTACAAGAAATATTTTTATGTAATTTCATTTCTGAAAACTTAATGGTAAAACCGGTGGATTGGAAACCGAAAGATACCAGGTTCAAATTCCGATCTTGGATGGGATTTTCAAGGCCCTTAAACCAACCTCCACTGCTGCCAAACATTGCTTTGTGTATGTGAAGTACCCCACAACGTTTCCGTAGGTCAGATTCCTGGTTAAATCGTAGGTACTCTGAACCGAATAGACCTACCCTGTTAGGTTAGACGGCTACGATAAGGACGTATTGCACAGCCGACAATGTAAACTGTCAACTCGGTCATTACGCCCATGCGAGTTTTATTATTATTTATTTTTCTTTCATGTTGTTAACTTATTCCGAGTCTCTTTTTTCTGGATCAAATTTATACACATTAGCAACCCTTTCTTATCTGCATTTCTCAATCTTACGGTTAACATCGCATCTCAAAGACTGAATGCTTCTCTCGACAATGTCTACGCTTATTTCATTCAATGAGCTCACTTCCGATTCGTGTCGGGGGAGAGATGCCATGCCTGCATTATTGTCGTCTTCCGAGTGCACAATGTAACAAAAACTCCGGAACAAAGTACAGGAAGAAAGTAAAATATAATATATTAGTCAAGCTTGCTGATCTCTGCGCACGACAGAAATTTGAAACACATAGCGTTCATCCAGAACAGAGTAGCTAACGTACAAATATGCACCGAAAGTGTGCGTTACCCGTTCCACCAGCCTTTTGAGTGAGTATCAGATAGTCAAAACTTCTTTAATCATTAGGACTCGATCAATCTAACCACTTGCTGTTCGCTATGCATAATTGCCGTGCCTTAGCGATATTTAGTTAAATATTTAAGATATAGTTTTTTTGTGGAAAGTTTTGACTAACGAGGAAATTTATTTGTTTTTAACCAATTACTGTAAAAATGAAATGTGGAACTGTTGCAGTGGTGTGTAGCAAGACAAGAGATGTAATGACTTTGATCTCTTTTTCTTATATGAAGTGTTTCAGAGTGCTCCTTGGAACTATTTAGCGTGCAAGCGCTCCAAGTAAATTATTCATCAGGTGTGTGGTGTAGCAGGTTGGGGGACTAGCTTAAGTGAGGCCGCCAAGTTCAGAATACTGCATTAACAGTTAGCAGAATTAATTCTCAATAGCTTTAGGGGGTAACATTCACTTTACACCCAAATTGGAGATAGTAGGAAGAAGAATAGAACCTCAACAGTAGAAAGGGCGATTTGAAAAACATAATTTCTTCTTGTGATAATTAGAATATGGTATTACATTTTGTAATGTCTGTGTTAGATCTTTTGCTGTACATAGAGCGAACAAGTTTATTTCAAATAACATTTATGAGTTAGTCATTTTTTATGACAAGGTTAAACTTCTGTTAGTCCGTTTCTTTTTATATATTTCGTATGAGACCATCCAAAAAATCTACAGATTAGAACAAATACTGTTTCAGTGGAATATTTGTAGTACCTTTCACATTAAACTGTTTAGAAACATATATTAAGTAATAACTGTTGTCATGAACCTCAAACAATGTTCAAAAATCTATCACCATCTGACACAAACTCTTGGTGCTTTTCCCCTCCCATCTCAAATTTGTTGCACGCTTCCGTTCCTTAGATGGATTAATGGAAATTTAATTATTCAGATTACTTGAGACTTATATACTTCATTTTAATGAAAACTAGAACTGATGACCTAAGGAAGAAGAACTAGGTACTTGCATATAAATGTCATATAGAGACTTCTTGAAATTTATGAACATAATCTCCCCCTGCTAAGTGGTTTCCAGTCATCCAGGTAAGAGGTAAGAACAACTGTGCCAAGCAGGTAATAAAACTTGTTTTCGTCATAAATTAAAACTTTATTTGCAAACTAGAACAAGTTATAATTGCCTCCTAAAAGTAAGGCATAAGACTTATTGTAAAGCAACTAAGAAACACTTGAATACTAAAAGATGAATGGATCAAATGACGTGTTGGCATTTGTTCCGAAGGTTACTAAAATATATATTTAATACTCAGTACACTGCATATTCTACTTAAGGACGACTGAAAAATAAATAACCTTAAAAGGTAAAAATGGAACATAATGTAAAACTAGTTAAATAAATTTTGATAATTACAACTAAACATTCAGATATGGCTCTGGGAAAGTTCGCTGCTGTTTCAATGAAGGAATATGTTTTAAGCATCAGAAATCATCGTAGCTGCCACGCATTAGGTTACTTTTCTGGTCATATACTCTGAATAAACGTTTTAGACGGCACCAGAAAAATTGTTTATTTGTTGTGAATGACGTCTATTTTTCCGTTGCAAACCTCCTACCAAAAATTTTGTAAAATGGTATTTTTGCTGTCGCTATTCATCCACCAGTTCAAATTTCCTTGTAGCTACGTTTCACAATTTACTCTTGGATCCTTTCAATTTTTTTATATCGTTAAATACAACAGATGCAAATGTAGTTGCTCCTCCTTTCCTAAATATTTTCTCGTTAAATAATTTTTAAACCATATTAGAATTTTTATAGTCTAGGATATGTTTTCTAACAACCTCTGCGAATAATCCCATCCACAAAGTAATCTCACTGTCTGTTATACAAAGAATATATAACGGAATGAATATATAACCTTTTTTTTTATCAAGAACATATTTTTAAATATTTGAATCCAAAATATCTTGGGTATTTACAACAGAGCTATTTTCATAATTAATCGTAATTCTCATAATTATTGTTACAAATTCGTTACGTTGCTTATTCATTTTCGTTAACGAGCTTCACCCATGATTTATTGGGAAAGGTAAATTCTTTGCTATCCTACTGGGAATTTTACTCCCGTACTGGTGATCAACAGGTAGGCTTCTTAGCCACTGAACTCTTGTAACAGAATTTCAACCTAATTTAATATGCAAAGTTCAAGCTTGTTTGAATAACCCTCAACGAATTATTAGAATCTTAATCCTAATAACTGATTATTATTTAGTAAATACGCCAATACAACTGTTGTTGGATATTCCTTATTTTTCGGACGCGTTTCGCCTCTCGTCGAGGTATCTTCAGCGTACAATATTTGATTTACATTGGTCTTCTGTGACTTCAACCAGCATGCTGTTTCCACTATTGTATTTAGTCATACAGTTTGATATAGTGTGGTTCTTATGCCTCCACTGGTAGTCAACTTTGAAGCACAGTTTTATGCACGTCATTATCAACCTTCAGTTTTCGCGTGTATTGGCGTATTTACTAAATAATAATTAGTTTAACACGCAACTGTGGAAGAAATGGCCTGCAATAATCACACATTATTCCTAATATGTTTCATACGTGTTACGGATGCAGAACAATTAAGACAAAAACAATTACTTTAGTAATAAACTGGCACTTAAGCGGTGACAAAATTGTAGCAACTTTTGGCGTAGATCATTTCATTTCAGTTTGTGTCCTTGTAATTGCATTACAAACTGTAACGTCTGTAACTGCATTAGGAAATCAGTAAGAATTGGTTACAGTTGTGTCTGGTACTTCGAGTTCTGTTGTCGGTATGGCCATTCAGATTTAGGTTTTGTACTGTTTCCCAGATGAATTCAGGATTAGTACCTTCATAAAAATTTCCTCTCACCACTGTAATAACCTCACAGCCGTAAAACTCCTAAAAACATTAACCTTTCCTCAACTATTCATAAAGCCTCAATAAAATAATAGGGAGAGAGAAATGAAAATTAATACTATACTAACAGTCTGCTGATGAAACTTTTGCAATCACGGGGGTATTTTCATAGGAGCACATTAGGAGACCGAACCATAATTTTTTAAAACTCATTCAGGTCTTCACGTTCCTGCATTTAATAATTAGCAAAAGGTGTTTTCTGTATGATAATCCCTGCAGATTACCCACACAAGCCGTAATACGTTTCATGCCCGTCTTCCATAAATTCATAAGCACAGGTCGTTTTGCAAGCAGGGACCCTGTGGAAGCGGCCTTTGTTGCTTAGCTTTTGTCTACTTGGTCTGGCTCGTCACTTGGCGAAGTATTTTGCCTCCCGGTGGCCGGTAATGTAATGTCTTAATGGCATCCGTCCCTAATGTCCTATGGTTTTCTTCCTGCACTAACTGGCGGAAATATTTCTCATTCAAATTTAAGATATCCATCACGCCGCTCCATCATCACCGTAGTACTCCCATGCATCTTATTTGTCTGATTTACATGAGCAACAAAAAATGGAACACACGACAGAAATGAGCACTTTAAAGAATTTAGTTTCTTTGGAAAGCATTGTTTCTATATTTAGCCGGCATGTCTGTGCCCACCCTAAACACACACTTTAAATGGCGAAATGCTGATTACAAGTTCCCCGCCAGTGTGGCTCAGTGTTCTGAGATCGGGGTGATACGGGTGCGGCAAAAAGATATGACGGTTTTAAAGTAAAAATAAAAGTGATACAAAATGTTTTATTGCTTATTACAGAAGGGTGTTCATGTAAATTAATGAAAATAACATCAGAACAACCAATTTCATCCGTTTAAGATGTTAAGATAACATCCTTTAAATGACGTCCGTCTTTGACCAAGCATTCTTCCAGCCTTGCACTGAAGCTGTTGAACACCTGCTCTAACATTGCACGAGGCAGGTTGGCGATTTCTTGGCGTATGGCTTCTTTCAGTTTGTCCAGTTTGTTCGTGTAAACTCTTGCTTTAAGGAGCCCCCACAAGAAAATATCACAAACGCTAAGGTCTGGAGAGTGAGCTGGCCATTCAATGTCGCCAAAACACGAGATCACTCGGCCACGAAACTTGCTTCTCAAAACGTCCATAACCTCATTGGCTGTATGGGAAGTTGCCCCATCCTGCTGGAACCATATCCTCCTGCGCAATAAACGATTTCTCTTAAGTTCAAGGATCAGGAAGTTTTTCAACATCAACAAATAACGTTGCGAATTGACCGTAACGGTTCGACCACCCTCTTCAGAGAAGTATGGCCCAATGACACACCTTTTCGATACACCAAATCACACGGTAACCTTATGACTATGCAGAGGACGTTCATGCAGTTGTTCAAGATTTGTAGCCGACCAATAACGAAAGTTCTGTTTGTTTACATAACCATCCAGATGGAAATGTGCCTCGTCGTTCATCATTGAAATTGTTTCATCAGTCAACATAGCAATCAGTTCTTCTGGAAATGCTTTATGCTTTCCATAGTCATTAGGCTTTAACTGCTGGACAGATACGGGTAGAAGTGCAGATCGAAATGCTATATTCGTCTTTTCGAACGGTCAGATATGTGCAAAGCAGAAGCTTGTTTATGGACCGGCCGCCGAGGACTGGCTTCTACAGCTTCTCTTCCTTGACTGATATTCTCTGGCATCCAGGATTATCTTGGATGGCCCGTCGACTTCTTTTTTAATGCTGAACCGGTAGCTCTGAAGGTGCTCACCCATAGCATAATGCTGTTACGAGTTGGGACTCTTCCTCTTGGACCCACATTAAAACGTCTACGGAACTGCCGCTGAACAACAACGCAGGAATCGCAACTTTTAAAAAACGTTTCGACAACAAAAGCACTGTACTCAACCGACCACTGCTCCATGGCTACTACAAATGTCCACGTGTGGGCTCTGGAATGCGCCTATCCCCACCACCCCCCTCCATCTAATCGCTCGACAATACGGCGGCGAAAACCATCAAATCATTTTGCCGCACCCTGTACAACGGGACTGGGCACGAGCCCATGCTTCCCCTGTACCTTCCATCTTGATTGCGGTTTTAGGTGGCTTTCCGCAATAATTATGGTGAATGCTGCGACGATCTCCAATCTCCGCCTCATTAACTGCCAATTTTATAAATAAAAATCCACTTCAAACGCAAAGAACTTAGACGCTTCTCATACAGACGGAGCCAGAAGACGCGGGCACTAAAAACTCTGCCAGTAGATAGCCGAACTTTCGAATCTCCGGGCCAAGAGACGCCAGAGAAAATAAAATTTCAATTTGATTGTAATATATAGAAATATGCTAGTTATTACTTGTAGAACTTGTTACGCTCTACAATTCTTCCGCACACTATATTGTCGTGTCTTCATCGAAAGGTGCTGCAAATCAACAATGCATAACTTTTCACCTACTCGAGTGAGTAAATTCAGTACGGATCAGTGTTCGATAGTCATAACCCTTCCAAGGCAAGGGACAGAGAATAGATACAAAACCATATGTCTGGACGCACAACAGCAGTTACAACATCGTGTCCCCTTTTTTTTTCTACAGGAATGGACCGATTGTATTTATAAAAAAAAAAAAAAACTTTGTTTTTATGATTTACCAGCCACCAATACGATGTCGTACTCAACTCACGTGATAAAATCTCGTGGGTGTGATGCCTAGCTGCCACCATGCAGAGCGCAGTGTAAAGCTAACAACAAAAATAATTCAGTAAGACAAATACCACATGTGGTAAACTACACGCAATTGCAACACCTAAATTAAAACAAACTTAATTTTTTTTTAAATGTCCTACTTTAACCCACAGCCTGAAATAGGTTTAGTTAAAGGTAGTTTATCAGAGTATGACTGCCAATTCCTTTTGGCCGGGACCTAAGAGTTAACATAGAATCAAAATCACGGTGCGATCACAGCACGTTGTTGTAACGTAAGTAACTTAGAACTTGAAAAGAATTTCTTCGAAATAATATGCCAAAAGGTTCGTTGAATTTCAGCAATCATTCTTAATTAAAACATTACTGAATTTCGTATTTATCATTTTTCAGCTCTAAAGATCTTGTTGAGGATTCGAAAAATTTCCAAATTTGTTTTCATGGCAGACACCTGAAAATTCACTCACAGGACCACTCATGCCATTTTAAGGATCTATAATATTACCGAGTGACTATTAGGATAGCTATTTAGCATCACAATACTACATAAATCATGATTTTATCTGCAAAAACCTGATTGTCCCATATCAATTGTTAATTTTGATTCTAGTTTACATACATTCCCTTTAATCGTAACATTCGTACGTTGCTTCTGAAGGATAATTCATCACATTATTGATTTTGCAGAAATTATATTGTTTCCCAAAGTTATTACTCTATTTATCTGCAATAAGATTGAGGTGTTCTGATTTTATACTACAAAAAGGAGTAGAATGTATATGTATTGTACTGGCATTGTAACTAGTCCAAATTCTATACAATTTTCAGTACGATGTCCATCCGATTATAACGAAGACAATTACTCCTACACAAGGTTGTTGTAACATAAGCAATTTAGAGTTTCAGAAGAATTTCTTCGGAATAATATGACATAAGGTGCGTGGAATGTCAGCAATAATTTTTAATGATTCTGAATTTGGTTATAATTTTTAAATTTATTTTATTTTGGTTCCAGTTTAAATTATTATGAGTGTTTACAACCAATACCACAGTGAAATTGCCATCCACTAGTTTCCCCACCAAACATCACACTGCAGCTGTTTTTTATTTGATCAGTTTCATATACTAGATCTATACTGACACATAAACGAAAAAACATTATGAAGTAGTAACCTTCACAAGAATTTTTTGATCAGAAAAATATAGCTACTAGAATTTCACAGATTAATTGCAGAACTTCTAAATATATGCGATTGTTATACTCGCAAATTTTGTATCAAGTAAAACTTAAAAACATTTGACACCTAGAAATGCATTAGATGTACTTTAAACAACGCCAAATAGTGTTAGTTATTCTGAGTGAATTCATGAATCATTATTTTTGTGTACTACATGTAAATAGTAATTACTTTAATATGTCATACGAGTGTTTGAAAGATATTCCTTATAAAGTAGCGTATAATGCATGTGATAGAAAAATGGTTTTATCGTTGCAGAGAAATTAGGCGGTAAAAAAAAAAAAAAAAAAAAAAAAAAAAAAAAAAAAAAAAAAAAAAAAAACAGCAAAGGAGACGGAGATTTTGATCGAATAGATGAAATAACACATCTTTATTCTTTGCTGTTAAAATCTCCATATCTATGTTCTACATAACAACCACACGCTATCGATCAAGTTGATCACTTTCTGCCACGAGCCTACTACTTGTTGGCTTGTCATTCAGTTGTGTTTGTGTCTCTTATCCATTCCGACTTTCTGGTAAAGTACTTACCTTAGTATTCCAATTACCATAACCGATATGCATTCGTTTACAAATTTCAGCCAGAGGGACAATCTGCATAGTTAAAAATTCATTTACCCCACACTGTTTTAAACTGAGCAGTAATAGGATGCAACGGTGAATTCCAGGTTGAGTTGGATGAAAAGGAGAGACACTGCAGCTACACAGAGTAAAAAAATGTATTTTAGACGAGGCTAAACATTTTAGTATAACTTGAAAAAATGGGGAATAGAATGTTTGTTCGAGTATGATATCAAGATATACAAACTTTTAAGGCCTAAGAATATGCGAAGAAGTAAATTAATATCTAAAATGCTGTACTACGTCTTTCTTTCAGTGTGATTGCCTGGGAATCGAGAGGATGATTCCTGGCCGTCTCATGACAGAGGATTTGTATGACCGCTACTACCATCTGTGTCATAACCCTCTAATTCCTCATTCAAGTAGTGGTCTGGTGGCTCAGCTGGTTGAGGCGCGTGACTGGGAAACGGAAGGTCCCCGGTTAGAATCCTAGTCTCGGCTCCTTAAAACTGACCTTCACCTCTGGCTGAGCTTTGCTTTGTTCATGTGAAGCACTCTGGGACGCTCCGTGGTTCGGATTCCACGTAAAGCTGTAGGTCCCCTTTCCCCGTTAGGATTATCGGGGCACGGAAACCATGATAGAGGCGCATGCGCCGCAAATCGAAACTCTGTCACGCGGCGGCCGAACAATCCTTCGGGATCTCCCGGCCACCAATGACATACGCGTTTCCCTTAATCTCATTAAGGTCTAACAGTAGCCAATGAATCAACAAAGTAGGTGGTAGAAATTAGTACAGGAGGAAGGAAAGTTTAAAGAAAGAGTAATAAACACTGTTTTAAGCATATGTGACACAGGAGATGTATCTTTTAAGAATTTAGGTCCGATCAGTAAATGTTGTTTGTACGAGTGGTCTAATATCTTGGCTGGATAAACCCGTAGCCTAAATACTGACAGATCTTTGGTTCGAATTGCTACGTCTGTCCCTCACCAACTCAAAGAATTGTCCGTGTGAAGTATGTAAGCACACTTTGACTTCCAAATTTACCGCGTAAATATTAAATAGCCACGGCAGTGATGAATTGCACTGCAGATGAAAACTGTGATAATACCACCTGGCACGTCGTTCCAGTTCTTAATACCTTACGCATTTACTTGTTATAAAGTTAACTAGCTCCTAATCTCGTCAAACATGACAGGTTGAACGGAGTGTACTGACAAACCATTTCTTCACATTTGCTTAACAAAATACTTTTGCATTTAAATATTGTTCATAACCTTGATTTTATTATGTTATACACATTTCAATTTCACATTAAATAGCGATACGATTGGAACTACTTACATGTGTTTGAAATAATTACGTCAATTGCGTCGGAAAAACAAATCAAAATAAATCATAACAACCTACGTAACATTAGTTTTATTCCTGATTCACACCGCATAGAACGTAATAAATGTGCAGCTACTTCCATCTGCATGAAGTAATGTTTTCAGTATCATGGCTTTCATCAAAACAACTTAATTTAAAAAAATACTAATGACATCTGCTGTAACCTCAAATTCCAGTTGTCATTCTGACCCAGACAAAATTTTAATTCAATCAAAATACACGATAACTTTGCTGCTGGAAAATTAAAGATTTAAGCTTACTTTTTTATGGGAAAATAATTTTATCAAAACATCTACATCGAACGAATAAAAACGTATATAAAATAAATAACAATTAGTATTTTAATTTGAACGCAATACATACTTTGCATTCGGCTATTTAGCAATTCGTTTCTTCATAGGTGCATAGCTACACTAGCGGAAATTAAAAGTGCAATACCCAGCCAAGAATTGTGGGATTTTAGGAAACTTGGTAGATTTATACAGGATCAAACCCAGAATAAATGATAACAAATTGAAACGGGTCACGCAAAGTTTGTTACCGTTAGATACAGTTGTCAGTGTGCCCACCTTGAGTAGTCCTACCCATACATTCGTGGATCCTTGCCGACATCGAATCAATGTGTTCGGAAGTCTTCTTGGGGTTTGTCTCTCTACGCCTGTCATCATCATCATTGTCATTTGTCAGTCAGGCGAGGACCGACTGACTGGCTGCTTTACCGTTTTTTCCCCGGTCTTCAGCCTCGGTTGGATTGTTGTTTTCGGGTTAACTCCGCTGTAGGCACGCCGCCCTCGACGGGGGCGGACGGAGAGCTGTCTGGAATCAACAAAACTACTTACGGCGTGGTGGCCACATTGCTTGCAAGAGCAGCTGCAAGCGCTGCTGCAACTTGTTGAGGTAGCGCCAAGACGGCGCTCATGACCGCGTGATCGCAGCCTCTCGCGTGGCGGGATGGTGGGGCTGCTCGTCCCTGCATGTCGTGTACAGTCAATTGCTGCACAGTTTGTGCTGGGTGACCCTATGATCTAATGTGTCTATTCCTGGCATTCCCGACATGCTCTATTGGGACAAATCTGGGGACCGTGCGGTTAAATTTGTGATCGTAATCCCTTGCAAGACTTGTGTTGCGCTGGCCACAGTATGAGGCAATCAGAAGATTTGATTTCGAAGGGTATCATAACAGGCTCCAGCACTCCGTCCACATAGTGGTGCACTGTCAGTGTGCCTTCAACAACAACCAACTGGGCCTGTGTGACGTTCTGAAATCACAGCAGAGAAGGCCGTTTCTCAATTACGCCTGCGTACATGTTGTTAATTATCACTTTGCCACTGACAGAATCGGGACTCGTCTCTAAACACAAATATACGCCATTGACGTGTCCATTTGAGTTTTACATTACGCCAGGTTAGACGATGTTATCAATTTATTTATTTATTTAGCTTATGGCCAATTAAATTAGGATAATCGAACACATTGCATAAGGGTCAGAGAGTGTAACCCAGCTTCAAGCATATGGTTTATAAGCATCCGGAGAGTGACTCTCTTTGTAACCACTGCTTGGATCTGGCCTGCAGTCACCAGCCTGGTAGCAACAGCCACCCACACAGTTTGTCGGTCTTCACGTGCTGTTGTGCTTCTGTGTAGGCTTGTGCCTGCTCTAGGAGTACCAGAGCCTTCTTTACTCTACTGTGTAACAAGTCTGCATCGGCAAAATTGTTTTAAAAAACTTGTGGGCAAAAAGTGTCATGTTACACCACACTGTTCACCACTTTATTTTTTTTTGTTAGTCTTTCGTCTGGCTTGATGCAATCCTCCATCCTTTCCTATCTGTGCTAACTTCTTCATCCCTACATATCCGTTACAACCCACGTCCTCAATTATTTGCTTCATATATTATAATCTCTGTCTTCCTCTACAGTTCTTACCTTTGACCGTTCCCTCCACTAGCAAATTAACCAATCCAGCATGTCTCAAAATATGACCCACCAGCCTGTCTCTTCTTTCTGTAAGCTTCTTCCACAAACCTTTTT
Source organism: Vandiemenella viatica (assembly GCA_031002005.1). NCBI lineage: Eukaryota > Metazoa > Arthropoda > Insecta > Orthoptera > Morabidae > Vandiemenella > Vandiemenella viatica. Next base: position 238,416,330 of record JARYHS010008074.1, on the reverse strand, counting down.
CCTCATCCATCAATTCCAAAAATCGTTCATTTCTTACTTTGTCTGACCACTTAATTTTCAGCATTCTTCTGTAGCACCACATTTCAAATGCTTCAATTTTCTTTCTTTCCGGTATTCCTAAAGTCCATGTTTCGCTACCGTAAAGTGCAGTGCTCCACACATAGAGTTTTAAAAAGTTTTTTCTAATTCCTAGATCAATATTTGAAACTAAAAGATTTCTCATTTTCATGAAGGCTCTTTTTGCTAGTGCCATTCTGCTTTTAACATCATTCCTGCTTCGGCCATCGGATGTAATTTTGTTTCCCAAATAACAGAATTCACTTACTTCTCCAATTGCATTCGATCCTATTTTTGCATTTAATCTACTTTTATTTGTATCATTTCGGCTATATTTCATCACTTTAGTCTTACTTTGATTTATATTCTGTCCAAAATCTTCCTTCAGTATTTTGTTCATGCCATTCAGTAATTTCTCAATATCCTCAGCCCTTTCTGCTAACAAGACAATGTCATCAGCAAATAGTAGCATACTGAATTTTTTCTCCCTGAACACTTATGCCACATTCAAATCTTATAAACTAAGAACGTCGCAACTTTTGCATAATAAATAGCCCCGTAATTCTCATACTACTATATGTAAGACTATAAATTTTTGATAATTAAATACTGTTCAAATGGGGATACTTGGGGCCAAATTTCGTTAATTTATCACAATTCCGTCTGGCTGTTACACTTTTAATTACCGGTAGTGTAAGTGAAACTGTTATTAAATAACGCGCGTGATCTCGATTTGGTAGTGACAACTCTGGTCGTTGTGAGTTTGACGTAAGCGTTACAGCCACGATAATGCAATGACCAAACTTAGCCTATTATGCGATTGATGATAACATCAGAAACTCAACATATTGTAAGTATCTAAGTGCTACAGATACTGTTGATGATAAAGGGCCAGTTTTCTTAAGATTAATGATTTTTTTTGTTTTTTTAAGATTTCTAGAATTGTTAAAACTATTTAAAGAGCGAAAATTCAGAAATGTGCAGCAGAGAACCAGCTTTGTTACAAACGATAGAGTCTAATGTCCACTATTCAAATGTTTACTGATTCAGTAACGTGGTAAATGTAACAGTACAAGTACTGTTGTGTGTGCGACGGTGGGCACCCCTACTGTGAGGCGGGCAATGTCAGGCAGTCGCGTGGAGTGTGGGAGCGTGGCCGGTCGTAGGATTACAGTGAACTATAAACAGATGTGTCGAAAGTAAAAGTGTTTCACACTCAAAGAAAATTGCAATCTTCGGATACTAGTTTCGTTTCATTGACTGATGGCCATCCGGGAAAGAATATTTAATTAATGCTAATAAATCACACTGTGGCAAACAGTAAATGTCAAAAGAAGTGAATTTCGTTTATTCTCCTTTCTCTATATCCCGGATATGGCCAGTCTCGCGACCGTGTTAACAAGTAATCTAATTCAGTTGTTTTGTAAAGTTCCCTTGTCGGCAGGGACAGTAACGCTTATAGGACTGTGTAATTACACGCTGCTTGGTGTTTGCAGCGGTACTTCTCGTCGTCCCGGGACTCGTTGGCGGCGGCGTACGTGAACCGCGCCGCTGCGGTTTCGACAGCGGCGAGCGAGCTGGACCTGTCCCGCAAGGCGCGCAGGCGGGAGCTTCGCGGCCGACTCAAGCTGCCCCCGGCCACCGCGGCCCTCGCCAAGTCAGCCGCCGGCTGCGGAGGGGACGCCTCCTCGCTACTCGGCATCGGCGCCAGAGCCTCCGGCAGCGTCGGCGCAGGTAACACTCCCTACTAGTAGCAGGGGGACTCAATCCTTCTTACCTACCACCCACTTTCATACATTTTTCAGTAGTATAATTTTGTAACCGCTGCAACATCCCGTGGGGTCTTCGTAGATGGACTGTATTTTCTGAGCCATTTAACGCAGAAGACATTTGCGGAGCCCTTTTACAAGCTACTCTGCATATTACTGCAAGGGCGGGCCAGTCGTAGATTTTAAATGAACCATATTGCCATGGTATCTTGACGACAGCCCACGTTACGCAAAGTTTTAATAGTTAAAACATTAAATTCCATTTACGGATGGGAACACAGTGAAAACACAATGATCAAACAAAAAACATCCCCTTTCGACAATAATCGCTGCGTATATTTTGTGGTCGGTTCTTTCTCAAACTTTTACAATATTAACCTTCCGATAAACACTCATTAAAATACATAAGAACTCAAAAAAATACCAAATGCATTTCGACAGTCGCATCTCGTGGCGATACTGCCAACTATCACTCAGTCCTACCACACATTATTATCTCGCCGGTTTCCTTGCTTGCCGGCTAACTAACAACTACTGCAGGAATAGCAACCGCTAACATAAAATCAGATATTGCCAACTTAACAATCTACTAAACGTGGCGATCTCATTTTACATAAGATACATACACAATACAAAAGATATAACGATATATATATATATATATATATATCGTTATACCACCCACAGGTTCCATTAAGAAGGGAAGCAACTTTATAAAGTTTGTAACGCAGAATTACAGCAAGTTAAAGCGTATTATCATGTTTACTTACCAAATACATGCTGTCAGACTTTCGCAAACTTTGTCAGAATAAATCTTTATAGAACATCTACCATTTAATTCATATTTTGCACAAATAGAAACATGAAGTCTGGTGAAATTGCATTTGGTTATTTAATTTATTAATGAGATTCCTGAGGCTAATGCTGTGAAACTAAGAGCTGGATACCTGGTTCAATTTTTGGAAAGAACAAACCAATGTCCCCTCTTTCGGAAATATTAGGGCAGTCTGTTTCTTTGGAGATAAATCAAATAATACGATTAATAGCACCAAAGCTTGATCACACAAGATAGGGAAAGGGAAACTGAATCTTATTTTCCTCGTATTTGTATAGAATTCTTTTTTTTTTTTTTTTTTTTTTTTTTTTTTTTTTTTTTTGTACTAGGCATATACACCATTATCGAATTTATTTCATACCTAATTTCTAAGAGTTTTTCTTGGAAAATTTTATCAACGTCTTCAATATTTGCGGTAAAAGGATTTTTCAGTCATAAACCTTTAATTTCAAAATATTTTCAAATGGTTTATCCATGTGGTTCATCAAGGTGGCTACTGAATCTGCTCACGTACTCTGGAGTTCCATTATCCTTTATAGATGATAATTCTGTAAACTGAGGAAATTTTTTTTTTCAACTGCTTATAACAAAGTAGTTCAAGTTTGTCAGTAAGTAATAACACAATACTTTGGGAACTTAAAAGCTCCTTGAAGCTGGAAATTGACATCATTAAATTTCTTGAATTTTTTAAAATTTAAAGTTAAGCAAAGGAATGTATTTCATTATCGGACATAACCCCTACCGCACAATATGATGGCTGGAACGCCCACTAATGGGAGGTAGGTACCAGGCTGACTACCACTGGGCTAACCCGATCTTGGTGAAATTTGACAACGAAATACTTTCTATCATTAGGAAGGACAGACGATACTTTCTTCGTGATAAAAAATTATGTTTCACAAAATGAAAACTAACCGCACGGTGACAGACAGGCAGATAGTGTAAGTATTGTCTGTATGTGATTGCAGTTCAATGTGCGTACCCTGTCTGTCTCACGTCTAATGATTCTGCTACATCAAAACTATTACTGAACTGTACTCTCTGGTTCATAAGACATCGCTTGACTGCCTTACATTCAAAATGAAATCTATTATACCAAACTTATAAACATTCGATTTAAAATTACAATCGGCTACCTTACAAAAGAATCAGGAGAAACCATAATAGAGTAAGATATGAACAAACCAGATTTAATGTGACGATGCACATGTGATGACTTAGCAACTCTGTCATCTGCGACTGTGTATTCCCTGAGCAGTTATTATCAGATATGAGGGACTGCTGACGGGTTCTATTGATGGTATACCATCAGCAGAAGAAATTAGGTAGATTGGCGTGCTTGGTCTGTGTCATTTACTTAGCTCCTGTAATTTAACTGTTAAATTTGTTATAACGCCTTATGATAAATACTTAAATATCGAATAAATTTTTATGAATTGTATATGAAAGAACGGCTTGTACTATAGAAAAAAAATTGAATGACAGTAGTGTAAATTATATATGAAAACCAATTTTCCTCATGGTTTGTTGTGAACCGCAGGTGGTCCAGCGTGCGGACGCAGCGGCAGCGTCAGCCCAGGCAGCGGAGACCGCCTGCAGCAGCGCCACCTGGGCTACTACCCGCGCTTCAGGGGCGGCGCGCCCAACTGGTCCTTCGTGTTCGACCCCGCCGGCAGGCTGTGTTACTACTGGTCCATGGTCGTCTCGCTCGCCTTCCTATACAACTTCTGGGTCATCATCTACCGATTCGCCTTCCAGGAGATTAACGGTCAGTCCAACCTATTGGCTCCCAGCTGGCGGCTCAAGGTCCTGCTCCTTTCCTACCTCTCCAAGCTAATCACTGAGATCACTATTCGAGTGGTAAATTTCCCCTTCGCATGCTGGGGCAAGGGCAGCGGAGTGGGGATACAGCAGATTGACCTTGAGCCACCTCTGTTAACTGACCAGGCTGTAGTACGACAGCAAATCATGCTCGCTCAACGGCTGGTTAAGGCAGAGGGCTGTGCAGGGAAGGGTTACTACTTGTGATCAAATTCTCCCTCATAAATTTTACCACCACCGACCTTCACATCTGGGAAAGTTAATGTGAAGTAGGTATGCTAGGATGCTCCGTTTAGCATCTGTAGACTTCTCTGGTGTGACTTACTAATCCTGTAGAAATACCGTGCTGGCTATTCAGTCTGTCTCTCAAACCGGAGATCCTTTCAATTGGAAGCTGAAAAATGTTTCGGGATCTGTCGCCCTATAGTCACATATGTGTTGGCTTTAAGCAAGAGAGGAATTAATTAAAAGGTATCATTTAACAACAATTCATCGTGCATACAAAAAAGAGAGGACACAATAAATATGCAACTTAGACTGATCCTACTCGGACCCCGAGTGCTGGATGAGGACACGGGTTCGAATCCCGGTCACGTCATCCTGTCATTTTTTTGTTGTTTCCCCAAACCACTCCAGCGAATGCCAGGATGGTTTCTTCAAAAGGTCATAGCCTAGCTTCTTCCTCTTCCTTGCCCTAAAAGTCGACGACGCGTATAATAATAGCATAAAAAAAAAAGGAATTTTTGAGAAATCATTTGACAACCGTCAAAATTTAAAACATTTCACCTGTATACGAGACATTTGAGACAGAACTCAATGAACCCTGAAACAGAATATAGGTTACCCGCATTGATAATGAACTAGTTTGTTCAATTAGCTATTTTCCCCCGATACACTAAGAAGATAACCCAATGTCAAGAAATCGTTAATTACGCGGTAAACACAAATTAAAGTTCGCAATTACACTTTATGAAACACTCTCTTGTCATTTGTGAAAAATTTAGGAGAACTTTGCAGCGATACATATCTATAGGAGCTCGCCCCGTTGACTCAGTTGTTTGCGGTGCCGTGGTGATGTCCGGCGATGGCACGGGGTTATCTGGTTCGGGTACTGGTGGCGGTGGAGGAAATTTTCATCGTCAAGACTTGGTCGGCGGGGGAGGAGAAGTGGCGGTGCACAATTCCTAATCACCAGATTGTGCGCCAAAGTCCGGGATAAATCCCAAACGTCTCCGCGATGCCTATTGAATAAGGCCATACGACACTATAGTGGCCATTGATTCGTCGTATGTGGAAGTTAACTTTGGAGGTCCTTTGATATCTTCCGTTAGAATGGGCCTGAACTGGCTGGCACCAAGATTACGCTCTCCCTTCTTTCATCTCTCATTCACAACACAAGCAACACTCTCACCGAACACTGAACACATTTACTGCAACAGTTACGAACACTGTCGCACTGGAAAAGGCAATGGGGAATCACCACAGTTCAACCATGTTTGCATGGAGAGGTAAACATCTCATATGGCAACCACCTACCTCCAGATACGGGCAAGGCGTTCAAAAAAGAAGAAATATTTGTACCGCACAGTCAAGAAACTCCGAATCTAAGAGATATAAAAGTACAAACGTAAATTAATTTAGAGAATTCGAGAAATACAAATATGTACATACGGAGAGATATACAGAAGAGCAAAAGTGCGACAGCTCTTTTCAGACTTTTTACTTATAGATTCGTTGACTGTTCGGAGACCTTGGAAAGTGTAGAGGCGAGCGGTCAAATTAATTCGTCACTTCGGCGTTGCGTTCCAAGCTGGGACGACAAGACCTACCGTTTGGCCACTGGGCAGATGATTGTTCGTGGATGGCACTTTAAAGGGAAAATCTTCAGGGGTCGTCACTTCGTATACGGTCTCCCGTGTAATATTAAAACCACATTAATTCCATCACAGCATTGTTTCTCTTTTTTTTTTCTTCTTTTTTTTTAATGTAAGCATCAATGTACTAAATAAGGACTATGTTATTACATGTTTGACGATTTTATTTTATAAATAATGCAAATAAGTCCTGTATTAGTTTGGTTATATTTTATCCTGAAAATAAGATACAAAATAGTAGGAAAAAATTCATATTTATCAACGTTAATTGTTTAGTTTTTACACAAAAGAAACCAAAAACATGCAACATTCTCGAAAATCAGCTGCTGGAATAGCAACATTAACATAATATTTAATCCTAAGTTAAACAATGTGGATATATTATCATCTGCAGCTTTACCAAACTGATTTTGATTCTTACAGAGAGGGAAAGGCCTGTGAGCAGAGGATATTAGCTAACTATGTCATGGAGGCGCTTTATGCGCAGTAATGTTCATAGCCAAGTCCGGTGGTACATACGTGTCCTCTTAGGGACTTTGTAGGAGATGCGCAACAGCGTTATCGTGTACACAAATATGTAGACTAGAGCAGCCCCGGAGGCTTATCCACTGGGACAGCCCGACGCGGTCCACTCCGCTCAGCTTGTCAAAGGGCTCACCTGCTTTTCAATTAGACCGCCCAAGCCGGCACGCTGATTGGCCGAGCCAGAGCCCGGTCCCCTCGGCGCCCACATCGATATCCACCTGCCTCCGTTCTCCAACACTAAAATCACCTTTCTTATTTTGGCAGCTTAAGTTGTCACATCAAATATAAACATTTCTTCATAATGCAGTCCTTCTAGATGGTGTCAAAATCGTGAAGGATTTGATTGATAGCCAACTGAAATTCTCCATCGAATATAAACAAAATTAAAATTGACGCAGAGACTTCTGGAAGATACCAAGTTCAAAAACCAGTCGCTGGCCATGTACCATTTATCACAGTGTCTCAATGTTTTCTTTTCTTCCGTTCTCAGTTTCTTCCTCCTCTTTCACTTTACATATTTAGTTAGTCCTTTCTTACAGCAAGATTCTACAGTATCGAGTCACTACAAGAAGGCTGAGTTTACCAAATAATCGTTCTATAACTATTAGTGGTATGTTACAAGATACTGCTTACATTGGCATATTAGGATCACTAAGAACAAATGACAATACTGGTTTTCTATGAATTTTAACCTAACATCCACATAAAAATTGTCCTGAAGATCATACCTGACATCCTCGTATTCACAAATTTTTCAGCATTCGGTATTAATGTATATTCGGATTTGTTCTCAGACTATGCCGGAAATATATTTAACTAGAACGTTATGAAGACTACATGCACAATTAATTACATTTTTCATTCGACTTAATATAAAATGACGAGTTGGCTATTGGCGTAGATGGTTCCGGCACTATGATGTTGTCATCATGTTTTCTTCATGAAAACTTGGCCGGTAGGGTCCGAGAGGTGGCCGTGGACTATTGTGCACCACAGTCCTGGGATGAATCCCAAACCTCTCCGCAGTGCATGTAGCACTGTTAATGATTATTCGCCCGTCAGAAGGAGACGTTAAGCCTAATGGCCCTAACAGACTTTCGGAAGAGTAGGCATCAATGGGCCAGCACTGGGGTTCACCATCGCCCTTTCTTCATATTCCCTTCATTCAAAATGAAAACAACACAGTAAAATAAGCACGAAAGTATCATGTCATCGATACAAACGCTACTACTTACATACACTTTTGTCATTGTAGAAGGCAAGATAAAATCAGGCTAGTTAATTCAAGACACGGCATAGAAATAGTACCTCCTTCGTTAGCGATGCAGACGCATGCACCTGCGGGTATGAGGAGCTTCATCATAAAGTAATCAACCTATCAGCATGAATTTATATTAGTAATACACCAAGCTGATCAACCAAAATATTGTTCATTATTTGACAATTAACACATTTTACCAAAATATAATATTAGCATATAAGATGCGTATTTGGCTCAACTGCTCGTTGAAAAACAAATATCTATTAAATTTACTAAAAACAATTATTGAAAAAAGTGAACATGAACTGTTTTTTAAAACGTTGTAAAAAACAACAACAGAAAAGTCAGATCGGAATTTCCATTAAAATCTTTACCTTCAAAGAAAATTGATAATTTTAACGTAGGTAGAGTGACATTTATGTGCGTTAGGACTTAATTAATGCTATGCTCATCATCTGTTTTACGAGTTTGATACACTGCTGAATGAAGTCAGCGCTGACATTTTCTCAGCTTAAGACTAAAGTAATATTGTGAAATGAATCACACAGAAGGTTATGAATTATACTAATTTCTTTCCGTGCATAATAGTGGCTTACGAACAAGATTCGTTTAAGATATATGAAAGAAATTTAACTACAAAAATAAAATGAGTTTCTTCCTCACGAATATGGCTATGAAAATTAATATATTTCAGCAAAAATTAGTAACCTTAATTCCTATAGAATTTTGTTCCATGTCCTAGATTCGAATCTGCATTTATATTCGAAACGTTACAAAACTGTCCAATCAATTGTTTGCATTCAGTTTCATGAAACGGATGTTTATGAGCAAAATCACTCGCGATTCCCCTGCCTCATAATAAATGATTTCCTGAAGAATTGAATGCTACATAACTTACCTAGTTAACATTTTCTAGTCACTATTGAACCTCTAAGTTGTTAGTATTTCTTGTCTTTCCTTATCAGGATTTTTACAGGTTTCTTTTTCAAGGCGGTAGCCCTCCGGCATGCCCATCGGGAGGAAACAGGTTCAAATTTCTGACCAGTCATCCAGAGTTCGATTTACCAAGCGAATGATGGGATAGTTCCCCCGACGTCGATGAGGTGTAAAATAAGAGGGAAAACAAAGACTAAACCATTTTAAAATGAATAAAACAACTGGTTATTAACTCCTGTCGCCAGTGCTTCAAAACTGGTGTAAAACTAATATCACCCCTAGACAAAAAAGTTTTTCATATATAAATCGTAGCGTTACTGTTGGAGCCTGGGTGTCGTCTCATGACAAAATTAGAAACAAATCAAATCATCCTCCCATCTCTGTATAGTTGATGGAGCTGGTTGAAGGACAAGATTTGTAATCTTCGTAACTACTTTGTTTGTGTAACAAGATATTTTTTATTTTCCAAACACCCATCCATGTCCATATTTAGCCGTCATATTTAATAGTCAATTATAATAGTACTTCATTAAAAAATAATCATAATTTCACCAAAATTAAATGTTGAATCTTTGATGATTAGCATATAGTAATTATATTCATACGATGTTTTTAGGCGAGACGATCGTGGTTTGGTTCTGTCTGGATTACCTGGCCGACTTCCTGTACCTGGTGGACATCGTATTCCACTTCAGGACGGGGTATCTGGAGGACGGGGTTTTGCAGACGGATTCGACCAAGCTGCGAAGCCATTACATGAACTCGACCACGTTCTACATCGACTGCCTGTGCCTGCTGCCGCTCGACTTCCTCTACCTGTCGATCGGTTTCAATTCGATCCTTCGTTCCTTCCGGCTCGTCAAGATCTACCGGTTCTGGGCTTTCATGGACCGCACGGAGCGCCACACCAACTACCCCAACCTGTTCCGGTCGACGAGTCTCATCCACTACCTGCTGGTGATATTCCACTGGAACGGCTGCCTGTACCACATCATCCAGAAGAACAACGGCTTCGGCAGCAAGAACTGGGTGTACAACGACAGCGAGAGTGCCGACGTGGTGAAGCAGTACCTGCAGAGCTACTACTGGTGCACCCTGGCGCTGACCACCATCGGAGACCTGCCCAGGCCGCGCAGCACGGGCGAGTACGTCTTCGTCATCGCGCAGCTGCTCTTCGGCCTGCTGCTGTTCGCCACTGTGCTGGGTCACGTGGCCAACATCGTCAGGCCGAAGCGCAGCGGCGCGAAAGGAGTTCCAAGGTATGTCTCCACTCACAGACTAAATCACCCCTAACTTGATATAATTAGTCCAGCATTTTTCTCAACCCAAGCACCAGCCAAATGTCAAAAATAATTCTAGACCACTAACTCACACGAATCCTAATTTTTTTTTTTTACCTCTGTGTATAGTATTAACCAATCATACCAACTGTTATCGACACGTACTGTAATCTCTTAAGATATTTATTTACAAAAGGCACTCATAAAAAGGCTAATTAACTAAATTCTGAAAGCAACCCCTCTCTCTTTGATTCCAACGGGAATCGTATCTTGTGAGTAGACTATTACAGTAACCATTTTTTCTGATAATTGAAGTCTTCATGGCTTTTACAAAGTTATGTTTATAGAGTATACTTGCTTATAACCTTATATATTTCGAGTTTCCTATGATCAATTATTACTAATTTATTTTTCGTTTTTATATCTTTAATCCAGTTAGATTCAAGTTTTTAAAATGGTTTTTGTGGACCACCCGATCCATCTTTACGGACCTCGGGTTGATAAACACTGTTTTAGTCAGTAATGCTCCAAATGATAACAGTTACTGCATTACGAAGCAAACCGTTTTATGACTTCAGTGTAACGACACTTTCCCTGATACCAATAGCTACAGCTTTTCTTAACTAATAAACTGCTGTGAGCCGTGATGTAACCAATTTCTAGAGAAACAGATAATCACACAACATACGTTTTGGAGTTAAGTTTAATTGATTCCATACAGATTTTAATTGCTAAGCCTTTATGAATCATTTATTAAAATTTATGGTTCATTTTTATGGAACGATCAAAGGTAGAGAGAATGAAAGTAGTCAGTAGAAATAGAGTACAATGTATTTTTAGAACACAGTGAGAAAACAATCTAATTGATGAAAGAGGAGACTCTTCTAATGACTAAAATCGGCTGCATACAACCAGAACAATAGTACATTAGAAAATACCAACTTCGTATATATTGTCTGATACGATCTGTTATAAAAGCCATAGGCCTGTGAGATAATACGGTACCCCCACAGTAATTCTGTAATTCCTTTTGGAAATTACAATAACCACTTGAGTATATACTCTCCTCCCCCACCCCCTTTCGATTTCCGACCTTGCATTTGAAGTTTATTTCTTTTTACTTCGGTAATACCAATAACATAATGACTACTTTATATGTAGGTATTCACCATTTTACTTATTTTCAGTGCATGCTTTAAAGACAATATTCTTATTGTCAAAGAACATTTCCACTGAAGAAATACTGTTTTCGATTTAACTTGAGAGTTCTGTTTATTTTTATTACATGAGGGCATATCAAATTACTTTCTTTTCGAGTTATATATCCCAGCGTTTACTGGAACCACTGAATCCCTTTCATAAAACTGCATACGCAACGAGAAACGAGCCCTATTCCAAACGCTTTTTTGTCTGTTCGTTTGCCTCTAGTACTTAAGACAAATAAATCAGACTTCGGCCTAAAACCGAATATTGTATTCAAAATTTGGTAATTTCATATTCTGATGGGATTCGTATAAGACGAAGGTGTAGAATTTGGTGTGACAACGAGGGGTGTTGTTGGTAGCAGTGTAGCTCGATCCACTTCCCAATCCAAAAACTTGTTAAGCAATGATTTTTGTATGAAGCGTCTACCATCCGATCTGCCACGTGCGAGGTATCTATTAAAGTGATTAGAGTACTGAACCGAAATTGTGCGAGACTCGACTCGCAGTTGCGTGGTTATAATTTTAGGTTAAAAAATTGAAGCAGCCTTTCGTGGCAACTACATAAACATAATAAAACAAATAAGATGAATTGTAAATTTTTATTTATCAAGAAAGGTGCCTAAATATTAACTTATAGAAGAGAATAATTAATTAAAGTTATGAGATAAAAATATTTATAATATTATTTTCATACAGATATCCGTTAAAATTTCCGTGAAATGTAGATCATGCAGAATATTGTAAGATGTAAACGGTGGAGTTCTTTGTTAAAAGTAAAACTTGGAGAATCATTATAATTGTAATGAGTTGCACTACATCAAAATAGATCTAAACGTATTTTTATGCTCGACTTTGAAAATATTTATACAATATTAAATTTTTAAATACTTCATCGTGTAACCTTATTATACTGACTTCATCAAGGGATGCTATTCAGAAATGTTTTCCCGAAACAAAGACTCGTCTATGTTTAATTTTATTTGCCACTATCAAGCTTCACCTATCGATGTTAGTGTATTAAACTAATTCTTATTGATTTACTTTTACCCTAATATGTCCTTTTGGTCCTTTGCCGTCAGGGTGAGAACATATCACGTCTCGTTTAGTTGGTTGATGGTATTGGCTCTGGGGTTACAGTTTCCAAAAACTCCTCATTTCTTCGTGTTATAATATTTGAAAGAAAATATTTTTTACTACCTTGTATTGTTTTCTGCTCTTTTACTTTCAAAAACTCGTCCAAGCTGTTGCCGAATTCTTACGCCATGCTAGGTTTTCTTTTATCTTTCACATTCTTGACTTCATAATTATTTATTTTCTCGACTATAAACCTACCACTTACTCTTTGCTTTCAGTGATACTGATAAAATTGGATTAGGATTGTACCATTATAATTTATAATACAAATAATCAAATACATTGTTTCATATATATATATAATTTATGGACGGGTCGTATGACCTCTATAAGAATATAAATTCTATGATATTCTAAAACCAGTTGCTTGAATATATACCTTGAATGTGGTGTTCTTACTGAAATCCTTTAGGCATTCATAAATGAAAAGGTATTATAAAAACGCCAAAGGATACTGTCTTGACAAAATGAGTTACAAAAGTCTGTCAGTTGCTCCAACTTTTCTCCTCATCATTTGCACATAGGAAAAAGAAAAGTTTAATGTCTGAATATTTTGTCACCTACCTCCGTATTTCTGATACTTATACACCGAATATGTTGAGAGAGAATGCTGCGGTCGATGTGAGAGTAGAGCTGTTGAGTTTAATCTTCAGCTCGAAGAGCTATAAACCGAAGCTTGCAGCGAAATCAGGTGCCGGATTTACTCTTGTTTTATTACTTAATTCCCATTCCGCTTAGCAGGTGTTCCAAGCTCCCACTTTCACTGAGTACGGAGTGCGAATATCAGGGAAGCTTTCTACCCTCGTTGCTCTCTTTGTAAATCACATTACTTCTTTATTTTATACAATTCCATTATGTGGTATTATTACCGTAATATATATACAACGTTTTCTACTAGCAAATACAGTATCATTCTCTACAATGTTTATAATAATTTTATAAGTTCTTCAGTCGCATTTCTCATACTTAAAACACACGATGTCGCACTACGAGCTCTAAATAATATTTTAGTTTCATGTTGTTTCACGAGAACTTGACTGTCTTCCAGATATTCACAGATTCCGTTATAAATGTAATAACTGAAGATGGAGGTTTAAGCTTTACTCGGTAAATATTACCAGCATGCCATGCCGACTTGAATATAGTACATGAATCACTTTTGACGACCTATTTAGATATGCGACTCGGAACAATTTTCATCCATGTAAATCTTTTCCTCTTCGTCACGTAATAAACAGAAAGAATTTACAGGTGGTGATATAATATCAGAAGTATTAAATCATTACTACCCACTGAAAGTTCTTATTAAACGATAAAGATGGCTATAGATTTTTTATAGATTGGATCGCTCCTCTCTGTAATTGCACATCGACTCAAGCGGAACCTCCAATTTTTTTATAGAACACTGATCCATTGTAGATGGTACTTCATTGATGAAGTAAAGTCAATTCGTATGGTCTTATGAACTGGTGACTGAGTTTCAATATGACGCGCATTCCGTCCCTATCGTGGCTATAGCTACTGTTTAACGTGGAATACGAATACAGTGCTCCAAAGCGAGCTAATATAAACAAAGTAAAGCTCTTAACAATCCCTGGTCTCACCGATGCGACGCACTCAATCTTGAAAGCGAGTGCCTTATCCACTGAGCTATTGTAGTTGATCAATTTACTCCTTTCTACTATCGTATCATAAAGAGTAGTATCTGAGATATAAAGCCTTTGCAAGAGCCTATCTGATAGTGGCAAGAGCATGGCTGCAGGTATAAAACTCTTATAATTTGATAAAAAAGAATTATGATGTGCAGTGCTTTCCATAATAATAATTCCGTGTGGTCGTAATGACTTGGTTACAGGGTTTCTATTGGCTGCGCATTCCGCCTCTGTCGTAGCCGTCTTAACCTTATCCGGCAATCCTACTGGGTGCAGATGACCTTCAGTTTAACGTGGAATCTGAACCAGTTCGATTTTCTAACCATTTACTAAAATTGTATTGGACTGGTTAATAATACTCCTAAAATTTTGCAACTTCTAAAAACATTAGCTAACCAATTAATTAATTTCTTATAATTATTTGGTATTAAAAGCAATGATATAAATGAAATGATATTTCTATTAACATAACATACATAATTACTTGCATTAATGCAATACAGCGTCTGCATCTATGGTAGTTCAAAAATCGTTGGAGAAGTTATATTGAGGGTCAGGAAGTAAATTCTTAGGCTACTTAAGTCAATGATTAATTAATCTCTCGACAATATTTCCAAGATAGTAGGCAAACAACAGGCTTAGCTCGAGATTCCTACGGTTCCCACTTTTTTCCCCGCGGGATTCGTTTCGTATTTCCACTTTGCACTCCGGCACTAGGAATGACGTCACAGGGCCACTCCTGGTCGTTCTGTGCTCCTAAGAGTCAGAACTCTCTGAGTACTCATTGGTTGATAGGCTGAGACTTTCATTCGGATTCATCGGTGATACAAGACCGACCAGTCGGACTGCAGACAAATGCCTACCTAAACAGTTGTACAATATTCATGCATTATTTCGTTAAAATTATTTCCTCATAATTGATATAATATGCGAGCACACTTGGATCAAAAACTGTATTTAATTTATTATATCCACTTCTAATAATTATAATGCTAGAATTGCTTTCATTATACGAGTTGTCTCTCCTGAATTTAAATGGGTTTCCATCCAAATTCAGTTCCATTTTCCTATCTATTTAGTTGTACACTATCCTATTTAGATTAGCAAAGTGATTATACTATAGTTTCTATATGTTTAATCCTGTTTTCTCCGGTGGTGCGCCTGTTTCTGGAATCTTGCCTTACAGGTTTAAAATCCATAAATTCATTTGTTTCTTATGAATTTAAGTGTTTCGTTAACCATCAGCAATTCTCATGTTATATTCCACAAACCTCTGTTAAAATGCAACTTGCTGCATGCACTCCATAAATATTCAGTTCGTTGTTCCTCAACACCTCATTACTAACTGTCTTCCTCCGCGCTTCCTGTATTTATTATTTATTTCATTCATAAATAATCCTTTCTTCTTTTTAAGTCATCATTTTTCGAGCCTTTCTTGCAATTATTATTTTCTATATTTCCACCGAAAACCATGGCTCTCTGTGTACCTCTGTCGTTGTGCCTGGTTTTCTGTTTACCCTCTTTAATTAGCTCTCTCTTCAATTTGCTCCACGATTTATTCACTTGAATTAACCCAGCGTTTACACTCCCTGCTAACTTCTGTTTTCTGTAAGTCCTTTACCAGAAGTATTGGTATTAAGTAGCGGTAACTTATATTTTATAAAAAGTATTTTGACTGCTTTTACACCCGGCAATCTGTTCGGATGTTCTTTACATATTAAACTAGCTCTGCTAAATAATTGTTCACTGCCTACGCTACTAGAAGAGCTGATAAATATTGGTGCTCTATAGGCAAAAGATCATGGTATTTGTGTGCATTTGATTTCCACCTTCTAAGGGGATCCTCAAGTAGAAGTAATCGCTTATCTTTTTTGTACTCCAAAAGATGTGACTTTAATTCCAAAAGTAGATTGTCACTACCGTCAGTTGAAGTCGAGACTTGCTGATCTTCTTTCAGATTTAACATTTATTTCAATATTTGTAATGCTGTTAACGTAGGCTGAACTTCATTCTCAATTTGAGTTCGGCACCTTTTGCGGAATGGTATGCCAACGTCATAGATTTATATCGCAGAACGAAATACGTTGCAATTGTACATTTATCGTCTTTGGTCAGTCCCTCAAATCTTTCACTTCCGTTCAATTCATCGTGTAATCTTCTCGTCAAATTTTGGAATTGTTCTGAAATGAGTAGCGTAACAACAGGGTGGCAGGACGGGCAAAATGCAACGGGCCCTCAATTGGTGGCTGTCTGGAGCTAAATTTTATCTCTTTTTGTTGTAATAAGAATGTGAATGAATGGTATCCACGAACCGAGCAGTGTACTGATGTACGCCCCATTCTTCAGGAATGGTTTCAATCTTTGTCGATATTACGGTACCCGTATGACGTTCATCCATTACTTCACATTTCAAAATTATAGTCTTTTGCGAAAATCTTTTGATGTCCCGCGTGCAGTTAAACTAAGCAATGAAACTTCAGAACGACGATCAGAGGGTATATCAGTTATGAAAGATATCACATTCTTGAAGTAAATCTTTGGTTTTGTTAGTCAACCTACTGTACAAATTATCGCACAAATAGAAAGAAAAAACTTCGATGCCTCTCAATTTGTACTTCGGAAGAGGTGTTTTCACTACTATGCGAAAGCCTGTACCCTCAACAAAACTGAATGGTAAGTTCTGGAGGGCAATCATTTCAGCAATAGTGCAATCTATTCGTAGAGATTTGTCATGACTCCCAATTATCATTAACTGGAATACTTTGTTGCAGTGTTGTTTTAGCCGTTGCTGAAGAAACCTTTAACAGTATAAAATGAGGTTAGTTCACGCAGTAAAGCACGTTCTATCAAACATAGTTAAAAAATACTGACCTATCTTTCAAAATAATCATGACGTATATCATTATCATAACAAAAAAGTTTTGTGGCAGCAGCAGCATCAGTCAAATAACACAAATGTAGACCTATATTTTTTTTATTTTTTTTACTTTCATTCCTCCCAGCTGAAGGCCAGGAGGCGGGCTGCTGGAGAATCACGAAGACTCTTTTCAGCCTAACTATCCTGCGGGGAGGGAAGGGGGATGGAAGTTGGTCGTGGCCTTGTAGGGTAGCATCCCCGCATTCGCCTGGAGTGACTGAGGGAAACCACGGAAAATCCCAGTCAGGATGGCCGAACGGGGTTTGACCCCGTCCTCCCGAATGATAGGTAGGAGAGCGATTTCGCCCTCCTCACATCTCAGAGACCTATATTAGATAAATACCTTTTATTTTACCTAGGTAACTGTCGACAAATTTTACAACTCAATTCATACATAAATTCTCACTGACCATATGTTTTTTCTATTACGATTAAACAGCTTCATATAACTTCTCCAATTCGCAAACTTTTCGGCATGTATCGATTTAAAGCGGTGCTTGTGTGGCCTTTTCACGAATACACTTTTTCGCAAAGTTTGTACCTGGTATTCGAATCGTCAATCTCAACGAAATATTCCCAAATATGACTTGTTTTTAGTTTATTAATTGCAATTAAGATAACACAAAACTGTTTAAAAAAATACAACTCTTAGAGTAAATCACAGACATTATGACATTTTAGTAAAAACGAAAGGCATATTAAAAATCTTTCTTTTGCTGATATTATCGGCTGTACGGAGTGCGTATTGCTTCAATACAGGTACTCAGCCGTGGTCCATAGTCTTGCTCTACGTACAGGAGCTTTTGAATGACATAATTTCCTCACTATACTCATGTTCAAGTCAATCACAAATGTCTGTTCTTTTAAGTTTTCTATCATACCAAATTCAATAAAAATGCATTGTTTAACTGTTTAATACCCTTCTGTTTCAATCGTTCCTTTTTAAAACCAATATCACTTCTTGTAACACTAATGAGATTGGTACATGTTCCTAATAATACTGCTGGTTTCTTAGGCGATGTATTTTAATTGTAATTTAAATTTAAACTCAAATACATATTAAGTCAGTCAGTGAACTGCGAGCAGATGTTAACGATACGTACTTCAAATAGACTTTCATTTAACAGTTTAAAAAATTGTTTTAGAACATTTTATTTTGTTAGCATGTTTGACTAATAAATAAAAACATTTTTAGCAGTTCAGTAATGCAGGTGTCGACAACGATAATCAAAACAGTCCCTGGTAGCGTTCATTCATCATCACCCCTAGCCAACCTCCCTCCATGTTCTCTTAAGGAAGCCTGTTAAAATCTATTTGAACCGCCTTGAATGTAGCTCGGAACTTAAACTCTGATGAAAGCGCCTATAGGTAAGCACACGACGTGGGGCTGCAGGCTTTAATGCGCTGACTGTGTTCCCCGTCACAGCCATACAATGGCCGTCGCTGGAAAGCCTCGGAGGCTCCAGCATTTTCTTATTCCCTCCCCTCGCTCCCCCCACTACTTGCAAATCTCGGTCTGCGGACATCCCCCCACCCCGCTCCCCATCCTTGCAGGCAAACTTTACCAGCTGCGACGAGTTGAAAGCTCTCCACTACTAAGCAGATCGCTACGTCGTGCAAATGGGCGGTACAAACAGGACTTTCTGTCGGCCTTGGACACCAAGCGTAAAAGAACTAAAGTAATAAATGACGTTAAAAGTCGATAACATAGGAGTTGATATTTTTTATGCATTCAGCTAACCCTGGTACTTAATAGTATTTAGAATCTTGTTCTAAAAATAAAAAAAGGTTAAATTTATGACCTTGTGTCAACGTTTCGCCCTCCGCATCGTGATGGCTTGACCTAAATCATTCATCCTGACGAGTAGTGGAGCCCATTTACGTGAACTTCTATCCATGCAGCGTTCATACTGTGCTTCACTTTTTTTTTTCCTTATGGCTTCACACCTCGTCGACATTGAGGTCATTAGAGGCGGGATGGGGCTGGTTAACAAGGAACGGGAAGGAATTCTACCATGGCCGTTTTGAAGGAAACATCCCGGCACTAGCCTGGACTGATTTGGGGAAACCAATATCTGAATGCCCAGATAGGGATTCGAGCCCGCGTCCTCCCAAATGCGAGGCCAGAGCGTTGTGTGCTTCACAAAGCAATCTTTGGAAGGGATGAAATCCAGGTGAAGAATGATAGAAGTTTCAAATCAGTGGTCTCTTTATATGTCTCAAGATACCATTTCACTTTTTTCAAACTACTTTTTTCAGTGATTTTTATACCATTATTGCATTAAGAGAAGCGTACTGCAAAATACAGATTATTATGGACGAATGAAACGCATTGTATAGTTCCAGGCCTTCCTATTGTGTGTGAAACATAAACCTCCACGTAGTTCAGGTGTAAACGCAAAGGACGAAGAAATAGATAGTTTTGCAGTTTGCCTGCTTGAGATGCCCTTGAGCCAATAGTTTAAGGGTGACAGTTATTTTGTTTTCGGGGGAAAGGAGAGAGCCGGGAAGCTTTAAGCAAACTAATAACAACTTCATTAGTGCGGAATGTAAGGTGCGAAACGGAACGAAAAATGGTCATCACATGCTAATTAATTAATTTAATTGGCAAGTAACGAACGCTCAGCGGTAACACACACATATATATATATTATTTTTGTACACGTATATTTTACCCCCCCCCCCCCCCTCCCACGGATTTTAATTTTAAATTCATTCGGCGTTTTTGGTAAATTATTCAACAATTTTCGGATAATTTATTCCAACCTATGACTACCTTACATGAAAAAGAAAATTTTTCTACTTCCTTATGCCTGAAATTGAGTTCCAGCTGCTGGTCATGGTCATCTTCCCCTCCATGCATCACTCTTAATTCTTCCACCAACATCTTTCCAAGCCTCCTCACCAATTTTAGTCTTGAACACTGCTAGCATTCTCTTCACCCTCCTCCTGTCTTCAGATGAATTCCAGTCCAACTATTCAATCATATTAGTTACTTATTGTTTTTTGCCATAATTTTCATAGACAAATTTAGCTGTCCCCCTTCGTACCCCACACAACTCCAGTATTTAATATTAAAAATGTGGTTCCCATACTACATCACTATATTCAAACAGTGGTCTATCAAAAGTTTTATAATCCAGCTTCCTCACTTCTCTGTGCATCCCCTCATCACCATTTTAAAGAAATGAAGGATTTAAAAACCTTCTCGTAGAACAATCGCTCTTCAGCTTGATATCAAATGTTATGCCAAGATATTTACACATATTTACAATTCAGGTCTTAAGCAAGCAATTACCTTTCCACCCTATAATCATAAATAACCTTCAATTTATATTGCCTAATAAGCTGATTCTTTCTGGCTTCTGTGTTCTTATTAAGTTGACCAACGCAGATAGATATATTGTCCAGGTACTTTCACAGTCTACTCCCGTTTTGATCTTATTGTATAACACTGTCATTTCCAAATAACTGCACTTCTAACTTTAAACTATTAAAACAACTATTAAAACAACTATTAATTACAACAATGAATAGTAATGGTCCCAGTACACTATTTTATGACACTTTGAGTTCTTTCGATACTACATTTCTTATCCTAACTCTTTGCTTTCTTCCTTTTGAGAATTCTTCTATCCAGTAACTCACTTTTTCATTAATTCCAACGCCATTAAATTGCTCTATCAAATGCCTTAGAAAAATCTAGTGCTAGACTATCAACTTGGTCTCCCTTTACTTTCCATTCCCAGTGTCTTTCACATAACCAGATAACTGAGATTCGCATTAATATCCTTGCCTAAAACCATGTAGTCGATTTGAAAATTAATTTCGTTACTCACAGGCATTTCTGATGTGGTTGTTCATCAATCTCTCCATTAATTCAACTGTCATGAATGAAACTAATTTGCATATAATTTTCCACCGATTCGTCACCCCCCCCCCCCCTTTTAATGGACTGGTACTACTTTTTTCCAGTCCTCTGGTGAGCAAAGTCTTCAGACTCATCCTAAACAATATTTCAAGGTACTCAAATATTTTTAGACCCCATGGGAAATCAACCGATACCGATTTTGAAGATTTTATAATTAGGAAATAGCGTCCTTAACGTTTATTATATGGTAAGAAATTAAAGACCTTACGAAACAGAAAATACAGTAGACCTTACAGTACACTTACGAAAGATTTTTCTCCAGCGTGACTCAAATTTGATAAAGAACATACTCACTGGAAAAAAGCTCCATAAAGTTAGAACGACTTATTAATAGCAGTTTACGAAACTATACAATTGGTATACTGACCTCATACTTCGCGATTGGCATCTTTATCTGACAAAGGACAAAAGTTACATCAGCTATCGAAAATGTCCCAACTTTTCTGCGTAGTTTGATGTTCCTTGACAAAATTCATTCCTAATAGTGAATTGATAAGAGAATGAAAGTTGGAGGCTGCTTCTGCGGATATCAGAAACATGTAATAAGGAAAGAAAAGTATAGTTAAATAATTAAGGCCAGAGAAAAACAGAACAAAAACTGCGAGAGCCGTATGTTTATACCAAACGCTCTTTAGAAGCTGAAATGAAATTTTCTTTATACACCATTTTCCAAGAAACGCATAGCTTTTATCTTTTAAATGTTAAATTTCTTTGATCAATGATAAGATATAATTTGAACAGCGTTAATGTTGACATTATGATGAAGTAGAGAGCAAAACTCTGACAAAGGATGTATAAAAAGTGCAGATACTAAAAAACGGTATGCGGGGAGCTTTTACACTGATAAGAGAAGACCTATCAGAGGTTTGTTTCATGTTTAGTTGTTTGACAATAAAGAAGATATTTAATAGCGTTTGTGAATGTAGCTGCTTGTAATTTAATATGTGACGGTTTCTTAACACTAAAGTGATGCTATTCTCGTAACACATCATCATGCCTTTTTAAGAAAACGCAGACAGCTCTTGGTCTCCCAAATTCAATTCACTTCCAACCATCAAGTTACGAGGGTGCCTTTTTAGATCAGCCTTTCTCACAGTTATCTAATTTCAGAGTCTATGTAGTTGTTTCATTTCTGTAGAGTACATGGGGGGCGCTCTTCATGCATCCTGTAATATAAATTAGTGTTTCTTCTTTGTTATTAAACATAATGGAGGACTGTAGCCACTTTACCTAACAAGTACACGTACGATATTCAAGAATTATCAGTTTCGTTTCTAAGCTTGGTTCCTCTTGTAGTTCAGTCGTACGGTTACTATAGCCTTCAGTGGTATTCAACCGGCTAAGTTCGTTCACAAAAATGTAACTTTCCGGCAGTTAGCTCCACTGCTTTCATCAGACGAGCTTCATTACAACCATTGTGAGTGGTTAAAAAAGCACAATCTATATATAAGAAAGAAATTGAATGAGGATTCGACAGAGCAAATTATCAAAACACACTGACTTCTTTCTTAGTCCTCCAGAATATTCATGCTGATTATAGAGAATATCAAAGAAAATAAATGTAACATCTTTAGATTTGTAAACTTTTTCTAGTCTGATAGTGGCTACGCAATATCTAACACATATTTTTGGAATTTTGTTTTAGATATTAGACTGTTAAATTGCAGTAAACTATTCCTGACATCGTTATATAAAAGGACACAATACCACTATGTCGTTATTATTTCTTGATAATCCCTGAAATCACCTAATGAAGCCAAAGTAATTTCATAAAAAAAATCTTTAAGAACTTCCGCTAAGACTACATCCCATTATCACATTATTACTACTATTAATTTTACTAGACATTTATAAACCATCTATTCAATAATTACTTTATCTGACTTCACGCAAGGACTTCTATATTATTTCTAGAAGGTAATTTTTTGTGACAAACCTGATTTCTCCCTTCACAGGCCACCAAAATCGATAAATGTGGCACCATTTTAAAAAATATGTTCTCCGCTTCTAATGAATTGTTACTTTGGAATTACACTTTGAATTGTTTGTTCACAATTCCACGATTTGGCCCTAGAAGTTTTTCCCTAGATCATTCAATATGGCACGGGTGACATGATGTCTTTTGAACCGCTAATTCATTCAATATTTCAATTAATATCCTACATATTTAAATTACAGCACTAAACACGTTCAACAAATTTATAAACATACAACAATTTCTGCAATGACAATTATGATTTTAATATATTTCATCTTATAACTCTTCCTCTGAAAGAGTTTACTTAAATATGGTTCGAATACGCTGTTACCGTATTTTACAAGTCCTGGATTGTACCCTGTCTCCTCGGACAATTTTCTACAGTTCTACACTTTTCAGATATTTTTGTTAAGGTTATGTTTAGTCAAAAAGTTACTGATGATTATATCCTCACTTCAAATATTGTATATAAAGGGTTTTTGTAATTTACATATCAGATTTCCAACGATATACTTAAAGTTTCATACTATCCACAAATAATCCATTCCATCGTGTTATGATTCACTTCAAAATCTGGTAATCCTGTTTTGTATGAAAGACTTATTCCGAAATCATTAATTGTTTCTGAATTCAAGCATTGCAATATGACAATGATTTTACAGTAAGGCATAGTTTCAAACTTCTAAAGTTTTATATATTTGTGAATTATAAATGCCTGAATGGTCGTAAAGAGCGGATGCCATAGAAATAAAAGAAATAAACAATTATTACAAATGAATCGGTTATTTATACTCAAAACCACCAAAGCACTATTAAATTTTAACGCTTCATCGTATTTTTTTCGCAAGTCTAACACAGGTCCAAAAATCTTTTCATATCATTTGCATTTGCGTGAAACTCCTCTTCATAGAGGAAAGTTTCCACGCGGACCATCATCTTTGTTATTAAGGAATTAATGGGGATTAAAGTTCCAAATTCTAGCGATATACACGATGGATGAACTACTTACTGGTATCTTGGTTTCGTTGATACTTAACTTTAATTCTGTATCATGATATTTACTGATTCCTTTGAAAAAATGCTGTCCAAACTACGTTGCCGATAGATTAAACATGAAAAATTCCATATTAAAAACAGTAAAATTAATTCATATGGTCAACATAAACAATCTGATTGTTGCAGTAGATTCCTAACAATAAGTACGAACGTAAGTATAGATTCCGGTTGCACGCTTGTTTGGTGACAGCCATCAAATCAATCATTTACCGTCTGAATGAGGTTTCAAAAGATCCCTAGCATAACTATTTGCCTTCATCGTTCGGTAGTGTGTTAAATCCATTGCACATTCAGAATTCTTCTATTGTGATGTTACAGCTTAAACATATTTGTTTATTTAAGTAACTAACTAATTACAGAAACACAAGAGTTACCTAAATTTGAACTAAAAATAAACTAAGTATTCTGTCACATTGATAACGGTGAAAACTAATAACCAATAGTAATTTGTTCATAATATTTAATGAATACTTAAAGTGAATGTTACACAATATTTTAAGCGGAAAAAACTTTCTTTTTAATTATGGAAGACAACGTACCCTTCAATCCACATCGAGAAACTAAATAATCAATGATCTGTTTCTTAACAGTGATTTTGAGAAATGTTTCTTGAAATAATATTGATACGTTTAAAAAAAACATTTTATTAAAAACCTATACATTTCTTCTTTAAAAATTTTAAATTCATTTCCAGTTGCAAGTACAATCGCAGTAGTATTAACTAATTCGTTCACAGAAATGGAAGTTTGGTAAGATCAGTTTACAAGCATTGTAACTTCAACAGCTACCAAGTGTATTTGTATAGGCTATAACACGAAGTGAAATCATAGGCATGTTAAAAACAATTCGGTTTTGCGGATAATGCTGAAGTTTTCTTTGTTTTATATTTTATGAAGTATGATACCAAATTCAGGCACTCACAATATAAAAAACTTTAAGGCGATATAATTAAGATCGCATTCTAAACAATTCCTGAGAAATTAAGCACCTGCATATATTCTGATATGAAGTTAAAAATAATTTTACGTCGTAATTAAATCGTTTAAAGCCGACTGCATGTATTAATGTAATTATAGATTTATAAATTCAAAAAAAAATTGCGTACTCCTGGAGACAAAACACATTTTTATTTTTTTAATGCAAAAGTTATATATCTTTTATACACAAATTTTCATTATTACTTTGTTTAACAATCGACAGTCAGAGCATCAATTTTCTAACTTCGAGTCGTGAATAATGATTTTTCAATATTTTAAAAATTTGAAATCTAATTTTCACTTAAAATTTGGAGTTATTAATTCATGCAAGCTGCGAAAAATATTGCGCTATTAATATCGCACTTGTGTAAAACAAGACTATTATTCAAATGACCTATATCAAATGTTCATACTAGATACCATTATTGGAAAAATCAGGTACCACATTGCCTAATGCAAAATAATATTTGCGCAGCTGCTATGCGAACAGTGTGAAAGAGTTATTATTCAAATTCATTCTAGGACTACTCGAGATATTTTTGACTAAATTTGTCGCTTACTGCCTAAAGAGCCGGTGAGGATCAGATGGTATGGAAGCTTTAGAAGCACGAGAGAGCGTACAATACACACACAATATACATGTAGTGTAGTTATAAGACTCAGACCCAGAGGAAGACAAAGCTATAGAGATGAGTCTGGACAAAACGATGTCTAATAATTTTTTGGCGAAGAAAGGAAAATGAGAAGGACAGGTTTAGAACAGACCCAAACAGTATTTGGAGACTGCGATTGGTGAAGGTGGATAGTCTATTGCTTATGACGTGTTTCAACATTGAGACAAAACATCATCATTTGGAGCTGTCCATGAATTACGTCACACTTACCACAGGGAGGGGGCACAAGGTGTGACAAGAGGGGAGGGGGAGGTCGCAAGTTTCGTGACGTGGCGTTGGAATTGCTGTTTTAATCAAGTTCTAAATTTTAAATTGTGTAAGTGTGATGTCATAAGTGTGATGGATATAGTTCAACCCCGCGAGCTGACTAACTGAACTTTTAGTTCCTCGATTGCCATGACTGGGGAAATCGGTGATTATGACCAGAACCTAACTGACCTGTCCGTATATCACCTCTACTTTTCTCTCGATGTTCTTCTTTTGTTCCAAGGCGATCTCTTTCTTCTTCTGCGACATTTAATGGACAGTTGATGGTGGGCTTACGTAAACCGTGGGATTTTGAAGTATGTTGGAGTTAGTTGGTTGAAAAGAGCATTTAATCTGTCAAAATCTCATTTATTCGTTAAGGATAATAAATGAAATCTGTACTTACAGCAAAAGACAAGACAAAATCCGAAGCTGATGAGACTGTTCCACAACGCTAGTAAATAAAGTAATCATACAGGGGTGGTTTGTAACTAAGTCCGACAACAAGCTAATAGTAAAATATTGGCAAGTATTGGCATGGCGAGAGCAGCAAAATGCCAAGGCTATGTTGAAGGCTCGTCTAATAATGAGCGCCAATGTTGGTAGATCGTGCCGAAGTAAACTTGTTGATGTTGCTTGTGGGCAATCATCTTGGAATCTGGAATGCAACATTGCAAATAAATCGCCATGTTTTGTTCACGTGCGGATATACTGCAGCATGGCATTGTGTTTCATCCTATTACATGCCTCATCGCGACTACCTTGCGATTCAGTTGCGAAAAATAATAGCTAATAATAAAAAAACACATTGAAAATAGAAATGAAAGTTTTACTTGTTGCAGAGGATTCCACAAAGAGTGACGTTGTGTGACAAGGAGCGGGAAGTAATAAAACCATGACATTTGTGTCAAGTAATTTATGGATGATAAGTTGAATGAAATACCTCCCTAGAACATCAATTTGCTGAGGACTCTGTCCAGAATTATAGCCGACACCACTAAGCCAGGAGAGCGTGTTTGTAAACTGGAGCACGAGTCCTGCTTCACCCGAGTAAGCAGTACGAGTGTCGCTCCCGTGGCGACTCCCCGGCTTAGCGTGGACTCAACCTGACGGAGAGTAATAGGCTATACCGGTCCCTAGATCTAATCTCGCAGCACCTTTCCGCTAACC
The DNA here is from genome assembly GCA_031002005.1 of Vandiemenella viatica. Lineage (NCBI taxonomy): Eukaryota > Metazoa > Arthropoda > Insecta > Orthoptera > Morabidae > Vandiemenella > Vandiemenella viatica. Next base: position 238,389,032 of record JARYHS010008074.1, on the reverse strand, counting down.
GAGTTTGCAGCAATTAGTGCGGGTCGAGCTGGCCTGCTAATTGTGCTGCAGTAATCAGACAGGAGACTCTGGCTGTCACCCGGAGCGTGCGGTGTTACAGCTACCAAAGCGCCTCTGAAACACTGCACACTCGCTAATGAGTCTCCTCGCACAGACACTTTGCGCTAACTAATAACACATACCACTCACGCCCCGTGTTTACTACTCAATAGTTTTCGGGTTTAGAGTAAGTATGTACTGTACCTACCACAACTGATTCATTTACATAGATTATCTCTGCCAACTGCAATTAGAACTGTATTTATACTGTTGTTTAAAAATGCAGTTAGCTACCCCGTCACCGTAGCCACTGTCGCACTATGATAGTGTTTGGCGCTCGTCAGCGGGTTTTCTGGATCGAGCTCCGATGGTTAGAAAATATTTACCATTCGGAACTTAAAAGATAGAATTATTTATGAACACTTCAAAATCCTTAGATTGAGTGTCAAACAAATGCAGTAAATTCCAAGCTTTTTCGCCGTGAGTATGATACTGTTTATGGTGGGCTTGGCGGTCTCTTGGCACGGTTTCAAAATTACATTTAGGTAATAAATTGCAGGAATATTACTTTTCCTAAGTCTCTGAAGTGTCTACCAAACAAATAGACTGGTTTGATGCAATCGTTCATCTCTTCCTATCAGTGCTAGAAATTCGTTTATAAATCCAGGCGTATTTGTTACTCCTAAGTTTCAGACTCAGGCGTAAAATGAAAATGTCCAGGCGTAATTATAATTATGAAAATACAGATTTTATAGTTTACAACCTACTCCAACACAATTTAAAACCGTAAATAGATCTAAATGTGCCAATATATTATGTACCAAAACTGTGAAATAGGTTAATATATTATTGATTTTAGCGTATTTATTACAATGACTTTTGAATTTTATACAATGACCTTCAGTAGGGACAGTAGCTGATGAGTTACTAATTGTTTTTGATTGTTTATTTGCTTGTTGTCTTCCTGGATTGCGAGAAGTAGGAGCCGGCCTATTGGTAGTAGCTGAAGGGCCTGATGATTTGTCAGGAGCTGATGTTCTTCATTTTCTGGAATTTCTCCTTTACTGGTGCTTGAAATACTTTTTATCACCACTACTTGTGCTTACAGACGGTGTAAAGTTAAAGTCAGTAATTTTACGAGATATCTTCACTTCCTTTGTTAAACGAAAAACGCACGAACTAGAATTGTCTTTTACTTCGTGGTACCTACACTGTTGCCACATATTCTTTACATCAGAACCGTATTATTTGATATTCTGAAATAGATCAACAATGCGGCAGGAATTATAATTGAAATTAGTTATTAGAATTAAACCTTGAACATGCTAAACTGAAAACGAGGTACTCAAATGTATTTCTTTCTTTTTTTAATTTTTGATGTTTAGGCGTATTTTCTACGCCTTTGACGGAGATTGCAGGCGTAAAATGAAAAAATTCAGGCGTAATTACGCCTAACGCCCGGTCAATTTCGAGCACTGCTTCCTATCCTGTGCTAACCTCTTCTTAATAAATATTTAATGAAGTGAATAAACGCCGCCGCCAAGGAACTTATTTTGCTGATAATATCGTAATTATAGTACGTACTGATCAGTTGCATTTCGGTCTGATGGGAGATGCATTTACTGTAGAATTAAAATGAAGAGAAGAAAAAACCACAATAACAAACCGTGGAGGGACAAAAGGTCGTATTACAATTTTTATCAGACTGCGAGGCTCGTGCTAATTTTTTTCGAAAGATTTATAATGAGGTTGGTGGTTTGTATTCGGACGAAAGAAGAACCGTCTCATTTGTGGTAATTGTTTATTTGTCAATGAAACAGATACGCAGCAAAACACGTATTACCGAACAGTCAGAAAATATTTTTTACATGTTAAACATACCTATGACACAAACTCGTGGTAATTTACAACTCAAATCAAAATTTAATTTACGTTAGAATTTACATCTAAATGATAATATGAATATTTACTTAAAAATTTAAAGTATTGAATATTTACATTACAAAATCTCTTTGTACAACATTGAAACGAAAATTAACAATTACAACCTCTTACAAAACAATTATAAATGGTGAATGTTTCCTTAACAGAAAAAAATTATAGTTTTTTTTTTTGGAAAAAACTAAAATACACGCTTTTGTACAATCGTGAACAAAAAGTTTAAAAATATTCTTTAAATATAAAAATTTCGTTCAATAGCGCTAGGATGTCCCAAATATGAGTAGGCCTATAGCATTTTTTGAATTACCTTAAAATAAGAATAAAGTCACTGATTAAAAAATGACTTTAATGTTAAAAAAGCGTGGGTTGCTTGATATCAGTAATCTTAAATTTGTTACCACTGGCTGTTCGTAAAGATACAGTCATTATAAGTAGAAAGCACCGCACTCTTTTTTTTACAATAAAGTTATTTTTTAATCAGTGACTTTATTCTTATTTTAAGCTAATTAAAAAGAAAGTTATACTGAGTTTTGGGACATCCTTGCGATTTTAAATTAAATTTTTATGTATAAAAATTATTTTTAACCTTTTAGTTCACGTTGCTACAAAATCGTGTGTTATAGTTTTTTCTAACTGTAATTTTATTTTTAACCTTTTACTTCACATTGCTACTAATTAGTTTTTTTAGTTTTTTGAACTACGTTATGGTTCAAATTTTCAAACAATGCGAACATTTGTGGGCAAGTGAGAAATGGGTGAACTTTGAAATAGAAGATTCCACGGTCTTTATCAGTTTTTTATATTATTACTGTCAAAGTAATGAAAAAATCGGGACATAGCTCTAAAATCATTGTATTGTCATCAGTTCAGAATACATGTGCAAACTCTTAAACAATTCCAACATCCGGAAGTGGGTGAGAATCGAATTTTAATATTTAGTTACTTATCTATTGTTACTGTCAAAGTAATGAAAATAGAGGGTCGTTGCTATGAAATTATTGTATTGTCACCGGTTTTTTAATACATGTGAAAAATTTCTAATATTTTGGACATCAGGATGTGGTGAACATTGAAATAAAAGATTCAATTGCCTTTAACAGTTTTTTTATTGTTACTATCAAAGTAATGAGAATAGTAGGACATAGCTGTGATATTATTGTATTGTCATTGTTTCTCAATTCAAGTGCAAAATTTCGAACAATTCGAACATCTGAAAGTGGGTGGAAATCGAGTTTATATATTTCGTTACTTTTATATTCTTACTGTCAAAGTATTGTAAATAGCAGAAGATTGCTACGAAATTAATGAAAATATAAAAACATTACTCTAAAATCATGGCATTGTCATCGGTTCTCAACGTCAAAATTTCAAACAATTCGAAAATCAGGAAGTGGGTGAAAATCGAATTTAAATATTTGGTTACTTTTATATTCTTACTGCCAAGTAATGAAAATAGCAGAATGTTGCTATGAAATTATTGTATTGTCACCGGATCTTAATAGGTGTGCAAAATTTCAAACAATTCTGACTTCAGGAAGTGGGTGAACTTTGGAATAGAAGATTAAATTGCATTCAACCATTTTTCTATTGTTACTGTCAAAGTATTGAGAATAGCAGGCCATAGCTCTAAAATCGTTGCATTGTCATCGGTTCTCAATACATGTGGAACATTTCGGACATCTGAAAGCGGATGAAAATTTATTTAAAGAATCGGTTACTATTCTATTGTTACGGTCAAAGTAATGAAAATAGCAGGACGTCGCTATGAAATTATTGCATTGTCATCGGTGCTTAATATGTGCGCAAAATTTCAAACTACTGGGACATATGGAAGTGGGTCAAAATTGAACTGGAGTATTCTGTTACATTCATACAAACATACAGGTCAACTGATACAAAGCGTGTAAAAATATCTGAAAGGCTCATTACTCTAGAAAACACACAGTTTCTCATCAGCTCTACGATATGCGGTAATGCGATCGTTAATCACCGATTTCAGCGAAGCCTAGTAGCTTGATTCTGAACTATCGCCTACCTACGACCTATATTGTTGTCAATTTTACCATATACGGGTTGATTTTTTTTTTTTAAAGTGCTGTCTTAATTTATGATTCGATTTTGGTTAAGTATGAAGGGAGAAAGAACGCTCGTCAAAAAAAAAAAAAAAAAAAAAAAAAAAAAAAAAAAAAAAAAAAAAAAAAAAAAAAAAAAAAAAAATCCTTTTAGAAACAATACATATAATTTGGACTCAAGTTTCACAAAATTCAAGGTTCACTTTGAAATGCAAGGCTGTGATTTGATTTCTGCCAAAGTAAATCTTATATTAATAATTATGTTCAAGAAAATTCTGTGATATGTTTCACTATTCTTTAATTGTTTATTTGTCAAGTTTATGTGGTTGCCGGCCCTGGTAGTGTAGGGGCTAGCAAGTTGGCTTCGCATTACATGGGCCGCCGGATCGAGACCCGCCTCGGGTATGGGTGGTTTTAATTAAGTGTTGAGTTTTTCTTGTGCTGTACTCACTGTCGTGTCCACGATATCACAATGAAATCCCGGTACAACAGTTGATACATAAACAAATTGGAGCTGGCTAAATGGTCGCAAAGACCGAAGGACATTTTGAAAATAGAAGAAACAAAAATGTTACGTGGTTTATTTACGACAGACAACCAGCAAGTATTCACGTAGTTTATAAATCTGTTATAAACAGTTTAAATCCTATCCACAAAGGTGAATAACCTAACGATAATTAGCTTCGGGGGTACTCTTAAAATGATAAATTATTTTTTGACAACTCCTTCCTCTGCACGTGTGAACGTGATTATGCAATATTCTAAGTACTAATGATACCTCATTTATCGAGTTTGTTTAATTATGAAGTTAAATAGATGGCTCGTAACAAGAAACACCTTTTGGAAATAATACACTGAAGAGCCAAAAAAACTGGTACATTTGCCTAATATCGTGTAGGGCCACCACGAGCACGCAGAAGTGCTGTAATGCGACGTGACATGGATTCGACTAATGTCTGAAGTAGTGCTGCAGGGAACTGACACCATGCGTCCTGCAGGGCTGTCCATAAATCCACAAGAGTATGACTGGGTGGAGATCTCTTCTGAACGGCACGTTGAAAGGCATTCCAGATATGCTCATTAATGTTCATATCTGGAGAGTTTTGTGTCCACTGGAGGTGTTTAAACTCAGAAGAGTGTGCCTGTAGCCACTCTGTAGCAATTTTGGACGTGTGGGGTGTCGCATTGTCCTGCTGGAATTGCCCAAGTGTGTCGAAATGCACAATAAACGTGAATCGATGCAGGTGATCAGCCAGGATGCGTACGTACGGGTCATCTGTCAGAGTCGTATCTAGACGTATCAAGGGTCTCATGTCACTCCAACTGCACACGCCCCACGTCATTACAGGGCCTCCTCCAGCTTGAACAGTCCTCTGCTGACATGCAGGGTCCATGAATTCATGAGGGTTGTCTACATAACCGCACACGTCCATCCGCTCGATACAACTGGAAACGAGACTCGCCAGACCAGGGAACATGTTTCCAATCATCAACATTCCAATGCTGGTCTTGACATGACCAGGCGAAGCGTAAAGCTTTGTGTCGTGCACTCAGCAAGGGTACACGAGTGGGCCTTCTGCTATGAAAGCCCATATCGATGATATTTAGTTGAATGGTTCACACGATGATCGGCCAGCATTGAAATCCGCAGCAATTTGCACTTCTGTCAGGTTGAACGATTCTCTTCAGTCGTCGTTGGACCCGTTGTTGCAGGATCTTTTTCCGGCCGCAGCGACGTCGGAGATTGATGTTTTACCGGATTCCCGATGTTCACGGTGCACTCGTAAAATAGTCGTACGGGGAAATCCCACACCATCGCTACCTCGGAGATCCTGTGTCTTATCGCTCCTGCGCTGACTATAACACCACGTTCAAACTCACTTAAATCGTGATAATCTGCCAATGTAGCAGCAGTAACCGATCTAACGTCTGCGCCAGTCATCTGTTGTGTTATATAGGCGTTGCCTTCCGCAGTGCCGTACTCTGAGTGTTTACATATCTCTGTGTTTGCATACGCATGCCTATACCAGTTTCTTTGGCTCTTCAGTGTATATATGATTGACATAATTTGCGGAGATAACTGTACAAAGCGTTCTAGTATTGTTGTTTAATAAACAGTGTTTTCTCTACTTTCGTGACAAGTTTGGGTAGGATGATGTTCTCTGCTGTGAGACGTTCTGACGAACACAGAGTTGCCCGCTGGGGCCAGTGCCTTGGCCGCCTTCCAGGTTTCTGCAATTGGAGTGCGTGGAGCCGGGCGGTGGAGGAGAGTTGGTTACACGTACGGAGTGGAGGGGCATTTGCATTTCCGTTTAATATCCCGGCTAGACGCACCGGATGATGGTGCCGTTATTGTTGGGTGCTAGCGCCAGGGCCCTGCTCTGAGTAATGAAGGTCGGCACACCGCAGTCCGTCGCTTCATTTGCATTCCGTTTAACTGCAGCGGCATGTGCCAGTGGTGCGGCCTAGGAGTCACCCATGAAAATTTATGACGACCCTTCTAAAATCACGCATCCCGGTGCATGTTTCCGCATTCCACAACCCCTCAAATGTGTCTTCAGCTTAAAAAATCCGTGACTACACACTATATTTAGTTAAGAATCGCATAACACATTCGATTTGAAAATATTGAACTCCTTAGATCGTAAGGAAAATTTGGGTTAAAAAAAAAATTACGACTTATTTAAAAATTCACTACCAGCGTGACGAAGCTATAGTATTAAGACATGGTGATGCTCAGAATAGTAAAACAAAGCCTAAAATGCTATGCTGTAAATAATACGAGAACATACCTCAACTAACCTTAATTAAATCTTTAATTTTAGTTACAGACGCAGTCGAAAAAGATATTCTGTTACTTCCTTGAGTGTTTCATACGGCAAGCTAAGATCTTTACTAGGAAAGATCATGAGAAAAGTTGCAGATATACAAGTCAGATAACTTAAGTGAAAGATTCAATTCTTTTACGGGACCTCCAAGGAAAATTAAAAGGAAGAAAAAAGCGGATCTCAACAGAAAATTTAATTCAAGAAACTCTAAGTTACTAACATAAAATCAGATTTGATGCCAAGAACAAATTAGAAACAACAATTTAAAGGTAATGAGCTTCATGATAGTCTGAGAGGCACACGCAAGAGTAAAAACTAAAACCACTTAACAGGTGAGTTAACACTGAATATCACTAAGCATCACCCTGAAAACTGCTGTGAAAGTATAAAACTTCAGGGCATACTTCAGAAACAGTGACATAATTGAGTATTTGGTGAAAGAAAAATAGAAAATTATATCAGAATCCTAAAATTTCCATCACCATTCATTTAATTACGACAATTTAATTGCAACGATTATTGTGATCATCCTACTTGACATTATGTAATGAACGATCTCAATGCTCTGGTCTAGAATTCGGCAGGATGCGGATTCGAATCGCCATTCAGCCATCAAAATTTCGTTTTTTCCAATGATTCCCGAAATCACTCCAGGAGAATGTCGGGACGTTTCTTTCAAACGGCCATGGCCGACTTAGTTCCTATTACTTGCACCAATTCTTTCTCACTTCTAATGATCTCGACGCGAAGGAGGCGTAATGCCGCAAAAACTATCTGTCGGAAGAGCCGGCTTGAACCAGGGAGTGAAAACAAGGAAAACAGGTTCCGTAGTTACGGAATCACTGAGTAGACAATGCGTTAGTCACCCAGAAGGACGGTAACTAAGCACGAGAAAATGGAAATTCTTTCTAGTTAGTCTAGAGTATTAGAATTGAACCAGAGACGAATTTTTGGAAATAAACCGATAAATCACGCTTTAAAGACGTCAGCTGGCAGTCTGGTGTTATATCCAATGATGCGAGGTTCACAACATTTTACCTTCATATGTAGTCAGTATTCAATTTTTTTAACAGTAGTTTATGGTGCGACGAAATACTTGTGCTGTATGTGATATAATTTTGTATTCTAGAAAATGTTTTTAAGCGAAGAGCTGAATTTGTTGTCCGGAAAATGAAAGCCACGAGTTGACTCAATGAAACGAATACACTATTTCACTAACAGGGCTTGGCATGAACACAAGAACCTGTCGAGGATAAAGAGGACAGTTTGATATGTTCGCATTGTGACAGTGTTACGCCATTATTTACGGTTTTTTGGTACTAATTCGCGAGTCATACTGTAGTTAAAGAAGCATAGCTATATCAGATGTTTCCGAGGATTAGCTACATGATTATTCAGCATCTGAAAGTAATACAGATACAAGTTAAGAAGAAAATGTCAGGTACTGGTTACTCATAGAAGTTAGCTGCCTGTTAACATGATTTAAATAGAAATAAAGATTCTAAAGGGACGACAGATTTAATTACCGGGAAAGTAAAGCATCAATGACGTTTGAGTTAATCAAGAAGCAACTGATAACAGGAAAGTATATAGTGTAATTTCTCGCTGTATTGAAGTCTAAGCGATCCATATAATAGGATTTACACCAGCATTGGATTATTATTATGAGACACAAACGTTAAGTAAGAAAAGTTTTAGCTGGATTCAGGCATGTATAGTGTCTTTTGCCAGAAATGCTATAGGCAAAACATACGAAAATTGAAGTGAACTACACTTAATGGTTCCTTGAGGTTTATTACTATGTACACAAAACACTGATAAACAATAACAAATGTGATACAGTTAGCGGATGACCGTCGAGAAATTTAGCCTGGTCCTGATCCGGGGTAGAGAGAGACGGCTTCTACTTCTCGCGAACTTCCGGTGGTCTTCTGTAGTTGAAGCTGGTTCCGCGGACAGGCCGGAACTGGCGGTGGAGCGGCCGGCTACGCTTATATAGGCGGCCTGGCGCAGGAATTCCGTTGTGTGGTAGTACGGCGACCTCTGTAAGAAATAGTCCCACTTAGCTTCTAGATGATTCTATTTGTTTTCCTGGTTTGTTTTGATGTCTCTGCGCCTGTTTGGAGTCGTATGTATCCCGGCGTGCAGGCGCGTTGTGTGTGAGGTCTGCCTGGCAAGGGCCTTTACTGGCAGAACATACCTCCCTCCCGGGGGGGGAGGGGGGGAAGCGATGTCTGCGACGTCTGCGAGGTCGTCTGCCGCGGCGCCCTGGAGCAGACTATGAAGGCTACCTCCAGGGGAGTACGGAGCTGTTCCCCTGGCGATGCGTGCCGACCTGCGTCGTGGTGCAGGTTGTGGTGGAGGTACTTGTGGAGCTAACGGCATGGTTCGTCGGCGTCGATGGCCGGGGGCTGTACGGGGGGCGCTGAAGATGGTCCCCGCAGGTGGTCGAGAGGCTGCGGCTGAAGGGTGTCGGAGCGACCGACAGGTTGTGGCGTCGTTGGTGGCGCTGTAACTGTCCCTGAGCAACGGTTAGACGGCAGGAGTGGTGGAGGTGGCAGGGAAGGAGAGGAAGAAGTGGATGGCCGTGCCGTGGTGGAAGAGGACGGTGCCGTGGGGTAGCGGGGACGTAGTTGGTTTCGATGGCGTCGCACTATCCGGCCATCCAGGCTGACGTCGAACAGTTGGCGGCCCCGGGGCCGCTGGATGACCCCCGGAAGCCAACCGGCCCGGGAGCCAAACCCGCGGGCCCAGACTAGGGAGCCCGGGGTGAAACGGAATGGGCCCGAAGGTACCTGTACTTTGGGCGGGGGTAAGAGGAGATGGAGGAGAGTGCGAGGTTGGCGGCCATGTAGCAATTCCGCCGGGCTTTTGGCCCCCACTGGAGTGGTTCGATAGGAACTGAGGAAGAGTGTCAATGCCTCTTCGAGTTTGTGACTTGTGGTGTATTTGGTCATTTGGGTTTTGAATGTTCTGACTAGCCGTTCCGCCTCCCCGTTAGATTGGGGGTGGAAGGGCGGGGTGAGGAGGTGTTGGATATTGTTGGCGGTACAGAAGGATAGGAATTCCCGACTTCGAAATTGCGGTCCGTTATCTGTGACGATAGCGTATGGTAATCCTTCGATGGAAAAGATCTTCGTGAGGGCTGAAATGGTGACCTCTGTGGTGATTGTGGAGCAACGGACGACATATGGGAAGTGGGAAAAGGCATCCGTCACTAGGAGCCACTGGTGGCCTAGGAATGGGCCAGCGAAGTCGAGGTGAATGCGTTCCCAGGGTCCGGACGGTGCCGGCCAGGAAAGGAACTTTTGAGGGGGGCGGGGCAGTTGTTGGGCACAGATGGTACAGCGCCGCACCATCTTCGTGACATCCGTGGTAAGGCCGATCCAGAATACATGGCGTCTGGCAAGGGATTTGGTGCGGGCAATTCCCCAGTGTCCTTGGTGGAGAGTTTGGAGGATTGTCGGTTGTAGGGATCTCGGAACGACGACCCTCGGGGTGGAATTTGGTTCTGTGCGGAGGAGCACTCCCTCTACTACTGAGAGCTGGTGGCGGATGGAGTAGTAGAACTTGAGGTCTTGATGATGGCGTGGAGGGGAACGTGTTTGCCACCCGTGTTGGATGTGGTGTCGGATGACACGGAGGAGGGGGTCCTCCCCTGTGGCTGCCGCGACTTTTGAGGCCGTGACTGGAAATGTCTTCAGTGCTTCTTGTATGTCATCGTCGATCTGGAACACCAGAAGTTCCGACTTGTCGAAGGCAAGGTCTGGTCCCTGCGGTAGTCTGGATAAGGCGTCTGCATTGGCATGCCTGGAGGTGGTACGGAAATGCATGGTATATCTGAACTGGGACAGGAATAGTGCCCAACGCTGGATGCGGTGGGATGTTTTGGTAGGCAGACGTGTGGACGGATCAAATAGTGATAGGAGTGGCTTGTGGTCGGTAATGAGATGAAAAGAAATCCCATATAAAAGGGAATAGAATTTGGAGCAGGCAAAAACAATAGCTAGCGCCTCTTTCTCGATTTGAGAATATTTAAGCTGAGCAGCCGATAGGGCTTTGGAGATGTAAGCTACGGGGCGTTCCGTGCCATCTGGTAATTTATGAGACAGAACTGCCCCCACACCGTAATCGGATGCATCTGTGGCAAGTATCAAGGGGAGGTTTGGAGTGTATGGCATGAGGCATGCTGCGGACTTGAGCTGCTGTTTAAGGGTGTGGAATGCGGTCTCGCAAGCTGGGGTCCAACGGAACGGGACATTCTTGCGACAGAGGTGGTACAGGGGTGCTGCCACTTGTGCTGCTGAGGGTATAAATTTTCTGTAGTATGAAATCTTGCCTAAAAAAGATTTCAACTGATGTAGATCCTGAGGCCGAGGTAAGTTGGAAATAGCGTCCACATAGGAAAATGCTGGGGAAATGCCTTCCTGAGCGATGATGTGACCCAGGTAGGAAATGGATTGTTGAAAAAATTGACACTTGGAAAGGTTGCATTTCAATCCTGCTGCACGGAGGCGGAGGAAGAGTAGGCGGAGGTTGGTCATGTGTTCGGCAGCGGAGGGTCCCGTGACGACTATGTCGTCGAGATAGTTGATGCATCCCGGAATATCCTGGAGAAGTTGTTCGAGATACCGTTGAAAAATCGCTGGAGCACTGGCCAAGCCGAACATGAGCCGGTTGAGTTGGAAGAGGCCAGAGGGAGTGTTGATGACTGTGTATTGTCGGGACTGGATATCCAAAGGGATTTGAAGGTATGCTTCTGCCAGGTCAATTTTTGTAAAGTAGGTACCTCCTGCTAGTTTACGGAAGAGGTCGTCCGGTCTCGGAAGTGGATAGTCGTCTACCAGCAGATGCGGGTTGACGGTGGTCTTAAAGTCACCACAGAGACGTAAGCGGCGTCCTGGCTTCTGAACTATGACCAACGGCGTGGCCCAGGGGCTGAACCGCACCGGCTGGAGGATCCCTTCGTCTTGGAGACGTTGAAGTTCTTCCTGAAGTGGTTGTTGAAGCGCTACGGGTACCTGGCGTGCCCGGAAGTATCGAGGCCGTACGTCCGGCCGGAGTTGGAGTGATGCTTCGAAGTCCTTTGCACAGCCGACGCCTGGTGAGAACAGGTCCTGAAACTCGGTGCAAAGGGCGTCCACTTCAGGAAAAGGAACATGCTGAGATACGAGGTGTATGTTATCCTCAATTGAAAATCCGAATAAGCGGAAAGCGTCCAGTCCAAATAAGTCTGCTGTGAGAGAACTGTTAACTACTAAAAAGGGGACTGAACGATGTACAGACTTATACATGACGTTTGCTGTGAATTGTCCCAGGAGTGCTATTTCCTGTTTGTTGTATGTCAGGAGGCGCTTGGGGGCCGGCGAGAGGGGGGGCGAGCCAATTTGCACATAAGTAGTATAATTAAGCAATGAGACTGCTGCTCCTGTGTCGACTTGTAGGCGCAGGGGCTTGCCATTGACCGTAACGTCAATAAAAAGTTTGGATGCTGTGGAAGTGTCTACCTGATTGATATCCATAGGTGCGCCGCTCAACCTGTCTTGGTAAGACCCTGGGCGGCGAGAGCCGGGATTGGCATTGGTGGTGTTGGTGCGGCAGACGGACGCCAGGTGTCCTTCCTTGCCGCAACGTGAGCATTCAGCCCAACGATCCGGACAATTTTCCCTCTCATGTGCTGAATAACAGGCGGGGCAGGAGGGTAGGCGGAGCGGGCTGCGGCGTCGGCGCTGCGGGATCCGCTGCTGCTGCCGAGACTTGGTGCCCCTGCCGGAACGGGCCGGTTCGATGTCCTTCTGAGGAAGCGGTCCCCGGTTGTGGTGTCGGGAGGAGCGCGACTGGGAGCTCTGGATGGCGGCGACGTCCTGTGTGTCCTCTACGTCGGTTCGGATTGCGGCCACATCCGCCCAGGACTCCAGGCGGCGATCTGCGGCCGTAGATATTTCGAATTTGTAGGCAAGTTCGATGACCTGCTCCAGGGATGGGTCCTCTAACTTGAGGGCGTCATGCCGGAGTGCGGCATCTGGTGCAGCCTGTATGATGTGATCACGCACCATGTCGTCGGCGTAGGATTCGTGGGAACAACGAGTTTGAAACTTACATTTTCTGCTAAGGCCTTGGAGTTCGGCCGCCCACTGGCGATACGTCTGATCGGGCTTCTTCCGGCATTGATAGAATTCGACGCGGGCCGCGACGACATGGTACCGGCGTCTGTAGTATGCATTCAGTGTCGTACAGATGGTCGTGAAGGTGAGGGTGTCGGGGTCTTGTGGCTGAAGTTTGGTGAGCAAGACATACATCTTCGATTGGTTCCAGGAAAGGAAATATGCACGCTGGTCTTCTTCTTTGGATATGTGATGAATTGCGAAGTGTTGTCTTATGCGCTTCTCGTAGGTCTCCCATTCCTCGACGTCGTCGTTGAATGCTGGGAACGGAGGCGGGGCCGTGGGTTGGCGGAGATTCCTGACTTCCGCAATCAGTTGTCTCTGAGATTCGAAGAACTGATGTAGAAGTCCTTGGAGGAACTGTTGCCATTCCGTAGGTGCTGCTGGCGTAGCCATGATGGTCGAGAGTTCTTATCCCAACCTTGTCGCCACTGAAGTGAACTACACTTAATGGTTCCTTGAGGTTTATTACTATGTACACAAAACACTGGTAAACAATAACAAATGTGGTACAGTTAGCGGATGACCGTCGAGAAATTTAGCCTGGTCCTGATCCGGGGTAGAGAGAGACGGCTTCTACTTCTCGCGAACTTCCGGTGGTCTTCTGTAGTTGAAGCTGGTTCCGCGGTCAGGCCGGAACTGGCGGTGGAGCGGCCGGCTACGCTTATATAGGCGGCCTGGCGCAGGAATTCCGTTGTGTGGTAGTACGGCGACCTCTGTAAGAAATAGTCCCACTTAGCTTCTAGATGATTCTATTTGTTTTCCTGGTTTGTTTTGATGCCTCTGCGCCTGTTTGGAGTCGTATATGTATCCCGGCGTGCAGGCGCGTTGTGTGTGAGGTCTGCCTGGCAGGGGCCTTTACTGGCAGACTGAACACTTAATTTTGCCTAATGATAGTGAAAGTTACAAGTACAAGCGCAGTAACATGTAAGTTTATCATTACATGACTTCTCCGTAGCCGAAACTGTAATTATATCATTACAAGTGGTTCAACGGAAAATCGTTACACCTGTTTGAAACGGTTTAGACACAAAACAAATAGTCGGCTGCTTCTCCTTCATGGGGCGTCCGTTAATTACGTGAGCACAAAATAGGGGAAGGGGACGAGTAGAATGCGTCAAAATCTTAGCAAACCTAATTTAAGGGGAGGGGGACGGGGTCGATAAAAATCTCAGGTCAACTTTTTATTTAAGATTGCCGCTCTTCAAAGAATAGTTAGTACTGCTTAAAAAAAACTAAAAAACTTTTTAAAAAATAAAATAATTAAAATTACGAGGTCAATCTCACTTTGGGGATAGGGTCCCCACCAGATCTCATCGAGGGGGAGGGGGTGTCCAAATTTAAGAAAAAACATTACGTAATTAAGTGACGCTCCCTTAGTACACATGTGGCTGCTTAGGAGGCGTCCATAAATTACGTGAGGTGAAATGGGGGGGGGGCCACGAAACCTCACCAAATCTCACCAAGGGGAGGGGGGGGGCTCTACGAAAATCTCACGTGAGGTTTTTGAAATATTGTTGGAACGTAGAACTAAAGCAAGAAAAAGGTCTACAAATGACGGGAAAGTCGATTTTGGGGGTGTATTTCGTTGAAAATTGGAGTGTAAAAAAAAGATCTCTAAAAAGTTGCGAGGGCGATTTCTAGGGGGGGGGGGGGTCCTCACGGGCCAGATCTCACCCCAGATGGAGGGGGGGGGGGCCCGAAATCCGGAAAAACACCTCACGTATATCCAAGATAAAGACTTGTTGCTGCGAGCCGTGAGAGTTCACTGGGCAGGATGAATGGACTCTGCGGACCCTTTACGACCTGGCACGCGTCACCGGGCACTGGTGATTTTAATTGCGCCGGCCTTCTGTTGGCGAGCGCCCAGCTCCGTCCCGAGTGGGCGTGGCGGCTGACGGTAAGGGAAGCCTGCCTGCGTGCGTTAATACCGACCAGGCAGGACTCTCCATAGCTCGGCCTGTCACCGGCAGCCACCAGCCTCTCTCGCTTTCTATATCCTACATCAGCCGTTCAAATCTACTCTCTCTCTGAAGTAAATGCATTAACTGCGCAAAATACAGATTTTGCTGTTTTTACGGTTTTCGGCGTTTTGGGATCCACTCGAACCACTCTGTTTTTTGAAGAGTATCAAGCAAAGGTTTGATATTAAACGCAGTGTCTGATGTAATTAGAGACCAGGCCCAGGGGTTGTAGATTTTATTAGTTAATAACGTTTCCAAGATAATTCTCCAGTAATTTTTCAGTAAAACAACATAAAACAGGAGCTTTTAAAGCTGAAGCGACAGTAATTAAAAAAAAAAAAAAAAAAAAAAACCAATCGGGACCGTTCGGTAATATCGTACAAAATTTAGCATGTTCCTAAGTTGTACACTTGCTTAGTGGCTCCCAAAATCTTTTTCAAACGAGCAAACGTCCATTGGCAGCCCAAGTTGGCAGCGAGGGCGTTTCATGCTGTGTAACTGAAATGATTGAGACCATTGAGAGAACCACTGCGAGTGAGATAAGGTTAATGACGGACAGAAACGTAACATGGGAGGAAATTCATTTGCCAGATCTCAATGAGATGAGTGGCGGCAAAGTTTATCGGTGGGGTGACACTGTCCGAAAGAAGGTCGAGAGAACCGCGTTAGGGCCGACCGTCTCAAATCAATGACGATCTTATAGGTGAAAAAAAAAAAAAAAAAAAAAAAAAAAAAAAAAAAAAAAAAAAAAAAAAAAAAAAAAAAAAAAAAAAAAAAATCCTGAAATCGGAAAGGTTCATAACTTCCATGCCATCATTCAATAGATTTAATGTACCATTGTTACAGAACTGAGCCGTCAAAAAATTATCATGATCGAATCAAGAGGAGAGCTTGGACCAGTATATGTCGGATATTCATTGAGGGATTCGAGGAAAAGGACGACAAGGGCGAAATATTTAAGCAAAATATTTCGTGTTTATTATAATTCCAGGTTTATGTAAAGTATTTACAATCTAGATTTTAGGTATCATACCTATAAAATTTATAGTAAATTGCTGTTGCAAACACAAAAGTTCTTAAATAAAATTCCTTTACCGGGGGTAAGGTGGAAACATCAGAAAAAAAATATGTTGCTATCATGTTCCTTACTTGGATATACTGCTAACTAGTTCCTCTTGCTGAAACTGAGGCGTCCTATCCGATATCGACAAAACCTTCTATACTTATTTCGTCCTTGAATGTTGTACCCATCACTCGTTCTTAAAAAAATTGAAGTGAACAACACGTCTTTATAAATAGGATAGATAAATCCAAATTTACATTGTTTTATGAAAAATTTTCCATTTATTGTACAGAATGCCAATGAACTTTCTACTTTTCTCTTGGCGCGTGACAATCTGTAGCTGAAAATCCTTGTTTTTTTTTTCTGATAAAACTTTACCACTGTAAGGCCTCATATATTGGTGAAAGGGAAAATGCTTCATCACCAATAAAATAGAAGGGCATTTTTGGACCTGCAGAGCCGGCAGAGGGGTTGTCCTCTCGGAATGTTTATTTAATTGTTTTCAAGCTTCTTATAAAAATAAGTTATTTGGAATAGTCCTATACTACCTGTAACGTCTATCCTGTGTCCTTAATAAATGATTTTTTAAAGATAAAGTACGCAAAAATTACTCGCTTCTTATTATACTTTTCCATCTTTGTCAGTGGGAACGCCCACTGCCGCCTGCTACGTGTGGCATCGGATGTCGCGTGCACGCGGCGTGCACACGGCGTGCACGCGACGTTTAAATGACGCTCGTGTGCACCGGGCCTTAAGGTACGGTTCCGAACACGACTGCAGTCCGCAGACAGCAGGTAGCAGACGGCCGACCTTGAAGGCCGACCACAGGCGTCACCACTGGGTTTCTATGGTTTTCTACGAAATGCGTTCGGAACAC